>KZ111530.1:470825-601961 GCA_002120315.1 Hypoxylon sp. CI-4A
CTTTCAGCATATTCACCAGGTCACGGATGTTCCCCAGCTACATCCCTCCATATGCTGAGAGCCCTGCTGCTATTGCAATAGCAAACTCTCAGACCCATCTATTCCCAATATGTTGAGGAATTCAGCATTTTGATCGCAATTGTGGTAGAGCATACGTGGTTGTTCCACCCAAGGAATATTCAGTAGGTATGTATATTGTAGGTAGAGTAGGGGTGCGTTACCGTCAGGCTCTGCCCTCATCAAATGGAATCTGTCGCAGAGTTCTCGTGGTCGGGAAGATAGTATTGATCAATGAAATGTTACCTGGAAAAATATACGTTGGAAATGGCTTGTGTGGGTGACTCTCTTAGCGGCTTATTAGGTACCCCTTTTTGACTTGAGCTATTACTCTAGTATGAATTCCACAACACTTGACTAGTATGTTAGAGCCCTACAACCTATGTAGTATACCTATCTAAGTAGGAGCTCACATCCTGGTAGCTGCTTAGCCGACCACCATGTGGCTAGTCAATATACGTCACTGCTAATCAGACCAAGCATTGCTTTCTGACTCGTAAGAGACAAGTCTATGTTGGGTATTTTTGACAAGATGATGGGATATCTTTGCGGAATCGAAAGCAAAAGAAGTTCAACGAGGGCACAAAGTCATGCTATTACCATGAGATATGCTGCTGTGATATTGCCTTGACTCTGACATTACGACTTGTAACTAGTCACGTCTAAGTTACCTATGTATCCAAGCAACTAAGCAAAGGGGTGGATGCCTTCCTTAGTCGAGCTATGCTGCTAGGGTACATAAGTCCGTCCTATCTAAGGCGGACTATGGATCTTTAAAGTTTACTAAGAGGAGCTGTAAGCAACCTAGTTTCTTGGAAAACTCAGCTGAAGGATCGTGTGTTTATAATAGGTAGCATATCATTCAGGTATAAGACGTTGACAATGGCTGAGTCGCTTGTTGTATCAAGCATATAGTCAAGCATACAGGCAACTATTAGCCTATAGCTATAGGCAGGCAAGGGGTTACAGTGAGATGACTAAAGAAGATAGGATCTATACCGAGCATGGATAATACAGGATGTGGATGAATAGGTGAGCAGTTACTGACTAGCATCTCTGTGCGAACGTGTCATGCTAGTGCGGATGTTGGCATCAGGCATTTTGTGAGGTTGGTATAGCATTGTTTGCCAAACCCATGGGGAAATGGACAGAAAACCCAAGTCATGTGGTGTGATACATAGGTGTACTAGAAGGTTGGAGTTGTTATAACTTTATTCAGCTTCCAGGGCGAACCACTAGTAGCATGTTCCTTGTGTGTACTATGTAAGCAGTAAGCAGTAAAGCAGGGTTACGCAAAAATGTTAGTTGGTTTGACACTCTACATGGTGGATACGTCTGGATCTTACACTTAGCATAGGGCGTCGTGCTCTAAAATGGCGGGCGTACGCGGGATGTTTGCTCATGTCAATGCTGGGTATCACCAAGAGGAATACTCCTGACGTTCCTAATCATGATTTGAACCCGTGCCCAATTGGGAAAATGCTTCAGGGGGAACCTCATAGAGATGAATGGTCGAACTCACTTACTCGCTATGATATATCCAATCCATTGGGGATAAAAGGAACATGAGTCGTATCGTATGAAGCACGTAAGTGGCTTTGCAGATTGCTAGGTCGCATCTTGAACTATTCTCTCCCAACGAGAATTGAGCCGTATCACCAAATTGTTAATTATCGCTTGTTGGTAGATTTTGTCCCTAGCGAGGCATGGTGGCCTATCATCTTTGAGCATATACTCTTCTCCCACGTGTGGTGTGTAGACAGTCGCAATGCAAAAGGCACGCTCGGATTTGCACGAAATGCAGGCCTCCGGGATAAAAGACATGCAGAAGCCTCCCTGTCAGTCTGACATCAGAATGGTGGGTTGGCGGGTGGTGTGGTAGCCGACGACCGGGTGCGGACAGGGGGTTCCTATTGGGTGGGTCACTGCAATGCTATTCTTAGCTACTCCTTTGCTGTAGTGGCAGAGTGGGCGCGAGCTCACTACATAGTCTAGCTGAGCAACCGGCGCGGTTGACGATGTGTGTTTGTTCGTATTAGCGTCGCCGGCTTTTGCACAAATGGAATGGTGTGCTGAACCCATCACATGGTAGAAAAGGTTGAATGAGGTTAAGAAAGTTCAAGTAAGCGCCGGCATGGTTGTGGATGCTAATAATTCTCACCGACCATTGTGATGTGAGGTAAGAGGAGATCGATGAAAATACGATATTTAGGTAGATTATAGAAACGTGTCCTGATTGGGTGAGATGATAAAGGATCAGGTCCTGTCACTGTGGAAGCGATCGATTACCAAGCCACAAGATCTGGTTTGGTTGACGATGGACGCTCCACTCGATAGGTACCTACTGTACATATGTAAAAGCTAGGGCTCAGCCGCTCAGCAGATAGGGATGGTCATTATCACCAAGGATGATGGCGACATTGGTTGCGGAATTGATCGGTTCTCGATTCGTAGGAACAACGATTGAATAACCGTAGTCGACTTGAATTACGGGAGGCCTGTCCCGACAATCTGGAGAGAGACCGCATACGAGATGTTGTATTGTTGTGACAATGATATTGCAGGTCAAGAAAGAAACAAGACGCGTCATTGGCATTGTGCGCCGGCGACCCCTTTTTTCGAAATGTCGTCAGAAAAGTCGTGTTCGGGACGCTGGCTTGTTTCTGATATCGGGATTTCCAGCAAACTAGCAAGGAGCTTGTGGTGGAGGGTAGCATTCTGGCCAGCTTGGGCCAAGCCTCAGATGTGCGGTCTAAACAAACCAAGCAGACTGTAGCTCAGGTACAGCCCCAAATAAGGGGCCGCAGCTAGGATGATGATCCGGCGGGCAGCCAGCTAGCCCTGCGCGTTACATAGTAAAAATCGATCTTCGTCGAACACGAAGACACCAATGAATTGCTCGGACACTCCATCGGGTGGTGGCGCAGGCATTGGCTAGAATCTGTCTGGCATCTGGAGAATTGTTATGGGACGAACTTATCGCAATATCTTTTTACGAAAATAAGTGACGATGTGATATAGAGTCTCGTCTTTTTTTTGTTGCTTTTTTTGCACTCATTCCCGGGATTGGTCAATCGGGGATTCCAGGTGTGGTTCTTCTTGTAAGACGATGAAGTTGTCGTTGTGTCGTATCAGCAAGATGAACATCGCCCTTGGGTGCCCTTAGGGTACCTAGAATGAAAAGGTTCGGGACGCTGCATAAACTCCGAGGTAACTATGGGCTGCGATAATAAAGAAGTATATTGGATGATACAAAGACAAAAAGACAAGAGACAAACACAAATCGGAGGTAAAGTTTTTAAAACAAGGGTTGTGCCAACTAGATCCCGCCATTTGCCCAGCTGTAACGAATAAAAAGGGCAAAACTGGGAACTGGGGATTAATAGTTGACACATGTATATATGTTTTGTCGTAGCCATTACGTATGTAAATGTTGGATGATGAATATCGAAAAAGGGGAAAATATTAAAAGATTGAGAAATATGATACTCAATTGAGGCTATCGTCGAATTGGTTCTAGATCTAAACAATTGGATGTTAGTCCAATGGACGTGGGATGGTTAAAAAAGAAGGTGAAGATGTCAACGTTTATGGTAGCAATTGAGATGGATCAATCAATTGATGCTTGGGTGCTTGGGGACATGGATGGGGAGGCATTGATGTGGGTACATAGATACCTGTTTGGATAGGCGGTCTCAACTGATATACAGGTACCTTACTCATAAATCATGCTTTGTTGTTTTGGAGGTATGTAGAGGTAGGGTTTTGGCTTGTACCACGTAAGTTTCGCTAGGCGAGTTTTTGCTATGTTGGCTCGTACTTTGTCGTACTTTGCACGAGTAAGGCACGGATTCATCGTAAAGCGGTACATCATCCCCCCTTAGGCCCTGGTACAAAAGGTACATACAAGAGCCCTGACAGCCCCTCTTACCTCCAATGCTCTGAGGTCCATCGCAGCCCACTAGTGGTGGTACTACGGTAGCTACATCCTCGTACATGTTGCCTCACTTGGTAACAACTAAGTCTAAAAGCCTAAGTCAGAAAGCCAGATCCAAGCATTTTACTTGCCTATTCTTTTTTTTTGTAGGTCAAGTCTTAAGTCTTAAAAAAGCCAATACGCCTTAGGTCCAAGTCCCTTCCCTTAGCTTTATAAGTTCCAGCTCGACCCTCCCAACTCCTCCCGATCAAGTTCTGGAAACTCTATCCTTTCTTCTTCCTTAATCCCGTTCCACCCAGCTTCACCGCCTTTGACTTTCGTTTTATCCTTGATACCCTTGGAATTCTTTTTTTTTGCTGCAGCTAAAGAAGAAACATTACTATTACTGTAGTTCAGACCAGCAGAGAAACGACACCCCCCTTCTCATTCTTGCTTTGGTACGCTGATCTAGAGACAATATGTGGTATGTTGAACCCAAGAAACACCCCCCCTTCTTTCTTGCTACGTCTTTTATATCGTTTGGAGGATGGGAAAGGAGCTTGGTTCTGTTCTGAACTGGAGTCGCCAGCCCACCACCTTTTGATTTTGGTTGTCCCATCACAGTTCCACGAACACGTAGCACCGATGGGACGAAGGAAGCCTGTATAAAGGAATACTTTGGACAAGTAAAATCAATTATGGTGCTAATTTGAGCTATCTTAACAGTGGAATCTTCGGTTACATCAACTACCTGGTCGAGAAGGACCGGAAATATATCCTCGATACACTTGTGAACGGTGAGACAACAACCTGCCGCAACCCGCTCTCCACTTTCTGCCACCCGCTTCCCGATACCTACCCGCATTCCGCAATCTCGATGGCACAGAGCAGCGATGTGAAGTTAGAGGAGCAAAAGCTAATTTGTGATGTTCGTTGAATAGGTCTCTCCCGTCTCGAGTACCGTGGATATGACTCGGCCGGTATAGCTGTCGACGGCGACAAGAAGAACGAAGTTCTCGCCTTCAAGGAGGTTGGCAAGGTTGTCAAGCTCAAGCAGTTGATCGACGAATCCAAACCAGACCTCACTAAGGTTTTCGACTCACATGCCGGTATCGCCCATACTCGATGGGCTACTCACGGCCCTCCGTCTCGGCTGAACTGCCATCCCCACCGGTAAATAGCTTTATATGAACAGAGCTTACGAGTCCCCTTGCTAATCTGTCTATCACTCCCAGATCCGACCCCACATGGGAATTTTCAGTCGTCCACAATGGCATCATCACCAATTACAAGGAATTGAAGACCCTCCTTTCCGCGAAGGGCTTTAAGTTCGAGACCGAGACCGACACAGAGTGCATCGCTAAGCTCGCCAAGTATCTATACGACCAGCACCCCCACATTGACTTCGTCGACCTTGCTAAGGCTGTCATCACCGAGCTCGAGGGTGCCTACGGTCTGCTGATCAAGTCTGTTCACTACCCCCATGAGGTTGTTGCCGCTCGTAAGGGTTCGCCCCTCGTCATTGGTGTGAAGACCCAGAGACGCATGAAGGTCGACTTTGTCGATGTGGAATACTCCGAGGAGAACGGTGTTTTGCCCGCCGAGGCCGCCTCCCAGAATGTTGCCCTGAAGAAGCAGACTGGCAACCTGCTGGCTCCCAACACGTTGCTCGGAGCTGCCGACAAGTCGCTCCTCCACCGCTCGCAGTCTCGCGCCTTTATGACTGACGATGGCCTGCCCATGCCCGCTGAATTCTTCCTTTCGTCCGACCCCTCTGCCATCGTAGAGCACACCAAGAAGGTCATGTACCTTGAGGATGACGACATTGCCCACATCCACGAGGGCTCTTTGAACATCCACCGTCTCAAGAAGGCTGATGGCAGCTCCAATGTACGAAGCATCCAGACCCTGGAGCTCGAGCTCCAGGAGATCATGAAGGGCAAGTTCGACCACTTCATGCAGAAGGAGATTTTCGAGCAGCCCGAGTCTGTTGTCAACACCATGAGAGGTCGTCTCGACGTCGATAACAAGACCGTCACCCTGGGTGGTTTGAGATCATATATCGCAACCATCCGCCGATGTCGGCGTATCATTTTCATTGCCTGCGGAACGAGTTACCACTCTTGCATGGCTGTTCGGGGTATCTTCGAGGAGCTCGCCGAGATTCCGATTGCTGTAGAGTTGGCTTCTGACTTCCTCGACCGAGAGGCACCCGTTTTCCGTGATGATACGTGCGTGTTCGTTTCGCAGTCCGGCGAGACAGCCGATTCGCTGATGGCTCTCCGATACTGCTTGGAGCGTGGTGCTCTGACTGTCGGTATAGTTAACGTGGTCGGTTCCTCCATCTCCCTCCTCACACACTGCGGTGTTCACGTCAATGCTGGCCCTGAAATCGGTGTCGCTTCTACCAAGGCCTACACCTCGCAATTCATTGCTATGGTGATGTTTGCTCTATCTCTTAGCGAGGATCGGGCATCTAAGCAGAAGAGACGTGAGGAGATCATTGAGGGTCTTGGCAACATCTCCACCCAGATCAAGGAGATCTTGCAATTGGACCAGTCGATCAAGCAGCTCTGCTCCAACACATTCAAGAACCAGAAGTCTCTGTTGCTTTTGGGACGTGGCAGCCAATACTCAACTGCCCTTGAAGGAGCCTTGAAGATTAAGGAAATTTCTTATCTTCACTGCGAGGCTGTCATGTCTGGTGAGCTGAAGCACGGTGTGTTGGCTCTGGTTGACGAGAACCTCCCGATTATTATGATCTTGACCCGTGATGATCTATTCAAGAAGTCGCTGAATGCTTATCAACAAGGTATGTTAATTAATCATCACTCTGGCACATTTTGATTTGGGCCTTTCTAACTTATTCGCAGTTGCTGCCCGTGGTGGAAAGCCGATCGTTATCTGCAACCCCGGCGACGAGGAGTTCCAGGCTAGTCAAGCACAGAAGATCGAGGTCCCCAAGACTGTCGATTGCCTGCAAGGTATCCTCAACGTCATTCCTCTGCAGCTTATTGCCTACTGGTTGGCCGTTATGGAAGGCCTTAACGTCGACTTCCCACGAAACCTGGCCAAGTCGGTTACAGTCGAGTAAGCTTGTGTAGGAGTATGACTAGACGCTTCCGGCAGGCTCGCAACAAGAGGTTGGAGTTATGCCCGTAATATGATATCATGATGGGTGGTTGGATTTTGGGTTATACTTGAGAGCGTCATTGTTCTTATACATGGCAGCGGGTGGAGGAGATATGATAACGGTTTGGGAAGACAAGACGGTTGCTATCTTCAGTATCACCCTGTGATGCATATGACCCCCCACGTCCGCTTTTGGCGTGGGAGGGGGGGAAACACCTGCATTGCGGATGAAGTAGATACACATATGTAGACGAGGGGCTATGTATAATCGGTCAGGTCGATCTAGACGATGACACCGCGGAATAAAGCCAAAAAAGTTGACAGCCACGAAATGTAGTTAGTTCTATTTACGAGATAATGGGATTTTCTGGTTATCAGTACCTAAGTTGACGTGACTCATTTAGTATCTGACTATCTACATAGTATGTTCGTCTTAACGTACCTAGGCGTGCAGAGTGATGCAGGTAAAATCGTTGCCACAATCAACTCCAGTAGATAACATACGGGTAAATTCTGACATCGATTATGCTTTGGCTACGAGGCACATCTTACAGCTAGGTTGGAAATCTGAATGGGGTTGATAATGACACGATACGCATAGATAATCATCGAAATAATACACGACGGGGAGGGCAAAAACACAATGCTATTCTTGTTCACGAGTCTCGGCTCTATTGTTACAGATCGCCCTGCTACGCCATGCTTCTCTTATTCTCTATGGACGATCAAGAAGCATCGCAAGTCTGCAGAAAGTACCTGTCCATCCATTCGACTCCCGAGGATGAATGAATCCATGACTCGTCCTCGGTATCCGTGCTGACGAAAGGTGTTACCCCCCAACTCCTTAATCGGAGGAGTTCTCGGTAGTGCCAACTAGTAGATGTGAAAAGCTGTGTGCATGGCGCTGGCAACGGAGAGGTTGATCTTATACGGTCTGGGTGCCGTAGCCCTTGATGCGGTCGGCGAAGGCCCAGCTCTGGTTCTCGAGCTTCTCGTTCTCGGCGAGGTCGATGCCGTCCTTGGTGATGACGGCGAGGGAGTACGAGTCGAGGGAGCGGGCGTCGCGGTAGAAGAGCACCTTCATGCACTCGCGGACGACCTCGACGGCCTGCTCGCGCGAGATGCTGGCGACCGACTCCTCGTCGGGCACGTAGCGGCGCAGGATGGGCTGGGCCAGCATGCTGCCGTAGCCCGTGGCCAGCGAGGGCGAGGTGAAGGTGGTGCCGAGCAGGTCGGCGGCGGCCAGGAACGGCCTGTCCTCCTCGTCCAGGCCGGCCACCAGCAGGTGGTTCCACAGCGGGTCGAACTTGGACCGCCGGTGGTACAGCAGCTTCGACAGGTACTTGTGCAGCGACCGCGCGTTCAGCGTGTGCGCCGCCGACTGCTGCTGGTAGGCCTCGTCGATGCCGAGCTCCGTCAGGTGCCGGTCCAGATACTGCATGTCGGACACGTCGCCGCCGAAGCCGATCAGCGAGGTCTTGGCGAAGGTGCGGATGCGCTTTACGTCGGTGAAGCGCGCTAGGGAGCCGTAGGATGCTGTGGTGGGATATGCGTTAGTATATATGTATATGTATGTGTACGTGGGTTATGGGTTGGTATATGAATCAGGATGTGGGATATGGTAGGTGGTTTGGTTCGGAGAGGGAGAGAGAGAGAAGGTGTATGTATGTATATGCATAGGTACATAGGTAGTAGGTATGCATACCCAAGTTATCGGCTGCCATGACGACGCCGTCTTTGAACTTCATGGCTACTACTGATGTTCCCGTCACGACGGGGTCCTGAGTGTGCTGGTTGGGACCGTTGGTCTGCATGTAAGAGCCATCGTAGGCACCGTAGACATCGTCTCTAGGCTGTGTGCATGGTAGGTCGTCGGTTAGTAACTCTACTCTCGAATCTTGGGAATGGGCAGAGCTAGCTTACACGACCCCAAGCCTGTGGTCTGTGATCCATGCTGAATGAATTATTTCGGAGTGGCGGTCGAATAGTATAGATGGAGGAAAAAAGCAGGGTGCAAATACAATGGGTTGCTGCTTTGGAAAGTTAAATCGGGAAGTGAAGTCGTATAGAAAGTTGTAAGGCTGATGAAAGAGAAGCTCCAGATGCCCCGTTTGGAAAGTTGACCTTACAAGCTTCAATGGAGCTGCGCGTCAGTTCTGCCTTCCTGGAGGTAGTACCTAGCTGGTTGTATCTCATTGCCAGCTGCTTGTCGGCTGCAGCTGGGGGTTTACGGGTTCTTGGCAATATCCACTTTAATCAATGATTACGTAAATCGTCGAAGATGGTAGGGTACGTACCTCTAGCTCACCTTCGATGAACATCAAATTGTCGATTTGATTTACTTTCACCCTGAGAAGTTGCATAATTCATCCAACTTTGCAATTTAATCCCATTTGGAGAAGTGTTCCCTATCTAAGATATTATTGAGATACCTAGTGCCTCGAAATACTTCATAAAGATGGCAGGCCTCGTAGCCTACGAAAGCAGCGATGAGGAAGAAGAGATCGCGCAACAACCAGAACCAAAGGTATGAACTAAAACATTCGCGAGATGAATACAATATTGCACCGGTAGGCATTGGACAGCACTGATTATGCTGAGGCCAGTCACTGAAACAAACTCAAGATACAAGCGTCGACACGAATGGAAAGTCTGGTGAGTAACGAAATAATTAGCCGTTCAAGTTTATATCATTTTCTAACGAGCTCAACAGACATCCCGATGAGACCTGAAGCCTCATCTCAAAAGCTAGAAAAACAACCAGAAGCTATCATCGGGCCGCAGATAGGTCCAGCTCTAGCCGAGGGACCTAGTTTCCCTCCTTTAGAAGAGGAACCGATGGAGGACGATGGGCCTGGCTTACCTCCCGGATCGCCTTACACGGCAACCCGCGCATTGCTGCGGGATCTGACTTTAGCACCCGTACCAAACACAGAAATCCCTCCATCACCGCCGGGCTCGCCACCACCCGCCACCAACGCCAAGTTCGAGCGCTTCCTCGAGCTGAAGAAGCAAGGCGTGCACTTCAACTCCAAGGTCGCGCAGAACCCGTCCCTGCGCAACCCGGCGCTCATGGACAAGCTCATGAGCTTTGTCGAACTTGGAAGCCCCGCGGATCAGTACCAGACCACGCTACCGACGGATATCTGGGACCCTGCGGCGTTCCCGCGCTGGGCGTACAAGGAACAGCTTAAGCAGAGCCAGACCGAGATCGAGAAGGCGAGGGCTAGGAGTAAGGGTGCGCCGGTTGAGTTTGTGGCTGCTGCTTCGTCGGCTGGAGAGAGCCAGGGAGCACAGCCGAGCTCTTTTCAAGGGGAGAGTGTGCCGAAGCTAGGGACTGGGAAGCGCAAGACAAAATTCCGTGCGTGAAAATACTACTTGGGCTTAGAAGTGTAGTATACGATACGCTCTGAGTCAACAAAGAATTCGTGTCATTAATAGTTAATCAACTTCGGATACCCTTTTTTCTTCACAATAAGTCAAGATTGTTTCAACTTGTTTCAATTCAGTTAATATAGATACATATGAGATTTCATTTGGGGCTAGCGAGCCCGAATATAGATACCTAGGCTATCATAACGCAATAAAGATACAATGAGTGTGGTTCCTAGGCGTAATCAAACAAGCAAACCCAAATATAGCAATTTCTGCATAACCGTACGCCGTCATATCATAATCCATCGTTTATCACGTACTCAGATTTTTCCCTGAGCACGATCGCATTCCTCCAGGAACCGATATACCCCTTCAAGGCCATCGAGGTCCTCCGAACAGTGCTCACCCGAACTGATCGGTGGGGACATACTTTCGTAGCCCTCCAGATCGTCGGGCAGAGACAGCCAAGGATTCTCTTCCATCTCGCTGAAATCATCCTCGAAGAAGTCCTCTTCCAAGAAACTTCCCCGAGACTTCAGCGAGCCGCCCGGCGAAGAGAGCGTTTTCGTACCTCCGCTCTCGGCACCAGGAGCAAAGGGGAATTTCAGCGCCATGCGCACTCCCGTCTCGGCCTCGAAGTCGGGGTCTTCCATTACGATGCCTCGCTTCAAACCGAGATCGTCGCAAAGGGTCTCGACTGTCCTGGCATCGACGCCCGGGAACCGGACTCGGAGGATTTCTCTCTTCTCGAGCTGTATGGGAAGATCCCCCAGGGAGGAAAGCTTCTTGATGTCGGCCAGGATGGTGGTCAGCTCCTTCAGGGCGCGCGCGAAGTCGCCGGACAGACAGTCGATGAAGCCGTCGGTGTTGAGGGTGGTAGCGTCGAGGGCGGGGGCCTTGAAGCCGGCGGAGGGGTAGGGGAAGGCGGCCGCGAGGGGGCTCAGGGCGGTGACCGTGGGGTTCAGGCGGAAGTCGATGTACGAGCCTGGGATATTGCGGGGTGCTGCCGCCAACATCTTGCGCGTGGCCTCGTCCTGCAGAGCAGACACGGATCGGTACTGCCTCTCGCCGCGGGCGTTGAGCCCGTCGAACTGCGCTTTCTGCCCGGAGATCCAGAACGCTCGCACCGCGGCCGACACGTTCTGAACGACCTGTGCCTGCGCGGCGGGCGCGTGCGAGAAGTATCGCGCTCCGCCTACACGCCCGGAGCCTAGACCGTAACCGCCTGCGGTTCGCGGGAGAGCTCCCCCGGTGAGGTTCGGTCGCAAGGCGCTCGCGAACGGAGCGCGGCCCGTGAACTGCGAGACGGCGCGGCCGGTCTGGGTGTTGAGGAACTTGGATCGATCAACTCGAGCTGCTGCGCCCTCGAGACGTCCCGTGCTCATGAACCGTCGGACGGCGGCGTGGATGTTCTGGTACGTCGAGGTCGAAGTCGAGTGCCATCGTCGGTTCTTCTGCTGGCGGAGGAAGGCGGTCGGGTGCACGGGCTGGCGTGAGCCACCGCTTCGCACGAGGACGGGTTCGAGGTGGTGTGCCGGACGAGCCGCGGCGGCGCTCGCGAGCTTCGCCCGGATCATCTTGCTCGCCTTCTGGGCGGCAGTCCGGACGACCCGCAGCGCGGCGGGCGCCCATATGCCACCTAGTGGGGCGGACATTGCTGATATCCTGTTCGTCGCTGGGTACGGCGAACGGATGAACGGTTGAGAGGAGAGGTTTGGTCTGTTGGAAAGAGAAGGGTTGGGTACGGACGGACGGGCGATGACGACGGCTATTTACACCGATACCTGATAAGATACTTAGGTAAGCAGATGTGGCGCGGTATGTATTTGCCACAGCTAAGCCTCCACGTCGCAAAGTTTCAATCAAGGCAAGTTGGTCCGACGACTTAGCGCCGGCCAAGGAATCTCCGAAGCGGGACCTGAAAATCTAGAGTCTCCACCAACAATTTTTATTTTTATTCTCTTCGAGCTTGCGTCCTTCAAAGCTTTCTTCCTTTTCCATACCTCAAGCTTCCAGCTTCAGCTTTGAGCTGTCGCATTCCACCCAAGCTTATGACCTTGGTTCGCCTTCCTTCTCTTGATTGCCATTGATACTTGGCGATTTAATAGTACTGGTAAGTTATTCCTGCTTGATTCCGGTCGCCGCCATGACCAATTCCTTTTGCCGTGACGAAGAAAAAATTGAACAATCCAAATCTTACAACACAATGGGGATCCATAGACTCTAGAATTACCCTGAGCAAATTCCTCTAGCATGCGAATGCTGTACAACCATGGCATAGCCAGATAGCTAACTTGGTACAGAACAGGATCGCATCAACGACCAGACAGCTTGGGTGATGATTGTCTTGCGCGACATTTTTAATAAAAGGTATGTGGTATCTTTTCTTTCCTGCTTCAAGGACAGCACAATCCATTCGAGGGGTGATGAAGAAATCGACAAACCTAGGGAATTCCTCATTCCGAATATATCATGTAGAGTTGTTTAGTTTCAGCCTTGTCTGACCTCACAATCTATTGCAAGAGTTGCCAGAATAAATATGTTTCTGTACACTGCTAACTCGCTTGCTTCAATAGGTACATTCATTCCTACTACATCCTACATCTCTTCCACTTCACATGAGGATAGCTTGAACGAACGGGCGGACATAAACGAACCCTCGTGCCCTCTTCCCGTCCAAACAAGGTCGTACAAAACCTTGGGGTTGAGGATCATGGGGGATTCTTGTTGAGAACTCGTCAACTGATTGTGTCTTTCGACTCGATATTAATTGCCATGGTGTTTCGAGACATAGCTAATCTTCATTGGCAGGTAATACCTCAATTCCTATTCCAGTTATCATTCGTTGCAAATGATGAACATTATTCACACTGTTTGATCCGGTCCTCTGGGCTTGGAAATGAACATTTTTAACAAATCTGATTTAATGAGGTATGTTCTGTTCCCACAACGGATTGGCATGGTCGAAGACTAACATAAGTAGGCTGATAGCTTTCCACTCAAGATGTCACTTGTTGTATGCTCTTGTCGACGTTGCTAACTCGACTCTGATGCTAGGTAACATCGATTTTACATGCTTTGAATGTTCACATCCTCTTCAGGTTAGTCAACTTTTCATACCAATCTAATCAGCTTGCGGATGATTTTGTTTCCTGCATAATGTCGGAGTTCTTCGTGACGAGACTTGCAACTTTCACCTTGGAGAACTGAAAGGCTACTATAACATGTATTGTTATGTCTTATGGAGTTCCTAGTAGGCTAACGATCACCTCAGGAAGTCTAGATTTTGTGTAGTAGCTCCCAACGCTTCGGATTACATTGAGTTGAACTCAGCACACTCGTGGTCAGTGTCAGCTACGCTGTGATCTTACGAGGAGGACAGGGTTAAGGACAATAAAGGATACAATGCTGTTTAATATAATAATATTTACCAACCGCCATTTGCCTTGTACATGATCGTTGAACACTGTCATATCCTTTGAACCAATGAACCCGTCGTTAAACAGGTACTAGTCTGGTACCTGGTTAGGTACCGATAAGTCGGCGCCGTGTTGAAACGCGAGTGCCGGCATGTAGGATTTTCTGGGGTAAGTGGATCGTATTCTCATCACCCCATCAGCTGAGATCCGATTGGTTACTATCTACGTCGCTTGACTTATGTAGCTGTACTCTAGCTAGGAGGTAGCTATCAATTAAGGGTCTTCTTCATTCCATCTCACCAGGCAGTTATTGTCAGAATGTCAGCATCGGATGTCTCGTCGTAACTCCGACTTCTAGGTTGCCAATCCCGATTACATGACTCCTTCGTATGGCATTTGGATCAGGCCGATCCCCCACTAGCAATATTACTAACCTCTCGAACAAGCGAACCAAGCGAGCAAGGTGGTGTCATACTCATACCACCACTTAGGGCAGCGGGAATTGAAGATCGAAGGAATCTGATTCGATCGTCGGTATCAGCCTCCGCGATCTCCTTGTCTGTTTCTCTTTGCGGGGTAAAGAATATGCGCGTACATCTTATCCCCGATCGGGAAGGGAGGGTAAGGGAGCTTATGCTATACCTCACCTATGTATGACGTGGATTTGTCTGAACGCAGAAGTACCTAATTCTTATGTACATACCCTTTGTTATGTTCCACACCATCCTGTCCCCGTCCTGATGTACATGAGATCTGATACTTATGTACAGAGGAAAGGAAAGGAAAGGATTGGCGAGAGGGGTCCAGACTCAATAGTTCGATGGACAAGCAGATAACTCGTATGATCCGGGCGCTGACCTTTTCGCTTGGGATCTTCCCCGATGGCCCTACCTCATTGGTGAAGTCATAGGGGGGAATGGACTTCCCCCGCTGATCAATCAACTCGATTCGAGACAATGGAAAGATGCAGTAGTACCTAATAATCTATCCGTCATTTACTGTAGGTAGCTTAGCTAGTATTGCTTATCTTGGTTGGTTGGGGTTTGGGATTGACTCTGCCGCCGTTGGATTAGAAAGCTCGCGTAGTCGATTGGGTAGATGCTGGCTGGCTGTATAAAGAGAGTTCACCCTCCACCCTTTTCTCCAAGGTCTTTTCCAAGTTCTACATCTCTACTGAATCATCACACTGTTAATTAATATCAATCGAAAACATCAATACGACCTATACAATACATCACACTAAATCAACATGGACAGCTCAAAAGGAAACAATGCTCCCTCTCCCACCAGCCCTACTCGACGAAGAGTATGTACCTGTTGATGTCTACATCTAGTTATTCTCCTCCAAATGCTGACATATAGTATCAGGGCTCTGGTCCTTCCTTCGATGGCCTCATGAACCAAAAGCGAGCCAGCGACCCCATCTCCATAGCCAGACGAGCCAGCCTACACGACCAGAAGCCCCAAGCAGGTTTCTTCGGACAGATGTGGCATAAGTAAGTGCTTTCCTCTTGCTGGCACATTAGAATCATTGAACTGACTTGACAACTACCAGCTTCACTCGCGGCCCCCAAAGTCCTACGAAGTAGATCATCTGCTTGAAAAAAACGAAAACAAAAACAAATCAATTATAAAATGAGGCAATGACGTATATGAAATAGCGCCACCTGGGACGGGAGGGTTTAGGGGATCATGACGCAGTGTCTTTGAACACACAAACCCCGATGGGTAGTGAGGCTAGGTGGAAGCAAGATCGTGACATTCAGTGTCTCCTAGCATGTACTATTATTCAGTTTAACAATCATCAATACCCATTGCAAATTGAGACATGTTCAATACCAGCCATTCATTACATGTCCATTCTGAAAGTGCATGTCGTTATCTTGTGTATCTGCTTGGTTTTGCACATCACATGCACCATAAACTGGCTCGTCCTCATTGCGTAGATCGTTCCATGGAATTAAGTTACCACACATCCAAAGGGAAGTCGTCAAATTGAACAAATGTTTACCGGCTCCAAGAACCACGCGACCATTTCAGGTAGGTTAGGTTTCATGACTTCGTCTTAAAGCATGGTCCAAGCCATCAAAATCACGAGCAGATTTCAAATTAGTTTGGAGGCAATGTCTGGCTTGAATTTGCGCTATCCAACCAATACTATACAAGAACGAAGAATCCAAGCGTCATCTCGCAAGGACAAAAATCCCCCACCAGTTTACCCCCCTTGTCAAGTTTTCTTTTCCTTTTTTTTTTTTCTGATTTTCGCTGTTTCCATCTCACCCAACAAGTGAGAGAAATAAGTTATGTAGATAGATAAATGAAAAGTAAGTAAAAAAAAAAAAAAAAAAAAATTAGGGAACGACCTGCCCATTTGCCTTTGAAAAAAACCGCGAGGTAAGCCAAAGAACGGATGTTTTTTTCCATAGTACGTATCGTCCCATGTAGAGAGCCGTTTCTTGTTTTTGAAAAAAAAATTAAATCGAGCCGAGGGGCCTTTGAGACAGTGCGGGCGAACCCGCGAAAAAAAAATCTGTCTGCCGAGAGACGCGACCAGCCCAGCCCCAAGTCTATACGGCGCGCAGCAGGCGCCAGAGACTTACTCTCATCCATGCTCTTTCCCAAAACGCTCCCCGGCAGGCTCCCCGCCGGGGCGCCCCGAACAGGCGTTCCAATGCGGCAACAAGGGGCAGATTGTAAGCGTGGGAAGGGTTCTCCTCGGCCTAGTCCGAGACGCTGGCTCCGGAGCAAAGTAGCTTCTGCCGAGGTCACGAGAGAAGGGAGTCAACAACTAATTGATTGTCTTTTTTTGGGAGTTGGTTGCTTCCTCCTCTCTCGATCTGGCATACCGCTCTTACTATCGCGCTTATCTCCTTCAGAAAGAACCCAAGCAATGGATGTACATGCGGTCACAACCGAGGGGCGTTGGCAGGAACCCTGAAACTGCTGCTGAAAATAAGATCCGCGTGGTAAAAGACGGGGAAACATTTTCGCATCCGGGATCCATCCACCAAGCCCCAAGGGACCGCTGCAGAGACGCCGAAGTACAAACTGCCGGACGCCCTGTTTGTAATGTTCAGCTCGATCCATCAAAAACTTTTTTTGAACAAGAATTTTCCTGGGAGTTCATCTCGTTTGAATCCCAACGGAGAAAAAATTATTGATTCCCCCCCCCTCCTCCCGAGCCGTTGTCAATTTGACCGGCTGGTTGGGGGGGTTTTCACTTCCAATGGTACAACAATCGGTACGAGATCGTATTCGGTGAGCACTGACTGTGATGGGGCCGAAACTCGGAACGATGTTGTCCATATCCTGCCATCATGTCCTAGACAGATGGTCGGGTTTAGAATCTATGGTATGCCTTCTGGGCAGAAGGTACCAAGATATTGAACTTTACGAGCAAGAAGCATAGCTGCTCGCTCGCTGAGGGGCCAAATACCTCTGGAGCATGGCCCAATGAACACCAAGCTATAGCCTCCGTGTTCTGCTCTACATGCCGAGGCAATAGCACACCCCCTTCTTCAATCCACGGAGTAAGGATTCCTTTCTCCGTGGTATAAATCGTCAAACTGGATAATCAACCAGAATGACCTAGATGGATCGGGCTCTCCGAAATCCACCGTATCTCTCTCCGGGTAGAAGATCGTCACCCGGAGAGTCATTGAGGCCGTTTACCGTCGTGCCTAGGACGACGATCGTTGATAATTACTTGGGTACTTTAGATGGAGTTAGTAAGTGTCTGCAATGCTAGTCTGGTTAGATAGAGGACCTACACAACATTGGCGCCTGAACGAAACCAGTCCTTGGAAAACGCCTCGAATGCTTGCACGTATAAGGAACTGAATTGACATGCCATGCCATCCTAGAGCCGGGATCTCCGTGATGCCAAGGTATTAATCGTTACCGTCGTATGCGTCGAATTGCTTGGACGAACGTATAGGCTCTATATCGTATACCTTGTGTGAATGATGACTCGTAAGTTTGATGTACTGCGACGGGAATATGTGTGGTCGACGCTTACCAATCATGACGAGGAACGCCATCTGCCTTTCTATAATACCCGAAACTGAAGAATCATAAGAGAAAAAAATCGTTATGTTCATACATTCCGTGGCAACCGTATACATGCACGGCTGTGCTTCAGACTGGGTAAGCACCGCCGTATCGTGGGCCTTTTACACGTCTTGCCCGGGACGTATCATCATGCTAGGATCTAATCGAAACTCCGTGGCGACCAGAAGGGGCCTTTTCATCATTTCTGTCATGCCCAGGACTGTTCATGTCGGGAGTGCTGCGCTCCTCGACTACTTGGGCCTTTTAGCGTCCTGCCCAGGACGACACGCGGAGTGTTCGGCTTATCCGAGGTATGGTGATGGGACTCAGGTCATTTCGTAGGTCTTGTGGGAGTGAAATTGGAATTAAATATTTAAATTTTGAAGTAGGTTGGTACTTATATGGTAAGAAGATGTTAGTGGTACAGTGTCGTAAATTGGTTCGCCGTGCGTGATAATGACCAGTGTGTTTTTAAGACTTACGGGCTGAGTCTGCCCATGACTAAAGTTGTTTGTTAAGCCGCTAATTATTTACAACTGGATAGCTGCGAGAGCTATGAATCAACGGGTAGGTATGGTACAGTGTGGTTTGCTCCCTATCAAGGGATACAGTACAAAGTAATCATGTCGGTGACGAGAGGGAGTAGGCACAGCCTCTCCAGACGGAGTACGAGTGCGAACAAGGTGATAATAGTTTCATGGTTGTATTGTATTGTATTATTCAGTATTAGATTCGCTAACTAGTACACTCGGCAGCCACCAGCGATCGATGACGATGACGATGCCGTTGAAAGAGATTGTTGAGGGGTTGGGCAGAAGTGTATCTAGCTAGGCTTGAAGTGAAGAAGTTGAAGAAAGTAAAAGCTCAAAGAAAGCCCAAGCGGCAAGCTTAATCTTACCTTATCTATTATGTAATTCGGCACTTTCTCGCTGCCCTTTCCCTCCTTTGTTGGGCTAGCCGGAAAGACCATTGTCCGAATTCCGGAAACAACTCCATTGCGGCTGAAGATACGAGCCCCACTTTTGACGACGCTTCGTGCTTCTTACAATATATGATATCTGACCTGTTCGATATGGACTTTGAGACGATTTCGTACCATGATGCGTTCGAATGTCTGTGTGAACGCACAGGTCCGCACGGTATGATATCGCAATGACTTCCGCCTGTTTGTCTACCTAGGTAGGTAGTCAAAAAGCTGTTGTCATCCACCGATGGACATTGCAATGTCAGTCCGAGGGTGTCTGTCATGTATGGATATTGCTGGCATGCGTCCGGATAGCTACCTCATGGTACAGCGAAGTGCTGCTATGCGCGCGGGGTATACGGAATACCTCCTACGAAGGAGACAGAGAGAGGCAGAGCGACGATGAGATGAAATGCGTCAAGGTCAGGAGCAAGTAGGGATAGGTGGGAGGAATAGGATGGTGTATTTGAGTAAGATCAGAGTCATTCATCCCCAGTCATCCGTCATGTTGAATTTAATACATGCGACAAATACTAAATCATTTGTGCAGGCAAACCAATTGAAATAGAATCAGAAGAGAAAGAAAGGGATGATGGTTGATGGGTCGACAGCCTGCATGCAGCATGGTTCTGTCATAAAATGGTGGCGGCGCCGAGGGCGTAGTGCCACAGGGCCTCGCGACGTCGACGGTGGCTCACTGTGGCTCGTTGTGGCTACCCAGCCGTTACCGTCCAACGAACTTTAGGTTATATGGCCCAACAACAGTCCATCTTCTAACAAAGTGGTATGTCCTTGTGGCATATTGGCTCAGTGGTAAAACACTTAGGAGTCACTCCTGGATGGTCGTTCATACATACCGTGTAGGGGATCACCCCCAATGTGGCCTTTACCCTTCCTGTGGTTGCACTCGTCGCCGTGTATTCCCTAGGGTAGACTGTCCGAGGGTGTGATGCGAAAGTATGTCAATGTGTCAAACCGACTCCGGGGTCCCGGAAGTCTAAGGAGCACTTATCCCCCCAATTTTTTGTCAATTTTGTCAATTTTCAAATCCACTTCAGTTCGCGAAGGTTGGGGGTTCGAGTCTCACTCAGTCCGCCTTTTTTTTTTTTTTTTTTTTTTTTTTTTAGCCTCGCCCTTTTCGCGTGGCTACCTACCTACTACCACTAACTACTACTAATTATTACTATTACTTACTTACTTACCTTACTTATTACTCTCAATTAATTATCTGCTAAGTAGCTTTTGTATTTTCTTCTACATACATACACACACATATACTATACTACTTAGCACCTACCTACCTACCTACTACTACTTACTTACTTACTACCTTACCATCTTCTATTTCATTGGGATTCATTTTCGTATGCTCACCATTTTTGCTTTGCTTGTTGATTTTCTATGACCGATGACCGATGATGGATGATGGGGTGTTGTTGTTCTAACGCGCATCTCACGTGCGTGCATTCGGTAGGTTAACTAACCACAGCAGCGATACTTTCTCAGCTCTCTCTCTACGTTATCAAATCATGTAATCACAAGTTATTTATTGACTTGGTACTTTTTTCATAATGGCATTTCGCATTTGTGCTACAAACTAACTATCTGTGCCCCTTAATCTAACTACCCCTTCATCTCTTGATCTAGTGCGTCGTTGTAGTGTGTCGTTGCTAGCTTGATTCAACCAATAAAGAGGTTAAGATGCTTCAGGTTCAACTGCTTGAATCCTCGACGCTCCAGTTCGGTCTCGTTCTCGGGAATCGTCTCGGGATTTTCCATCATCTCCATGATGAACTCGTGGGAGACCTCGACGGAGTCCGGAGCAACCGCACGACCCTTGGGGACGTCGTGGTTCATAGCTCTTCCCTCAGTCCAGCACTCGGAAACCGAGAAGAACTCTGCGACCTTGTTGATGAACTCGTCGCGCCACTCCTCCTGTCTCTTTCTTCGGGCCGGCATACCTCCACTGCTGTACTTGGGCTCGGCTGCATTCTTGTAGAAGTAGTTGGTGGGAACGAAGACGAGCAGTCGATAGATCGATCTAGCATCTCGACGCTCGATCTTCGACAGACAGGCCATCATTCCGGCTCGGAAGCAAGACTTCTCCCAGGTGGTCGGGATTGCCTGGTCCTTGTCCTTCGCCATCTTCTCCAGCTCTCTCTTCTCGAAGAACCACGGGGTCAGGGAGCCGATCACATGCTTCTTCTCGACCTTGGCGTCCTCCGCGAACTCTTGGCGCGCGTACTCGATGAACTCCTGGGCCGTGGCGTAGAAGCGAGACTTGTGGCCCATGGGTGTGTACCACTCCTGGCGCTGCTTGTGGTCGAGGAAGGCGACGGGGCAAGGGTAAAGCGCCACCTTCGAGCTGGAGGTTGTGGCCGTCAGAGCGAGCCAGCAGAGGTACTTGCGCACAAGCAAGGGGGGGTCCTGGTCGTGGGGGTATCGCGGGATGTCGTCGTCGTCGTCGTCGCCTCCCTTGTTCTTGAAGTCGACGCCGAAGAGCTCCTTGCGCGTCGAACTCTCCGCCATGATGGCGGTGTCGATCTTGCCGAAGTGACCAGGGGGCCACACGCGAGTTCCCTTGTAGCCCGTGGGCTTGGTGAGACTAGTTCAACAACAAGAGTTAGTACTAATTGTTCAGTTGGGTAGGGTAGGGTATCAGCTCGCTCGACATATGTGTCGGGAGTGATTGAGCTGAAGGTGTACTGGAAGGGGAAATAAATAGCTGTTGAACACTTACCTAGGAACGGCTCTCGTGGCCACGGTGCTGTCGACCGTGTCGATGGTGTCGGTGAAATGGTCCACCGCGCTGGCGAGTCGAGTCTTGGTGGCCGACTCATCCTCCTCCGGCTCCTCCGTCTGGGCGAAGTAGCGACGGCGCGCTCCAACGAACAAGCCGACGAGCTCCTGGAGAGAAGAGGGAGAGAAGGGGGCGTTGTGATGCGCCGCGTTCCAATCCGCGAGGATCAGAGTGTAGAAGGCCTCGCCGCCTCGGAGGCGCTGGTAGACATCCGCACCGCGGATGCAGATGAGAAAGAGCATGTTGACACGCTCTGAGACGACTCCCGCGAACTGGTCCGGGGTCATCTGCATCCTGCCCCGGGAGGCGGGCAGGGAGGCACTGCCGCCGGCCGACGTCGACTGCTCGGCCGTCTCGGCGGCGGCGGCGGCAGCGCCCTCGCGGGGCTGCTGCGGGCCCTGGTCGCCTCGCATGAACTCGGGGAGGAACGCGAGGATGAGGCTGTCCTCGGCCTCGATCAACTCGTCGACGGACTCGAAGACGAATCCTTCGATGGCCTCAAGGGCCTGTCGCACCACCTTGCCGGATCTCATCCTGGTGCTGGTGGAGGGATGGTCTGTCGATTGTTCGACGCTTGAAGTGGTTGCCAGATTGGCTGGGTTGAGTAAGGGTTGACTGAGGGAGTGCAAGTTAGATTGACTTGGTCGTGTGTGTATGTATGAGAGAGAGAGAGAGAGAGAGAGAGAGAGAGAGAGAGAGAGAGAGAGAGAGAGAGAGAGTGTGTGTGTGTATGTGTGTGTGTGCGTGCAGGAGAGAGAAAAATAATATGGCAGGTTACGGAGGTAAAGAAGAAATGAAGAGACAGAGGAGGGGGGATGCGGGCGCGACGATGAGTAGGTGTGGGTGTCGGGTGAGGAACTGTTTGCTTGTAAGGAGAGGGGGAAGAACTCACCTAGACTTGGGATGGAACTCGGGTTCTGCGTTGTAGGAAGGAAGGGGAATGATAGGAGAGAGAGAGAGGGTTACGTATGGTTGTGTCGAAAATGTCGATATACTGCTGCGTTCGCAGAAGGAGAGGAGTGTATGAACGAGTTCTGGTGTATTACGAAGGGCACTTGAGTATCAAAAGCTTCTAGGGCAGTTGGGTAAGTCGGTAAGGGGATGTGGTAGAAGTTGCGTGCGAGATCGGGTTTCTCGAGACGAAATTTACCTTGCACCTGAAAAATTGCTGGTCGATGGTTGAAAATATTACGGGCAGTTATTTCCAGCTGTAGCCAAATGACGAGCAGTTTGTTGCCCAGATGATCGCCCAGGAGATTAAGTGATTAGGACAATGTCATAATAATCGCCAGTACCGGACTGAATGAACCCCAACAATTTTGCCTGGATACCTTACAATGCTTCCTTGGATTCCAGCAGTTCCTCATTGAGCACCTGAGGCAGTTTTTGGCAAGACAAACACAACTGCTCTGGCTTGCAACTGCCGCCTCAACGTATCATCCCATCATGAACATCGCTTTCGATCCCATCTAGTGATCCACTAAGGCTTCCTATGGCTTTGTCACTTTGGCTGCGTGTAACACTTGTATGGGCCCCTGAGTTGTAATGACTAGGACTGGCTTAAGAAGATCATTTTACGCAAACATTATTGTGTGCTTGGATCGTCTCAAAGTCTTCAAACCAATTGTGTGATATAGATGCGGGATTTGTAATTTTGGCAATAGGTTCGTCTATTCTGTATCGCCGAAAACAACGGCGACATAATTGTCGAAATAGGTACTGTAATTATCCATAAACCAGATGATATAGTAGATATGACGTGACACATCATACAAATACTAATACTGTCCTAACACTTACTAGATAGGTAGGCAACCTGGCGGTTTTAATGTGGTGCTTAATACCTGGGTGCTCCAATAGCTTAGATAAATAGGGGAAGGGTAGATGGTACTACAGAGAGAGAGATCCTACGATAATACTCATAGATCAAATGTTAGGAGTGAAGACAGCCAGTGTCTATGACTAGAAATAGCCTCATGTTACATCCTGTTCTTCCGACTAGTATACTCTGTTGTTCATCAACCTCTTCGTATATAGTAGAATATATGTTGTGACTGTCCACTAAGCTTTTGAATAGATTGCGGGTAACTTCAATACCAGGTGGTCTATGTACTTGGTAGATATAAGGGGAAATAGGACTAGGGGATTTATAGTTGGTATTGGGGCCATAGTCTTGACATTTATCATATAAACGTCTAGCTACTATTATAGTTTTATTCCCGCGAAACCCGTGTCTTTACCTACTCTGTCAATACTTATAGACTCTCCCCCTTATGACAAAGTGACTAGATCACATGCAAATACTGCTTGTACTTTGCATAACAGCAACATAGGAGTTATTGCACAGCATACGGTGATAGAAATCTCACCCGACGTGTGTAAAGGCCGAGGTGGTGCGAGTCTCGGACGGTAAAGCGAATACCGCAAGCCGGGAAGGACTTGAAAAACATTAAATAGTATGTGACTTCCTGCTCATAGACTCAATATAGAAGTAGAACCACAAGTTGTATAGTAGTTATTGGTGCTGTTTATCACACTAAGTTGTTATCATTCGATTATTGTCAAACACGGAACCAATCATGTCCGCACCCCCGGTCCTCCTTTTCCTTGGCGCCGGCAAGAAGCTCGGCACCCAGGTCCCGGCCGTATTCGCCGAGGCGGGATACAAGGTCGCAGTCGTATCCCGGTCGTGGAAGGAGGAGTTCGAGAGCTCCGGGTACTACCAGGTGCAAGCCGACTTCAACAAACCAGAGGCGATCCCGGAGGTCTTCGCCAAAGTCAAGGAGAACGTCGGGACTCCGACGGTCGTTGTGTATAACGGTATGTTTAGCCTCTACGTGTACTCCTTATCCTACATTGATGGAGGCTTATCTATCGAAATAGCTGTTCAGTACGCACTTGACGACCCAGAAGACCCATTCGCTTCTCTTGCGCCAGAGAATGTCTCGAGGTTTCTTTCTGCGGTTGCTGTTAACGGTACCGCACCTATGATCGCCATCCACCACGCCATTGAAGCGTTTCGCTCTCTCCCCAAAGAGACGCCAGGGAAGGCGTTCATCTTCACCGGAAACATCCTCAACCACAGTCAGTTCAAGAACAGGTTATCCTTTGGAACTGGGAAGACCGTGGCTGCTTATGGAGTCCGCTACGCCTCAGTGGCCTCTGCGAAGGAGGGATTCAAGTGAGTTACATTATTTTTTCGTATTTATCTTCGGTTTGCAATGTCTTGAATATCCTAGCTTTTGACAGGTTCGAAGACGGCGGGTGATAGTGCCAGTATGACTTCGACTTAGAGTCTACGCAGCGCTGATGAAATGAACTAGGTTTTATTATGCCGATGAGCGTTCGGAGGAAGGACTCCCAGTGATGAGGGACATCGACGGCATCGTGGCTGGAAAAGAATACCTCAAGATCTCTGAGGCAAAAGAGCAACTCCCCTGGTTATACACGTACACGAAGGAAAGTGGTTATAAAGACTTTGGAAAGGGAGATTATCTGAAGACGGTTGATAGTGATGAGCCACGGTTTTTAAAGGGGGGCCGATAGATAGGGAGATAGTAGCGCGCGAGCTAGCTATCTATGCCTAAGGGCCCATTATGCACGCTACCTACCAAATCAATTTCAGAGAGGACTAGGAAACGAAGATAAATGTAGATGAATATGTTATTGGTATTTTCATTTTCCGGTCGTCTACTTGATGTGGGCAACTAGACAGGATCGACGAGTATTTTGTCTCCTATCTTAATGGTAGGAAACTGCGCCTCCTTAGTGTCCCCTTTTTGGGAGGGTATATGGCACATATGTGTCCCGAAGAACACCTTGCTATCAAATCTTCGCGTCTTTGACAATGTGACGAACGGCTCCTCGCTCTTCTCTGCTGTCTCTTGATCTATGCATATCATGTGACACCTCCGACAGGAACCCAACATCTTGAAGTCTTGCTGTCCAATTCGTAGATTAGACCAGTGATCTTCCGAATAAGCAATCGATGGCTTCTTCGAGGATGAACCAACAACAATATTGGCACGGAATGTTTCTGGAGGGACTGCTTTCCCACCCTGCTCAACTATTTGACGGTTTAATACCTCGAGACTGGACAAATTGATCGCAAGAATGGGGCTTTCGTTCGAGAGTAGGATGCGCTGTTTTTCGGATTCCGAATCTGAGTCGGGAGGTGTATCCATACCAGGAAATTGGCAGGGCATCTTGCACTCTGTCTTCCTGTGAGTACTCTGATGTTTTTGGAGGTGAGCCTTCGCGTGTCGCATGCTCTTCCCCGAGCCACCAGGAGGAAAGCGAGCTAGAGCACACGGAACTCCAAGAACAGTCGTGAAGAAACCATTAACTTCGCTGGACGTGTATACTTGCGCTGATATTTCTTCACCGCAAACCCTCGATGCCATTGGTGTGGATGTAGTGCTTCGTTGGAAAAAGCTTGGGTCTGCCGATAAGGGGATTGTGATTTCCGGGAGTTGGTGATTTAAAGGGGGACCTTGGTATGAGACTCGTAACTGTCCCTTGGAAAAGTCCACTACTGGACGGATAAGGGCCATACGAGGATGACGTTTCTGGCTTAATGCTTGGCCAGTTCCTCGATGAACCAGACACCACTCTCGGTCCCAAGCCAAACCTTCGGCTCTTACCTCCCACGTTACTCCGGCGGGGATGTGATATCCACCACAGCTTTTGATTGGGAATACTGTGATGCTCTCCACATGCAAATCTGGAGCGGTTTGGCGGATCGGACTCGGAATCGCCGAAGTGAGCATCGATATGCCTTCGGTCTGGTAAAACTCGGCGATGAAAGCAACGAACTTGTCCACATCTGAAATAGTACTCATGGCTCCCAGGCTTACTCGAATAACCCCTGTTGGTCTTCCGCCTATAATATCATTCTCGCTTCCGCATCTGAAACCAGCTGAGAAGTTTCTTCTCATCTCCCACGGTTCAAGGCCAAGGGACTGGGCGATACCGCCCGGGTTACAGAGTCCTCCGGTGCGAAGGTGGAATTGTTTTAAAACAGCAAGTTTTTCGAATTCAACTAAACTGATCCAAGCCCCAAGGTGACTTTGCAGATTGAAAGCCACAACTGGGCCGTTTCCTAAAGGAGAGTCTGATGACTTTGATGGTAATGATGGACGCGAGTAAATGATACATACTGGTTCACCATTACCATGCTTCAGAGCAGACAGGCGGCTATGTAGCCTCTGTGCGAGAGAAGACGTATGAGATGAGACATCTTTCATAGACCCAAACAACTGACGGTGAACATCGAGGGCCGAGTCTAAGGCGATGATACTGTGCACTGGTAATGTCCCATCCTCTAATGACTCGTGTAAGGCCTGCGATTTAGGCGCATGCCATTGCTCCTTGAGGGAAACCACCATATCAACCGTGCCACCCCCGAAGTATTTTCTAGACTGGAAAACTGGTGCCGCTTGGCGCCTCACAATGAGCCCACCTAGGTCTGGAAAACCAAACATCTTGTAGAAACTGAGTACGGTAAAGTCTGGGGCGGTCTCGGCGTTGCTCAGGTCCATGGGGGACGACGTCACATACGCAGCGGCATCTAATAGTGTGTAAATTTGGCGGTTTGATGTTGATTGAGATTCGCGCAACCAATCAGACCAGTTAAGGGGAAACCGAGTGCCATCCATATTCGACTGCGCTGGATAGGCAAAAAGGACTGGCCTCTCACGGTGCCCAAATTCAGCGATAGAGCTGGTTCCGTCAAGCCAACTGTCGATATCCGCACCACCAAAACAAAGATTAGTGGAAGCCTCTTCTCGAACACCGACCAAGCTGGTGTGACATGCTTGATGATACAAATAGTCAAAGCCAAGAGGATTACCCCTGAATGCTTCTGTCACAAGCTTGATACCTGCTGTGGCGTTGGCAACGAAGACAAGATCAAACTCGGAGGGGTCGGCATTGAAAAATTGTAGAACCCGAAGTCGAATGTCCTCGATTCGGGAGGTAGAAGTCTGTGAAGACGAAGAAGCAGAATGAGGATTCCCAAAGAGATTGGATGTCATATCTGCTGCGAACTTGTCCACAAGGGACTTTGCGTATAGTGTTGTCCCGGCATGGTCGAGATAGATTTCATCTATTCCATTGTTAATCATTGGGTTACGCAGAATCTGCGAGATCTGAATGTGGCTTACCTCGTAGCATGGGAAACTCATTATGCCGAATGCCCTCGATGTGGCGATTGTATGCCGTATTACCTTCATCGTCCGTCATATCGATTGTGTTTGGATTAGATGAATCCCAGGCATTGAAACAGCAGTCCTCTCATCCACCAAGGACTGCACCCTTTTGAGATGACATTTACCAATTTGGAATTAATAAAGAACGTCTGTCTACTTAGACGGATCGAGGAATAACGCAGGCCATTCATCATATATTATACTCAAGGGTGGGAATTCCACTTGGGATGCTTATGTGGCGATGTAAAGATACCCGACGGATAGTGAGCAAGGAACCAATGATAGGCTGTCGCCGGTAGCTGAAGATGACAAATGATAACATTCCAGCTTTAATTGGGGGAAACCGGCGATCGCCCGCTTGGATTACACAACATGAGTTGCGGGTCGCGTGCGAAACAAAGGTGGGGGAAATGTAGACCTCTTTAGCTGGATGGGTCCATTAAGTTCTTAGTTCAGGCTATGTAGGTGACTTAGTAATGTGATTTAGCCACATATAACGCGAAACTGTGGCTAGTGAACATGAACCGGGGGTTGCGGGGTTGCGATTGTCGCGTCAAAGTCACTTTACGCGACTTGATCGCGTACTGTGGATCCGCATCATTTCCCCTTGTGGCCCTTGCTAAATTCAAGTTAAAGCTTTGGTCCCATCTCTCCTGCACAATAATTGTACATAGACACTACCTTCATACACACCTCTCTTTCCTGGCTTTCCCGACTTTTAACTTCGCGCTTGTATTTACTTTCCTCTACGAATTATACCGATAATAATAATCAAGATGGTGCGAACTGCTCTAGGAAAGAGAACTAGAAATTCTAAAGAGAATGGTAAGAGCAATTGAGCGCGATTGGATTTTCTAAAGAGACGCAACTGACCGATCGACCTTAATTTTAGACGTGGTCGATGTTCCTGCAAAACGAACAAGAAGACAAACTCGCAGCCGCACACTCAATGACGAGAACGTAGACCCCGAAGCCACTGCCACTGGTGATGAGCTCGACGACGATGCCGATACGACAGAGGTGACGGCAACTCCTTCTAGACGAGTCAAAGACGAAGAGAGTAGTAACCAAGGTAGGCAGACCGCAACAATCGCTAGTCCTAATTATTTGCTACCTACCCAAGGACATCTTCTAATTGATACCGCAGTGACATATACACCACTTACCCCTAGTACTCCTCGTTTTCGAGATGCACTTTCCAAAGTCCCCGTCACTCCCCGTCATCGGGTCATGTCTGTTGGGAGGGTGTCAAAGCGGCTCTTCCCAACGACACCTCTCACACCTACCGCCATCCAGACTGTTTACCATCACGCCCGCCAACTCTTTTCCCGAAGTGCCGATCCTGGCCAATTAATTGGACGAGATGACGAGCGACAACAGCTCGACACCTTCCTTCAGCGATGCTCGACATCCAACCCCAGCGGATGTATTTATGTTAGTGGACCGCCAGGGACCGGAAAGAGCGCAATGGTGAACGAAGTAACGCAAGAGTTTGCCGAGATGGAAACTGTCAACAAGGTCTACATCAACTGCATGAGCATAAAATCATCTAAAGACCTCTACGCGACCTTGCTAGATCAGGTCTGTGATGCGTCAGATATTCCCGAGGGCGATGCGGCGGCTACACTTCAAAAGCTTTTCATGCCGCGGAGAAAAACTACAGAGGTCTACATGATTGTGTTAGACGAGATTGATCACATCCTCACTTTGGACCTGGAAAGTCTATATCAGCTATTCGAATGGTCTATGCAGAAGTCGTCACGTCTTATGCTGGTTGGCATCGCGAACGCATTGGACCTTACTGACCGATTTCTTCCCCGTTTGAAGTCTCGAAACTTGAAACCCGAGCTCCTCCCATTCTTACCATACTCGGCAGCACAGATCAAGACGATCATTACTACACGCCTCAAGAGTCTGGTACCTGAGGGCAGTCCCATACCGTTTATCCACCCAACCGCTATCGAGCTTTGCTCTCGCAAGGTATCAAGCCAGACAGGAGATCTACGGAAGGCGTTCGAGATATGCCGAAGAGCTATTGACCTCGTAGAGGCGGAAACAAAGCAGAAACACGAAGCCGAGATTAAGGAACAAATACTTCTAGCTACACCATCTCGAAAACCTCTGGGAGAGAACGCGAATCTATCCTCGCCGAAACGATCATCGGAACGGAGCCCGTCGGCATTGCTCGCACAGTCACTTAGGAGGTTGACTATTGAGACGGCACCTCGCGTGAGCATAGCGCATCTAAACAAAATCACTGCCGCCGCTTTCAGCAATGGCACAAACCAACGACTCAAGACCTTGAACTTGCAACAAAAAGCAGCACTTTGTTCTCTAATGGCTCTCGAGAAACGGAACAGAGCGGCACTAGGCTCATCCATGGCTATACCGGCAACCCCCTCGAAGTCGCAAACCGTTGCTCCGACCATCAAGCTACTGTATGAGACCTACTGTCTGTTGTGCACTCGAGAGTCAGTTTTACATCCGCTATCCAGCTCAGAGTTCCGAGAAGTTATAAGCAACCTCGAGACATTATCACTGGTCTCCGCGGTGGACGGAAAGACGGGTTCTCTTGCCGTGCTGCAGACACCCAGCAAGAGGGGAAAGAAGAACGGGTTCGCATCGGGTGTCGGACTAGTGGATGAGAAGAGGATAGCGAGCTGTGTAGGAGAGAAGGAACTGGAGCAGGCTGTGGAAGGCCTCGGCGCGGACATTCTAAAGAGCATTCTGAGCGGCGAAGCGCTAGACTAGGCGTTTATAAGGTAGATAGATAAATTAGGTACGGTCTCGCATGGAACTGGCGTTGCATTTCTGGCATTTGCGGGAAGCCTGTATAGATGGTCCTTTGAGGAAGACGTATTCAATGATAACGTCGACGAGCTCAATAACTCAACTGGTCTGCCATGATTGTGTGATCCGTGCTCCTGCACATTCTGTGACATTGAAGAAGAGTAGGTAATCAATAGAGGGTTTATAATAGATGTCCGGGCCTATAAACTAGACCCCTTGAATGTGTACGAACCCCGAGGTGTTCGTACAGCAGAGTTCACCGGATTTCCAGGACCAGGACCAGGAACAGGACGGCCTCAAGACACCGAACAATGTACGAGCACCCGCTGTCTTCGAGAACATCAAGGTTATAAGTTAAGTTCAACTCCCTTGTACAACCTGCAATGGGTTCCTTTTTGTTTTATCTTTTTTTCTTTCCTACCTCCCCTCCCTACGTTCTAGAACTAACTGCCTTAGGTCCCCTTATTTCTTCGAGGTGTATTACATTAAATAACCGTACCTTTCTAGCTGTCCCTGGTCTGAGAAACAAGTTCAACCAGAAATTGACTTGCGATATCTCGTCATTCTGATCACACTCTAGCTACTGCCAGAGTCGGTGCTGCTTGTCTCGTGCCCCTCGGCTTCAACTTGAACATGCCATACTACGATTTCCATGCAACGGAACCAATATAAAGTCATGCTCACATACTCCCCAGAATAACGCCGGATGATTCATTCAATAAACAACTTAAACCCCAAGCCATCAAGCAACAAACCGCAACCCATCCGACACATTCCCCCATCGATAGTACACATAATCAAAAAGCCCATGAATCCTAGGCTTCCACGGACCCTCGAACCCATACTTGGGCAGGATCGGGTTGGCCCTCTCGGCGTACGTCGACGACAACCGCCACATCTTCTGCGTCCTCGTCAAACCACCCTCCGGCAGCTCCGGGACCACAGACCGGACCCCCCTGGACCGCATCGACCTAAGCAGACGCACGAGGATGCGCGCGCTGTTCTCGGCGCCGATGGTCCACGAGAAGTTGGTGTAGCCGAGCAGGTAGATCAGGTTCGGCACGCCGTCCAGCATGGCCCCGTGCCACAGCAGCTTCTCGCCCCAGACCACGGGCCTGCCGGCGACGGCCACCGCGACGTGGCCGCCGAGCTGCATCGCGTTGCCGGTCGCCTGGACGATGACGTCCGCCTCGACGGTCGTGCCGTCCCGCATCCGGATCGCGTGCTCCGTCACCGTGTCGATGTGGCCCGTCACGACGTTGCTGGTCGGCGCGCGCAGCGCGCGGAAGAAGTCGCCGTCGACGGACAGGCACAGGCGCTGCTCCCACGGCGTGTACCACGGCTTGAAGTGCACGTCGTGCTCGAGCCGCCTCGGGAGCTGCGGGACGGTCAGGCCTCGCACGAGGGCGCGCGCCTTGCTCGGGAAGTAGGCGCAGAAGAGCGCCGTCATCTGCGCGTTGAACAGGTGCCACCACCAGTCTAGCCAGCTGACCAGACTTCGGGGCACGGGCAGATAGCTCAGCGTGGGGGTCAGGCTGGGATGCATGTGCTCGGAGGATATGATGTAGGTTGGCGTCCGCTGGATGATCGTGACCTCCTTGGCCTTCTCGGCTAGCTTCGGGAAGAGACTAACAGTCGTCGCGCCGCTCCCGATGATGGCGATCTTTTTGCCCTCGTACTCATAGCGCGCCGGCCAGAACTGCGGGATGAGGACTCTTCCTTTGAAGTCTTGTATCCCGGGGATCACCGTCTGGAGCGGCCTGTTGTAGTCGTAGTAGCCGGTTCCCAGAACTAGGAAGCAGGTTGTGAGGTCGACGGTTTGGTCGCCGCGGCTTACGGTCAACTTCCATTTCTGGTCGTGCTGCGACCAGTCGGCGCTCAAGACCTTGTTCTGGAATTGGATATATCGATCGATCCCGTGTCGTGAGACGACGTCTTTGATGTATTGCTTGATTAGGTGTCCTTCAGCAATCGGTTCGGGGTAGGGCCAGGGGTCCCAGGTGAAGCCATAGGTGTAGAGACTACACAAAGCTAACAGTCAGCAGATATTATTATAAGTATAAGGTTGAATGCGTACTCAGAATCGGATCGGACTCCAGGATACTTGAACAAGTCCCAAGTCCCCCCGATATCATCACGAGCTTCAAGAATGGTGAATCTTGCGTTCGGAATCTCTGTTAGAACCCTATAGGCGGCGTTTATGCCTGATATTCCAGAGCCCACGATGACGACGTCAAAGGGCTCTGCATCGTGACGAGACTGTGTTGTCGGCTGGGCCATCTTTTGGCATAACTATAGCAGCTCAAGTATCACTAATACCTAAACCAGAATTACAGCATGTAAGAAATATCATTAAATCAATACCATATAGATAGCCTCAGTTTGCATGTGCAATGCGGACAAGCGGGTTACCTCATTGTAAGATCGCGGAGGACATGATGCCTGGCATCGCATGTTTTCACCGCTTTAGTTTAGCTGAATCCTACACGATTATAGCTGATGCTACTTGCACATAGGAACTCGTCATGCTGCTCGCATCTTTGCATAATCAGAGGAACAGTGTCGCCTATCTGATGTGCCGATGTGGTGTTCGGAAATCCACCCGAGGAGCAATTTCATTCGCCTCATGTGCGAAGTTCGGGTAGCGATGCCTTCGAGGCACGTTCCTAATGCGACGCTCCATATCCAGGGGACTTTAAGCATAATATCGAACTAGTCACGCAAAGAGATCCATAGTCGCATTTGTTTCCTCCACTCTGACATATTATATTGCACCATTGATGAAATAGGAAATCTCTCCCCCACCTTGAGATCGCTATGGTTGGTAAGATTCTTGTCTCGGCACTGGACTGTTCTTTATCACACCCTAATTAATGAAACTAGGGCCCTAAAGTATCTTAACTCGCATATACAATGAGGTTAGTCCCTTTATATAGGTATGGATCATGGGCAAGTAAGATATGATTGATGTTGTGTTGAAGACTGGTTGCCTCGTAGGTATAGAATATGGAGGGGCTGGTATTGATGCTACCTACCACTCGGCTGTAGTCCAGCCCCCCTAAGTAGTATATTTCTGGGAATCCAGTGAAAGCTGCAGCTTGGCCGCAGACTCTCCGCTTCGTTGCATAGGTACACGTGTGTTGCTGGTCTGGAAGCGATATTCATAATCGTGACTCAAGGAAATCACAAGCTAATCGATGTAGAATAGTATAATTGGCTCAAATTCCGTGCTTGAGCGTCTAGGCCTATAATTCAAATACCATGAGCCAAGTTCGACAGACATACACAATTGAAGGAAATGGGTATGCAGGTTATTTACGCGTGCTACCATTAATATGATTCAGGGGCTTTGTGTAACATTACTTCATTCAACTTTGCCAAAAGGTATCATCAACATATGAATATACAGGTATTAAAACATGGTATCGTTAACAGAGCCTAACTTCATCACCCCGTAGTTCCCTTATTTTATATATCTAGGGCCCATTGGTGCTCCAAGGATGTTGGCGATTGAATTGATCGCTCGTAGGCCGGCCGTTCGCATCGGATACCGTCGTGACGACTTGTGTTGTGCGAAGGATCGCGGTGTTCGCCGTATCGGCTTTGCCTATGTTATCCAGTCGGTCTTCCTCGAACGGGTCGGTGCCGGAGGTGGTGGTGAGGTTGGTTTTGGATTCAAAGCTTCCCATGGGCATCACCGTGCCCTCCTCGAGCTCGGAATAATCCCTAGGCTTGTTCCTCTTTCGGCTGGCTTGAGACCATCGAATTTCGTTCTTGTACGTTGACGCCCTGGCCTTCGCTGTAGTACCGACCCCAAAAGACTTTAAGGTCGAGACTGCTTTCGTGTTTTCTATGCTCTTGAAGGCCTTGGGGAGGATGGGCACGCAGTAGACGACAAGCCCACTTGTTTTCTCGATGAGTACCCAAAGCGTTACTTTGCTGAACTCGTACGTGATATCCTGTCCTTTGGTGTATTCGACGGTGACGGCGAGGCGGAAAGCTGCAGCGACGCAACCACTATGATGATGTTAACGTCAAGATCAAGAGATAGAATGTCATGAGCGTATCACTTACAGGATACCAACGGCGAAGACAGCGGCTACACCAATCCTTTTTCTGGTAGATAGGTGTAGGCCCCAGACAATCTTCTGAGGGAGGATAAGCACGGCCATGTCAATTATAAAGCTGATAGCCGCCGAGGTCAAGTCGAGCGATCTGCTATCGATGCACTTCCCCGGCTCGAGTCTGTCCCACGTCTTCTTATAAGGGATACACGTGAGATCAAGCGCGACGATGCCGGCAGTGTAGAACAAGATATTAATCCACAGGAGGATTTGACATATCCAGTAGAAGTAGCCCCTTGTACCTCTTGGCACGAATATCCGAAGCCACTCCATCAAAATTGCCGCCTTGATGATCATGATATCGACGGCGAATATGTTCGTCGCAATATTGAAAAGCTGCTCGAGTTAGCACGGATACCGCTCGAAAAAGCCGATGGGAAACTTACGTGGAGCAGGTTCGGGAGATCCCTCACGCGAAAGTTCCATTGATGGACAAATAGACCAACATTGGTCTCCGCGAAGACGATACTGGCAAATCCTACATAGAGTCCAAATGCCGCCAACATCATATCTACATTTTGCGTCGATGGTTAGTCCAAGATACGAAAGGTGCCGGGTTGTCGGGAGTCTTACAGTCAGTAAGATGCGCCTTCTTAATCACGAACCACACCACATACACCCGCAGTATAAAGAAAAACGACGTGAACCCGAGACATACGCCGATGATGGCGCGTGCCATCGCATTCCCGTTCTCGGGGTCGTCGAAGTTGGAGACCTGTCCATCCGGCGGCGCGAGAGCAGGCCCCTCGAGGAGAGCCGCCAGCTGGGAAGGGGTGAGGCTGTTGTAGTCGGCATCCGACATGGTGAAGTCCTACTATGTATTGGTCGGCCCTCGCAGATAGGAAAGAAACACAAACGAGTAGCAAGCCAGCCTTTTTTTTCTCTCCCGCCGCGTAGGGTGGGAGCACATGTAATTACTATTCAGACGCAAGAGAACTCGACTGCATGCATGGTGCCTGATTGGCCTTGTCTAGTATGTCTAATAGTGGTGGGAATCGCGACGGCCGCGTTTCTTGGAACTTCCCCTTTCGTCCCGGTTGCTGAAGGATTCATATTATGATTGGCCTCCCAATTGCATAAGGGCAGGCTGTTTATAGCAGGCGGACGCTCCAGGGTTGATCAGGGGTTGCATCTTCAGCTATTCTGTATACTAGGTAGGTACTAGACTTCAATAAAGAGGGTTGGGGGTTGTAGAGCTAGGAAATCCTATCAAACGAATGAGGAAAACGAAAACCGCGCGGATCGACAAATACCACCGTCTAGCTTCAATAGCATCGTCTAGTAAGACCTAAAGTGTTCCTTATGATGCCTGCCTTCTAATAGTATCTCAAAAGCGAATACCGTCGAGGGAGATCCACGCGTGGTTGCATGAACGACAATGCATTGAGATGGTGGAATCTTCTTCTTTCCCCCTTCCCCGTTGTAACATAGCTGTTACCATATTAAGTTGCTAGGGTTGCAAGCGGGATTCTCGAACTACTTCGTTGGTGTGGGATGTCGCATCTCGTCGTAGTAGGTGGTAGTATACCTACATGTAGTAATGGTAGTAGTAATAGGTTTGGTTGCGGCGTGTTGGAGAGAGAAACGCGGGAGCGCAACTGTGGTGGGCTCAGCCAACCAACCCGAGGCACGGTGACGAACGACGTCCCTAGTCTCTTACCGAGGGGCTAGCCGGGTAGGAAGGAATGGGAAGGTGTGTGTGACCCCAAGGGTTACATTGATAGGCTCTCGCATGATACTCATCCGGACTCTACGAAGGAAGGCAGCGCTATTAGCACACGTTAAACTACATGTAGATGGACTCTACTGCAGCGCCACCATGCGACTTTACGTGCCATTCATCTGAATCTAAGCCTTGGTGTGGTAGTACATAGTACGGAGCCGACCCGCAGTTGTCCGCATCCACGCGGCGTATGTATGTACCATCCCCTGTCCGCTGTGCACCCGAGAATGGTAGGGCATCGAAGGTGCCGAATGGGATTTATACAAGTACCCTAGGTATCTAAAAAAAAAAAAAAAAAACGTCTATTTGAAAGCTATACACATGCCACCATCTATAGGTAGCTCAATTCCAGTTATGAAGCTCGCCCTCGGGCTGCTCAAGAAGATCACAGAGTCTGCGACCTCTTTGGCTAGACCTACCCGATTCATTGGAGTACCGATTGTGATTGTCTCGTCGTTGAGAGGGGGAATTATATCTATCGTTTCGCGCAACATGGGTGTTTCGATCCATCCCGGACAGAGACAGTTCACTCGGATGCCGTGAGGGGCATTGTCAACGGCTGTGGGGTATTATGTTAGGCATTGAACGAATGGATGAATGAATGAGGGGAAGATCTAATCGTGGCCACTCACCAGCCGTCTTGGTAATCCCTAGCACGGCGTGTTTTGACGTCGTGTATTGTACCATGTTGGGCGGTGGGAACAAGGATGTCACGGAGCCCAAGTTGACGATCGACCCGCGAGTGCCGCCCAGCTGCGGAACCGCGGGATCAACTGGCTTGAGCTCCTGCGCCTTCATCGCTTTCGTAATATAACTGGTAACCAGGAACGTGCCGTGGACATGGACGTTGAGCGTGCTCTTGAACTCGTCAAAGGGGGCATCGCCGACGGCTTGATACGTCTTTATGGAGATCTTCGCTAGAAGTGTAAGTGCTGAACCACAGACATTTGACACATGGCATGGCCGGGTTAAGTGTCAAGGCTCCGAACTCACCCCTGCGGAGTGGAGACTATAATCGATGCGGCCGAAGGATTGGACCGTGTGCGCAACCACTTTCTTCACTGATTCTTCATCCGCGACGTCAATCTGAATGGCTTCTGCTCTGAACTCGGGGTTTGTGGCGAGCGCCTTAGCTTCAGCAACCACTTCTTGGGCTCCCTTGAGATTCAAGTCGGCCACGAGGAGACCCTTGGCGCCATCTTTGGCGAAAGCAAGACAGGATGCTCTGCCAATCCCGCTAGCTGATTGTCGTTAGAACCCGAAAGCCACGGACTATCATTTGGGCTTACTTGCCTCCACCGGTGACAAACGCGTTTCCAGTAATATCCATGTTTCTCTGCTGTTCGAATTTGGTAACGTTAGGTAGTGTAGGTAGGTAGGTTATGTACTTAAGATATGAGTTATGAGAGGAAACGGCGCAGACGGTATTGTATTGGGTTATATACTACCTGCACTACTACAGATGTTGGTTGAGGTTTGCATTCAAGGACCTTGTCTGGTTTAAATTTTGAACCCATGAAAGGGACTAATTTCCTGCGCTTCTCCCGGATGAGCAAGGCACTAAGAACTCACATAGTCTATCTGGCACCGCCTACCGTCCAATGCCTCCCTGATTCGTTAAAGCAAATGCTCTCTCAATTGTCCAACTGGATATGTCATGCATCTTTTGGTGGTAATCGAATTACACGCAAGGGTGCATGTAAGTAATGCTGCCAAGATGCCGCGTTGCCTCGTGCTCAAATACCTCCCTCCTAGAGTTGAGATATCGTGGTATGTCTTTCCGTGCAATCCTTACAACGATCAAGAACCCCATGAAACTTAGCATTATGAGCTGCCGTCGCCGCCATGCGTAAGATGCCTGTCATGATCCCACGAGGGAAATTTCTCCGCTTCTGTCCATATTTATAGCTGTCAGGTCCCCTGGGGCTTTTATAAACCGAGGGATTCTTCAAGGATACGTAGATGGCTTGAGATTATGCTATGTACGTACTATAGTACTGTACTCTATTGCGGAAGCCGGCCAGCCCCCTGCAAGGTCATGATGCAGTGTCAACGTGGTTGGCTCAGACTGATGGCGATCACTGGAACTACCCGCTCTCCACCCTAATCTTCAAGGAATCAGCTAGGCCTTGATTGGCTGCTAATCCCAGGGGTATGTTGATCATAGCCCACGTTTGGGTATTCTTCTCCTTTTATATGGGCCTATAATGAGAGCGTGATCATTTTCAGATCCGTTTACGCCCATACCTACCTTTTAGGTATAATAGGTATGCAAGTGCCTATCTAACAAGATGCCTCGCGAAGCATACGGATCAGATAAAGCGAGTCTCCCGTTCGTTACGTACTGCGGATGTTCGCAATCAGGTAGTTGATTGATGACCTATAAGATGTATTCAAGAGGGGGGATCTTTAATAGGTAGGTTGGTATTCGAGCACTTTATCTCAGGCGCCTGGGTATACAAGGGCAGCTTAATGCACGTTTGGGAAAAGGTAAAACTTGGCTTTCTACTAAAATCTCACTCGCAGATGAGAGAGGAGGGGTTTCCTATTGATAGAAGATCCTAAGCCATTTACATCAACCCAGGTGCAGGTGTCGCACGAAAGCGGCCATGACATTACCTGCCAACCTAGGTATCGAGCCTCATCTAGTGCTTAGATTCGGCAAATCCTGTCGGTCTTGTGCGACAGGGGACTATGCGGTTATAGCATGTTATTGCAACGTTATTTTAACTTCTCTTGGTTCTCGAGCTATAATATGTATGTTTCAATAGTCTTGTTCCTCAAGCTGCTAGGATTCCCGCTGTCAACCTATGGGCAGACGAGATAAACTACTGTAGTACGCTTGCGAGCCGATGTCACCGCGAAGGCCATATTGGATAGCAGGGTAGACCGAATGGGAGCCGAGCTCACCGTGGCTTGATCTGCGTGAGAGCTTTCTGCATACATGGGCTTGGAACTCACAGCTGGTGCAGAAAGGTTACGGCCGGGCCGCCGGACTCGTACGCTCTTAGATAATATGACGTGTGCTATAGACCTGAGGATAAATCCATGTAATAGCAGTTCGGGTCATCTATTATCTATGGCCAGCGAGGTTGGTTTATGGATAGTTGATGTAGAACCTTGCCGCGACTGCAACTATTCATACTATATCGAAATTAATTATTCCCACTTCTAAGTAGCGAACTACAGCGTCAGCGTTCTAAAGTCAAGGGGTACGTACTATAGAGGTAGTTCATACCATCACTGTCCAATATATGGTTTCATATGCACCTCTATCCATTCCTAGAGTGCTTGTATCCAGCCATAAGATTGCACTCGCAAGATCTCCCCTCAACGAGCCAATACAACGCAAAGGATATACTGGGTATCGTTAACAAGCAGTCTTATTCTCTTGATGAAGATGCATATATCACGTGTACTTACACCAAGCAACGTTTGTACGCTTCATTTCCGACGACAATTCACCAAAAAGCTCCGTGGAAGCTCCATAGATAGGATCATGCTTGATAAGCTTTGCGGATAGGCGAAATAGAAACGAAGCATGGCGTTTAGGGCTCGATTTACATTTCCGGGGTTGAGAGATTAGAGACACAACTCCACGTCAGCTACCACCTATTTACCAACCACGCACAGGGGAGTCAAAAGCATTAACTCCTAATGTTGCTCATAGCCTTGGACGGTCTTGCTGTTTCTGGACGGGAACACGGTTATAGTATTGCTGGAGAGAGTAGCCAATTTTACTGAGCTTGCTCTCTGAAGAGGAACCCCGCTGGTTTCTTGATATCGGAGAGATGGTTGAGGTTTAACCGTAGATAGATCGAGTCTAGGTGTTCAGCTTTAACTTTAGGGGACCCTTTTCTCGGACCGGCCAGTTAGACAGACCCAGTTGTGCTGTATATAAGATGCTTAGAAGTTTTGACCAGTATCATATGTGCCACCTATCACGATGAATACCTGCCTAGTCTCTTGCCTTGTGAATGTGGTCCGCTGGCTCCCCCGGACTAGAATTCTTCCTCTGACCCGACATTTGATATGCAGCTAATCCTTCCCTAATAGCATTAGGTATCCTATGCTGTACTAGGAAGTGAAGCACGATTAGCGCTTATGAAGTATGCATGGCTCAACCAAGATGCGGTGACAAAAAGTCCGGTGTTCATCTAAGATGTCGCATCTTTGGCGCGATACCTATATATACCGTAATCACTTAAGCAATATCATCGTGCGTTGGATTTCTTGGTAAAACCAAACCAAACCCTTGAGGCGTTGCATATGGCTAGTCCCCCGCTGCACATCCCCAGGTAGTGATGTTTGATCTTGAACCGACATCATTTGGAGATGACACTGCTTTGACAATGAATTCGTTTACTTCTGATCGCCCCCAACCGGGAGGTGTCGGCGCAAATGATCGGCTGGTCCCGAACGGCGACCATGTCGGTAGTAATGGCGTTAACGGCTCCAACGCCAAGAGTCATGACGACCCTATCTGCATCGTGGGAATGGGTATACACACACCTTCCTTTTTGTTCTTTCCATGATACTGTATAATGGAGATGGGTATTATGCTAACATGTTTTTTCCTCAGCATGTCGTCTACCCGGGGGTATTCGTTCCCCTTCCGGTCTATGGGACTTCCTAGCACAGAAGAAATCTGGCCAGTGCACAGTCCCCAAGACGAGATTCAACTTCGAAGGATACTATGATGCTGAAGGAAAGAGGGCCGGTGTTATCGATTCAACCGGTGGATATTTCATTGACGAAGATGTCCGCCAGTTTGAGAACAACTTCTTTGGCATCAACAATCTTGAGGCCACTTACATGGACCCGCAGCAGCGAAAGCTGCTTGAGGTCGTCTTTGAGTGTTTAGAGAATGCCGGTGTATCTATGGACGCAGTATCCGGATCTAATACTGGCGTCTATGTCGGAAACTTCACTCATGATTATTATCTTATGCAGATTCGAGACCCAGATCACATCCACCGGTATCACGGTACGGGGACAGGAGCGACGTTGCTGGCAAATCGAATAAGCCATATATTTAATCTCCACGGTCCTAGGTAGGCGCTGGCCGTTTTCCTAGTTCCTGATATCGCTAATTTCAACCCAGCTTGACTCTTGACACGGCATGTTCGTCGTCCATATATGGTCTTCACGTCGCCGTGTCTGCTTTGAAAGCGGGTGAATGCGATAGTGCCATCGCCGCGGGTGTAAACCTGGTTCTTAGTGCTGAGCCTCAGGTGGCAGCAACGAAAACCGGTGTTCTCTCTCCAACATCTACGTGCCACACCTTTGATATCGCGGCTGATGGCTATGGGCGAGGTGAGGGTGTCAATGCCGTGTACTTAAAGCGTTTGTCATCAGCGCTGAAGGATGGCGATCATATCCATGCTATAATTCGCGGTACAGCCGTTAATGCGTGAGTCTACTCGACTCATAATTTTATCTGGAACCCGTATGATGACCCTCTTTATAGGAATGGACGTACCCCAGGTATCACCTTGCCAAGTGCGGACCTTCAAGAAGCGGTAGTCCGGAAAGCGTATTCCACCGCTGGTCTCGACTTTGCCGGAACCGATTACATCGAGTGCCATGGAACGGGTACAGCCGTAGGGGATCCTATTGAGGTAGAGGCTCTAGGCCGCTGTTTCTCATCTGATAGGAGCTCACCTCTCCTGATTGGTTCGGTGAGTAGCTTTTTAATGATGCTGTTAAAAAAACTTGCGCCCGATACTGACCTAGCAAGGTGAAAACGAACTTAGGTCATAGCGAAGCAGCCAGCGGGATAACATCAGTCATGAAGATTGCCCTAGCATTCCAGCACGGCATAATCCCACCTACGCGCGGTGTGAACAAATTGAACCCGAAGCGTTGGTCTCCCACAGGACCCTAGTCCGGAAAATTGGTAGCTAACCTAACCTCCCAGTCAAACTCGATGAACTTAATATGAAAGTTGTGACCGAGATCGAACAATGGCCTAGAGCCCTTCGGAGAGCTAGCTTGAACTCATTTGGATACGGCGGTGTGTAATGAGCATAGTAGTCGCGAGGACTTTACTAATTGTATTAATAGGAGCGAATGCACATGTCATCCTCGAATCCGTTCAGAGCTATTTGCCGGATGCCACCCAAGAAGTGTTCGATAAGAAGGAAGGCCAATTTCTCGTGCTACCAATTTCGGCTGTGTCGAGTAAGTCGTTGATCGCTCGTCGAACCCAGACCCGCGAACGCGCAAAGCGCTGCGACAGCAAAACTCTACAGAGTTTAGCCTACACCTTGGCTAGGCGAAGATCTCATCTAAAGGCGAGGAGTTACGCGCTCGCGAGGGCTACGCTGGACGAAAGCACAGGAAAGACTGAGGTCGAAATAACTCAATGGGCTAGCCCCCGTGAAGTTAACCCTCTCCCTTTTGCCTTTATATTTACTGGCCAGGGGTCGCAATATGTCGGAATGGCAAAGGAGCTTCTTGCTAGTAACCAGGTATTCCTTGCGACTATTCGTGAGTTGGATGGAGTACTACGAGAACTTCCAACCGAGCAAGCCCCCGACTGGACTTTGGAGCAGACTATTCTCGACCCGCTGGAAACGAGTCAAATATACCATGCCATACGCAGCCAGCCAATCTGTACCGCAGTACAGATCGGTATAGTGAACGTATTGCGGAGCTGGGGAGTAAAACCATGCGCCGTGGCAGGCCACTCGTCTGGCGAGATCGCAGCAGCTTATGCTGCCGGATTGCACACCGCCCCGCAAGCCATAATAGCCGCCTATTTCCGTGGGTACGCTGTAAGCAAGCTCCAAGCAGAGGGCGCCATGATGGCCGCTGGACTGAGTGCGGGTGAAGCTCGGGATCTCATTGACGAGAACGGGCTTACCGAGAAGCTTCATATTGCATGTGTTAACTCGCCTGAAAGCGTGACGATATCAGGTCCTCAAGAACAGATACATAATCTCTCCGTGGTTATACAAGATAAGAACAAATTTGCCCGTGTGCTAGAAACCGGGGGTATGGCTTACCACTCGCCATTCATGAAGTCAGTCGGCACTCTCTATAAGGAGCTGATTACTCCATATCTTGAGAGTAAACCGGAGAAAAGCTCGGATGTTCGCATGTTCTCATATGTGGGATACGACAATGCCGAACAGATGATTCTCGATTCCAACACGGATATGTCTCAATATTGGAGGGACAATCTCGAAAAGTCGGTCCAGTTCTCCTCAACAGTGACTCATTTGATCGCAGACCAGAAAGTCCACCTAATCGAGATAGGTCCTCACTCGGCGCTAAAGGGTCCCATAAACCAAATCCAGGAGGCTGCCGGCGGGAAACGTCTTCCATATAGCCCGACCTTGATAAGAAATGAGGATGCAAGCGAATCCATCGCGGAATTGGCCGGCACACTGTTCCTTCACGGCCACGAGCTCAACTGGGAGAACATAAACAACACACCATCTCATTACCCTCCAATGCAAGATATCCCAACATATCCCTGGGATTATTCGGGGAAGCTGCTCTGGTCCGAGCCTCGTGCCACCGTTGAAATCCGCAACCGAGCTCATCCGCGCCACGAGCTCCTTGGGTCTCAGCAGATGAGCAATGGAATCGATTGGAATTGGCGTAACGTACTACGCCTAGAAGAGGTTCCCTGGATGCGTGACCACAGGGTTGAGAACCAGATCGTCTTTCCGACGGCGGCCTACATGGCCATAGCCATAGAGGCACTTTCTCAGATTCTTGGGATTAAAGGAAAGCTAATAGATGAATTCACGTCGTTTAATTTCCACAACGTAAGTATTAACTCGGCTCTTGTGGTGCCTGAAGAAACAGATCAAGAAGCCAAAGATATCGAGCTTCATACAACAATGTCGCCACGGAAACTCTCAAACAAGAGCGTCTCGAGCACCTTCTATGACTTTTCGGTCTCTTCGTGGACGGAGGGAAGAGCAGTTCTACATTGTGCTGGAAGTATACGTTTAGCTCAATCCAACTCGCTCGATGGTACAGTAAGGATTGACGATACTCTTGGCTATAGGTCTTGGCCTATGGCTCCATGGTATGAGAAGGCCAAAGAAGATGGGCTCTTTTTCGGTCCGTACTTGCAGTCGATAACCAAGCTCCTCGCGGATGGCAGTAGGATCCGTCCTGAGGTCATAACCACAACCCAAGTAGTGCCTCCAATTGCCAGGGACAGGAAACCGATATATCCAGTCCATCCACTGACTATCGATGCATGCTTACAATCAGCTATTTTAAGCACAGCAGCAGGCAATTTAGGAGTATTTTGGCCTTATCTACCAGTGTTCCTTCCAGAATGTCGGGTATATGCGAGACCTACGATAGATCAAGATGACGAGGCCATCATCCATACCCAGTCCCACAAGACAGGCGTGTCTACCCTGAAGGCCAACAGCACGTTGAGGGATACGCACGGTAGACTGGTCATCGACATGACCGGTGTTCGTCTTTCGATGTACACAGGTAAAATGACTAAAGATGAAGACACCGACAATCTCAAATTACAACGGCATCCGATCATGCGGGTTCATTGGAAACCCGATATCCTGCAGCTAGGCCCCGAGTCTGAGGAGAAACTCAGCGAATACGTCGATGCATTCACAGAGAGTCGTAATGCTACTCCCATCGACGATGAGGCGGTGACTGTAATCGAAGCCCTACTCGACCTCGCGGGACACAAGAACCCTCGCATACGAGTCCTGGAACTCGGAAAGGAGAATAAGCACAGAACCGATCATTTGTTGGCTGCTTTAGATCGTGGAACGGCTTTTCCGCGGTTCCGATCTTGGAGTAATGGTGTCTTGACAGAGGAGGGTGATATCATCTTTGAAGATGGTGCGTCGAAGGCGTTTGATCTTCTCATATTAAACGTGAGTATTCGTAACCATTCTTAAGTGCAATAACAAGAACTGACCGGCCTATTCCGTAGGATATCGAATCCGAAAACCAATGGGCACAAGTATCCGAGAAGCTTGGTCCATCGATCGACAATAGCCAAATCGTTATTGCCCGGAAAACCGACGCAACTCTAGCTAAACTCGAAGCCACTGGGTTCCGAGTAACGGTAGTTAAAGAGCATGTGATCCTTGCGCTTCGCATACAGACTGCGCCAACATTGGGTGGCAGGGATGTGTTGATTGTGGTATGTATTGTAGCGCGTACAGAATCGGCTTGAGAATAAGTAACTAACAAGCACGTTTAGTCTCGTCGTCCTTCTCATGCTGTGGTCCAGCTTACGACAGCCTTAGCAGCATACCTAAAGCAGAATATGGGTGCTGGCAACGTAACTCACAGCTTGATCACGCAGCTTAATCCAGCAGAACTCACCCAGGAGATGGTGTGCATCTCGCTCCTGGAACTCGAGCATGAAATCCTTGCCACTCTTGCCCAAGAGGATATGGATGCTTTACGCCTTATCACCGGAGTGGTAAAAGACCTTGTTTGGTTGACGGGGGCGAACATGTTGGCGAATCCTGATCCGAATCTAACCCTCGCCGCAGGGCTGGCTAGATCTTTGATGATGGAACAGCCATCACTAAGATTTGTCGTCATGGATATTGGTTCTTCCATAGACCTAAGTCCCGACACAATAACAGGTACCTGTCAAAATGTCGGCAAGATGCTAAACACATCACAGAGCATCGATGACAAGGAGTTCATACAACTCAACGGACTGCTTTATGTCAGCCGGCTAGGTTCCGACTTCTCTGTCAACTCCTTATTTCGACATCGGCTTAAAATGCAGAAACCAAAGCAAAAGGCCGAGATCTCCAAGGTGCAGCCGGCGAGGCTGGCGATCGATAAGGTGGGTATCATGGATACTTTGCACTTCCAACAACAGCATGAGCCGCCTACAAGACCCCCTGCTGGATTCGTAGATATCTCGGTCAAAGCTGTCAGCCTTATTGCAAAAGACGTGTACGCAATCAGTGGCCGTGTCGAAACGCGAGGTGAAATATTGGCGCACGAACTTGCTGGAACAGTCACAGCAATTGGACCCGACACGGAAGGGCTAGCGGTCGGGGACCGAGTCTTGGTAAACGCTCCCAACAAGTTCTCGACGGATGAGCGCGTGCCTGTCTGGTCGACACATAAGATATTGCCCGAGGAGGACTTCGAGTCAATGGCTACGTTTCCAATTTCTTACTGCACCGCCCTATATGCCTTGAGGGATCGCGCAAACTTGCAAGCCGGAGAATCTGTCTTGATACACTCGGGTGCCGGTGCCCTTGGTATAGCAGCTATTTCTATCGCCAAGAATATCGGCGCTGTCATATACGCTACTGCTGGCTCACTCAAGAGGCGGGATTACTTAATAGACGAGTTGGGTTTACCCGCGGAGCATGTCTTCAACTCTCGCGACGAGTCATTCGTTGATAGTCTCAGTGCTGTTACGGATGGCAGAGGAGTTGACGTTATCCTGAACTCGCTCGTTGGCGACCTAATGCATGCTAGCTGGTCTTGCATTGCCAACTTTGGAAGGTTTATTGAGGTTGGAAAACGGGAGTTGACAGACTGTGGCAAGTTGGCGATGAACGTGTTCTCTCGGAATGCCACTTTTACTGCGTTCGACATAACAGAGCTATTTTTCAGCGATAACAAGCATCATCAAAATGCTTATGCAAGGTTCGTGTTCCCCTTCCCCTGTTCTGCATATTAACTGACGATTCTCTATAGGTTGATGAAAGACGTTCTCGAGATGTATCGCTCAAAGCAGATTCAAGTGTTGCCGAAAACGACATTTGATGTGGCGGATATCACACGGGCGTATCATTACTTCTCTTCTCAGGATCGAATTGGAAAGGTGGTTATCTCTCTCGAAAACCCCACAAGCCAAATACCGGTAAGTCTTAAATTTACCCTATTCAAGAACGGAGAACGGTAGATTAAACTCGAACATAGTATGTTCCGGCAATGTATCAATCGAGATTCGATCCTGATAAAGTGTATCTCCTAGTGGGATGCTTGGGAGGTTTAGGACGTAGCTTGAGTGCCTGGATGCTGACCCAGGGTGCTCGAAGATTTGTATTTTTAGGAAGGTCAGGTTGCGATAAACCGCAAGCGAAGGAACTCGTTGCTTGCCTCGAGCGTGACGGGGCACACGTCGCTGTGGTCCGCGGGGACGTAACGCAAGCCGCGGATGTGAACGCCGCCGTGACAGCCTGCAAGATTACAGGAGCTCCTATCGGTGGTGTTGTGCAAGCAGCGATGGGTCTCCACGAAGATTTATTCGGCCGTATGACTAACGAGGGTTGGCATACGTGTGTTAAACCAAAATGGACGGGCACGTGGAACCTCCATATCGCATTGGATGGTAGTGACGAGGCCCTTGACTTTTTCCTGATGACTTCGTCTATGACAGGAACAGTTGGGGTGGCGACTGAGAGTAATTACTGCGCGGCGAACGCCTTCCTTGACGCATTTGCGTACTGGCGACGCAAGCAGGGTAAACCGGCTGTGTCGATCGGCCTCGGGATGATCGCAGAAGTAGGTTACTTGCACGAGAATCCCACGATCGAAGCGCTGCTACTACGAAGAGGAATCCAGCCATTGAACGAAGACGAATTCCTCCAGGTGATTGACCTTGGCATTAGTGAGGCAGGATGCGAATTAGATAAGCAAACTGCTGCGGCTTCGCATATGCTCACCGGGATGGAAACCTTGGGAGTTCGCAAGCTTCTCGATGAAGGGTTCGAGGTGACACACACGGTTATGGATGATCAGCGATCGGCCGTATTGTCACTTGCATTAGAAAACGACGAAGGCAGCTGGACCGATAGCAAAGGAACCCCTGCTGAGCTGTTAGGTCGGCTTGCAGCTTCGGCCCCTTGGCTCAAATCCATCCCGCAGAGTGCTGCTACGGTCCTGATGGCGGAGGTAGATTCTTCCTCACTTCAAGAATCAATCATGCGGGCTATTGGGAAACGCTTCTCCAACTTGATCCTGATGCCACTGGACCAGATCGACTACCGCAAGTCTTTTGCGCAGTTTGGGGTGGACAGCATGATCGCATCGGAATACAGGACATGGTTTTGGAATACTTTCAAGGTCGACGTGCCTTTCTTAGATCTCATGAGCCCCCAGAAAGATTTATACGCCATTGCAGCGTTTGTGGAATCAAAGTTATTGGAGTCATAAGGGACCGGGGATAATTAATTACTGGATATATAGTGTATAATGGATTTGAGTGGTTATTATTTCTTTTGCCCTTGTAATGCGTTGTGTATGAGGTGGACAGTCAGTGAGGAAAGTAATAGGATGGAAAAGGTGGAAAAGGTGGAAAAGGGATAAACCATTTAGAGCAATCGACGGTGTCGGCCAAGGGACCGAACGTCACGTGGATTGTAGTATTGGATAGGTACCTATCGATGCAATTTCCCTTCGTTGCGTCGTTGCCTTGAATAAGTTGCGCAGCATGAGACACCTACAGGCTACAGGTATGCGGTGTAACTGACGATAAACTTTGGCGGAATCTAGACCTGTGGAGAGAAGCAGCTAAACCGGTGGAGGTCGGGTACCTGTTTTACTCAGTGCTAGGTATTAGTTGCATACTATGTAAATGGATAGGCCACCTTTTCGGCTAGTTGCCGATAGGCTAAGCCTTATTAAGGTGTAAGGTTTGTTCAGTTCTTGCTAATTAAGTGCTTTCTTTTTGCTCTCTCTGTCTCTCCAGTTCAAACAGTACAACTATTTCCACTATTAATATTTTTTTCTCCCATTTATGATTTCCCCTTTCAATTTATCCCGCAAGAGTACACCGAGGTGACGGTGTCGGAGTTGAACTGCAGCCCGACTTATCATCAGAACACCGACATTGAAGTGGAGCGCGCATCAACACTGCAGTAGAAGAAGTCTGAGCCACTGTGACCGATTTGGATAGGTTTGGTCGCTGCGCGGAAGAGGAGATGGTCGCCGGTTGGAGGAGGCGTAGGTAGAAGAATCCGTACGACGTTAGGCTTTTTACTACGCTCACCTACAGTAGAGACAGACTACCTACTTACATGCAGACAGTTATTCCAAACTCCGACTAGTATAAGCAAGTAGAGAGTAGATGGGGCATGGCGAGATACTGCGCTCCCCCATATTCTTACGCGGCTTGACTCTTGTCTTTCGAAACACATGAGGAACTATTTCAAGACCTTTGAGATGATGAAACCTTACTATGGAAAATTCACACGTAATCGAGCAACACGCGATCGATGAGATGTGACATTGTTTTCTTTTTTACCGCTATCGTGTTCATGTTGGTAATTGGTAATCATTCGAGCTAGATACAGGGACGGACATGCCACAAATACTTGTTGTCTGGTATTACTATTATCACCACTGCCCTCACCTGCACTTGGAGCGCTAGTGTCTGTTTAGAAAGCGCTATATACGTTACTAGTCACAATCTGTAGCGTCTAGTTATCGGATCATGCCAGTTTGATATGCAGCTTATTGCCTAGAGGGTGCTAGAGCGGCGGTTGCTTATGCCTGGATGTCAGTCCGAAGTCGAGTCAAGCAATACCAAGTCGGAAGATGGATTGACTTGCAGCAGCTAATTAGCAGCTAACGCACCACCTGCAAGCATCCGTCGGTTGGGTACGCAAGACAAATGAACTTTGCAGATTGTACTACTAGTGTGCAATGTTCACATGATTAGAGTCGAATTTGAAGAGATATATGAAGTGGTTGAAAGAAGTTCTAATGTTGATTTAATTTATCTAGCAATTTCTAGGTCTATTAATAAATAGTTTTGGAGTTGGCTTTGCATTTATTATTTATATACGGATGTGCCTGCCTACCTACCTCCATGTTTTTGATACGAATCCATGCGGTGGCCCTAGCTTCAGTACATGTACAAGTACTGTACTAAGTTACATGGATATGTAGTACAAGCGAACAGGAGACAGGAGTGACCTTTAGACCCGGGGTAACCTGGACTCCTTAAGGGTTAGGTCCATACCATAGTACGTAAAATCCCCCCAAATTTACTCCAACCTATCAATTATAATAATAAAAGCTAGAGGATTTCATCTCTTGGCAATCGCTCCTAAACCCAAGTTCCTTTTTTACCAAGCATCTCCCACAGCTTGGCACATGCAACACCAAGATCTTAGTGAACCCTTTCCCGAAGGCCAATTCCAGACGAGCGTATTTCGAAACTTTCCTAACGAATCCCGAACCCATCCCATCGGTTCCTTTTACCTACAACTCCCAGAAAGGGGGGGTCCTTTGACCTCGTCATTGCGTTGCCGCCGAGTGCGGCACCAACCGCGCGACCGAGTGCCGCGAACTAGCCGTTACGCTACCGCCGCGAATCACTCGACAATACGCGCAGCGCAGTCCGATCTATTCGCTAACCCCCTTGGCGTCGTCTCGTTTCGTTTCTCGATACTAACGGTCGATCGGATAGTTGATGACGGGTTCAGTGCTGTGTCATGTAAGGCACGCACGCCGTTGTCAATTGAGAACAAGTTGAATAGATGGGTTCCGACGCCGATAGAACTCATAACTTGTCGCTCGACGACCAACCTTCCAAGCCATCCCTCTTCTCGCGTTTGACTTCGCCTCTTCGTTCCCGTACTCGCAACCTCGCCGATTTCCACATCCGCCTTCACGAGCCTCACCGCCAATACTCCGCCGGTGACCATGTTAGGGGTCATGTCATCCTCTCCGTCGTTAAACCCATCCGCATAACACATCTGACCGTTGCGTTGCACGGATTCGTTCGCGTGTACAAACATGCCGGTGCGGGTGCGCAGCCAGGTCCTGTCAACCCCGCCATAATATCCCATGATAGAAATCGGAATGTGAGATATTTCGGGAATGGGCTTGCCTCGTTGTTCCAAGATGAGCAGGTTTTATGTGGTGAAGGGAGATTGAAGCCTACGAGATTTGAATTCGAATTTGATCTCATCTTTCCCTCGAAAGGGCTTCCGAGTAGTATCGATGTATGAACCGCCTGCCCTAGAATTGCTACTGCTGCGAATCAATCATGCTGATGTTGAGGTTATGCAGTTCGAGAGAGGAACCATATCGTACATGGTTACAGCCACTCTAACCAGGCCGGCTTCTATATCAGCGACTTCGAGCTGCGAGACGAAAGTTGCGCTCGTCGAGAAGGTAGACATAGGTTTGCTAGTTCCCCCGCGAGAACGAAAGGTATGCATGCAGACTTTGCGCAGGCGACCGAAGAAGAAAAAGAAGCAGACCACAGCGGTCTCATCGACAGTCAAGCGCGGCTCCGTATCTACCGAAACCCCAGAGCCAGCATCAGATCTGGATTCGACTCGGGTGAACGAAAATTCAAATGGCAGCTCGGTGAGTCTCGGCGAGGCAACGGCGGCCGGACCAAGTGGGAGCAACTTACCGCGAAGTCCTCTGAGGACCGATCTAATCGCCGGCGACCTTCAAAGCGAAATATCCGGCGACAGTGCTTTGAGCAATAATAGCGGCTCTAATAGTGCCAGGGGTGCCGATGCAAGTGGTGAATCTGTCGCTGCTAGCAAGGTGTCGGGAGGAGGAGATGAGAGGGAGATTACCGCTACGGTCGAACTATTAAAAGGTGGTTGTCTCGCTGGAGATACACTACCAGTGAAGATAAAAGTTGAACATAACCGTCGCATGAAGAGTATGCACGGGGTTATTGTAACGCTTTTTCGCCAAGGTCGTGTCGATTATTCACCGCCAATATCTCTATTCACTACGGATTTATCTGAAGAAGAGGCCAAGCGGCTAGAACGCGAAGATTATTATCCTCGTTCTAGGACAGGTCTCGGTGGTCTGTCGTTGTCATCCGCTGGTTCGTGCAGTGTTTTCAGAAAGGACCTCTCCCAAACGGTCGCACCCCTCATCATCGATCCTGCTACCCTCACGGCGAATATTAACACATCCATCCGAGTCCCAGAGGACGTATTTCCGAGTATAAGGAACGTTCCGGGCGGCCTTATCAGTTTCAAATATCACGTCGAGGTTGTACTCGACTTGGGCGGTAAGCTTGCCGGTCAGTCTACTGGCAGCTCGCAACCAACAAGTAGGATGGGGTCTCTTGGAGTTCCGGGTGGTAACCCCGCTTCAACAGTCGGGGCGTACGACTTAAAACGACTCGCCAATTGGAACGGCACGATAGTGGATACTGATCATATAAGGCGCGAGAAAGGTGTTATATCTGTGTCATTCGAGGTTGTCGTCGGGACCCTGGATTCTAATCGTTCGCGGGGTAAGGCCGTAGTACGCCCAGCGCTGAGCGTACAACCGCCCTCTTCCGAGAATGCCAATGTTGAGAACGATGAGCTGAATTACACTTGGCAAAATGAGTACGATGACGAGAATAACTATAGTGGCGACTATACCCATGGCCAATTTGAGCCATCGCCCGAGAGTTACTTCCCACCGGCGGTATCTCCCCATACGCCATATTATGACTTCCAGGAACGGGAGGCTCCAGCTCCTGTCTATATACCACCACCAGTATTACCCGTGGAAAACGAACTATCCGAGAAGCAACGTGTTCGCCAAGCCGAACAGAGGTTACTCCCTAGTCAGCCAATACACCAATCCTCTGAATCCGAGGCTGGACCTTCGCAGCCATCTGCCCCAAGCGATGTTTCGATCCTCCCTACCACCAATGTTCATCATGCCCACGGCTATAACTCATTATCAATAGTAGAAGAGGACTTTGAGGAAGGACCATCAGCGCCTCCGCTCACAGATCTAACACCAACGGGCCCTCCACCATCACATGCCGACGATAAACAAGAACTTGAGCGTCGGCGGTTACTCCAAGAAGCAAGTGCACCTCCAGAAGTGCCCGAAGACTACAACGGTGGCGAGCCATCGGCACCATCTTTCAGCCAACCGCGGAGCATGGAGCCTACAGCTCCAGACCTTCATGATGATCATGACTATGGCGCTCCGGATCCTTATCATGATATTGCAGGTCCTTCAGGACAGACGACGGGTTCAGAACCATTACCGAGATATGAACGATGATATGCTTTAAAGTGGGAAATTTTTACTACCCACAAATGGAACAACATTTTGTGCGAATATTCTTTCATGTTATTGATGGATTGGGATACCTAGAATATTGCGCCAACCGTTGTACGACTAATACCCAAACAGCGCTTTGCTTTAAGTGTTGTATGACAGGGCCATTTCGCACCTGATCTGATGAATGATTTGCATAAAAGCGATCTGAGTTGAATTTATTTACATATTATATATATGCTCTTATAATATAGCATAGACGGATTTGGCATTGAGACTGTATACGGGTTTTGGTATTGTAAGAGACTCGTTTTCAATGCAATATTATGTCTTGTCGCCTATAAGGAAACGGAGTAATATACTCTCAAGGGTCACCCAAAAAGATACGTAGAATTGTTTACCGAGCATGCTTACGCTAGATAGGTATCATTCAAAATAAGACTTCCAATTTCTCTTGGTTAGGGATACATCAATATTTAATCAAGAATTTACTAATTATCCAAAACACTGCCCGAGGGTATATAGTTCTATCATTCCATCCACCAAGAACATCTGCCTCCGTCCCAATGCCATACAAGAGAGACATGTACGACTTATTGTATCATCGCCATGCGATTTCTCAACGCAAATACATCAATCGTTCGATTGATCACCAATGAGAGAATCTCAAGGTGGACTTAAAGACACGGTGGAATCAAAAATTGCCTTCCCGGGTTTGTCATGCACCAATCCAACCCACATGAAGGAATTCAGTACGCCACTCATCGCAGGCCAGGAGTCTACTCCACACAACTCGATATTGACGCGTAGCCAAGGTTTAAGCCAAGTATCGTTATCGGCATCGCCGAATACGGACACGGCGCCAACCTTGAGAAGCCAGAGCAGGAGCTGCGGGGAAGGAGAGCGTGAGCTGGCCGTGTCGTCTCCCGCAGCCAAGTATGCGGGCGCCCTTGATAGGTCAAGACCGAAAAGCGAGTCCCGGTACGTGGCGGGGAAGTGCATATACGGCAGACGCACGCCGGCCCACTGCAGGAAGACGCTTGAGGCAAAGGCGAGCAGTCCAAGGCGCACGGCTTCGTCAAGAGAACCTTGCTTGAATAACTCCGACATGTGGAGTAACCGATACATGATAGATGCCATGGACTCGAGGAGAAGCTCCTTGGGTAGTTTGCGATGTGTGACGCCAGCGCGGTTTACGTGTGCGGCGAACTGCTTCATGGAGCGCCATGCATCACGCAGATGGGTATCTAGACTTTCGAGGCATGGATCCCCTCCGCTGTCTATTATGGCCGGGGCGTCATGCGCTTCGAAGTCGGGGTACGGCCAGTGTGGCTCTTTTGTGGGTTCGGAAAAGAAAAGGGGCTGCAGACCACTGTGGAAAGCCATCCCTATATCGCATCTACAGTATCTCCCAATTAGCTCGGGGTCCTTCAATAATATCAAGTGTGGCCACACCTCAATATTTCAAGCGCAAGCTTCAAATCGCCTCTCAAGTTCAATAATCCCCCCTTCAAATCGACAATCTTCCTCAGCCCTACCATGTGGTGCCGAACCGCCTGGTAGTCGCCCATTATATGCGCGTGGAACGCCAGACACAGTACCACAGCCGCAGTGCTCGACAGCCCCCGCACCATAGTATCTCGGTCCGGCGTCTCGAGTCTCTCCCGTAGAAGTCGTAGCGTTTTGACTACGTGCGGGTAGGCCGAGACGGGGCTGTCGTATGTCGAGCGGCCGGCGAGCAGATCGAAGTATGCCTGCGCTGAGAAGGCCATGGCGTGCAGGTATGCCGCGTCAACTGTCAGCGCTTCCACCCAGCCTTTCTCCCGCGGACCGAAGTTCACGCAGGATTCTAGGGGGAAGAGGGCTTTCTTGGCGATGCTGGAGACTGGATGGTGATGCTCAAGGTTTAGTGCACTGCTGACTCACATCACAGAAAGGGGTCAGGGGGTATACCCCAAAGCTCAACTTAAATTAGGTGGTTCTGGGGACTTACATTCCATGATACAGGTAACAGCAGGCTCCTCTATGTTGTCAGCGAACCGGATTAAGGAGAGTTCCGAGCCGACTTTCCTAGGGATAGGAAGCACAGGGGCATATGCTACGGCTGGCGAATTTTCGGCTATATCAGCCGAACTTAAAGTCTTGCCGTCTGCGTTCCTCGTCGACTTTGATTTGACGACCTTTTCGTATTTCGGACGAAGAGTCTTTCCCCGGTTTTTGCCTATCATTACATGGCTCCTGATGAACTTCCGCATCTCCGGGCCGGGTTTGTTCGTGCCTGTGGATACTATGAAAGGTATACCACCTTCACAATAAGGAGAAGCTGTTAGATTATAATACTGTACGTGCATGGATGTATCCGTCATGTGCATCATACCTGAATCCCTACTCCCTGACGCCATGTCATCAACATCAACTGAAATCACTTAAGACTCTCGGGTTTAGGTAGTTGCTTTGACAGCGGCTTAAGTCCGGAGTTTAGTTAGCTCTAGAGCTCATAGACTGTATGCCTAGATGAGTTAGGCATGCGACATGAAGAAACTAGATGAGATTGATTACCCAGACGGGAAAACAATCAATGACTGAACACTTAGGAATGAAGGAGTATTTAAAACGGCCCAAGTAGGCTTATAATCTGGGGTCTACGTGATCTATTGTGTAAACTCCGTAAGCTCCTTATGCAGAGATTGTTTGCCGATTTGGGTATAGCTTCATCGTTTAGTTGCGGCGTATACCATTTCGAGACGAACGCGATCTCTCATTGGACGACAATTCGCTAGGGGGGCCTAGCCCCTGTCTAGAGTCATCTGTGGGAGTTATCTGGGGGTTCCGCTTGGCAATAGTAGATATTGAACATTGATGAAGATGGTTGTGTCCATGGCATATAAAGATGTCTTGTATGCTCTCTTGTCAATCGGCATCATATTCCATTTTCGACATTTTCAGAGCAAAGCAAAATAACCACCACTACGATCTGATACAATTTCTTATCTACAATGGCCTCTTCCAAGGACTTACTACCATTCGACGTTCCATTCTCTAAGATATTTATCACGAATCAGTTCTGCACCAAACCTGAGAGACCATCAGAGACAACCGACCTCACCGGAAAGGTCGCCATCATTACAGGAGCCAACACTGGTCTCGGTTATGAAGCAGCCAGGCAATTGCTATCATTACGTTTATCGCACCTGATCATCGCAGTCCGAAGTCGTGAGAAAGGAGATGCTGCAGCCGCCAAGCTCCGATTGAAGTACCCGAAGGCAACGGTCAAAGTCATGCTGGTAGACATGAGCCAGTACGATTCCATCCAGGACTTCGTCCGTCGAGTTGATGCTCAACTATCTCGCCTCGACATCGTCATACTCAACGCCGGCCTGATCAAGCTGAAGTACACCACGGTGCCCAGCACAGGCCACGAGGAGACCGTCCAGATCAACTACCTGTCCACAGTCCTCCTCGCCACCCTGCTCCTTCCCATCCTCAAAACCAAGTCGCCGCCCGACACGCCCGGCCGGCTGACAATCGTCAACGCGGCGCTGGCGCTCACCGTGCCGCTGCTAACGACCAACGGCCACAAGTCCTTCCTCGCCGCGCTGGACGACCCCAAGAACTTCGTCAGCGGCACCGATAAGCAGTACAACGCGTCCAAGGTGATGGCGCAGATGTTCGCGTACAAGCTCGTCGACTTCGTGTCCGCGGACGACGTGATTGTGAATCTGGTCTGCCCGGGCTACGTCAAGGGCACCAATCTAGGTCGCGAGGTCAGCATTTTCATCAAGCCGTTGGTGGCCCTGTTTTCCGCCGCGGCCGCGCGAAACGTGAGTGACGGCGCATCGACGTATTTAGACGCGGCTTTGGTCAAGGGAAAGGAGTCGCATGGGTCGTTTATTATGAGCTGGAAGATCTCCCCGTAAGTTTATCGCGCCTGGCTACCTAGTAGATGTATTCATCCCTTGCTATGCTGGTTTGACTAATCCTAGTTTAGGTATAACTCTTTTCTGTATACCCCTGAAGGGAAGGAGGCTGCAAGTCAGCTATGGCAGGAGACTTTGGATGAGTTGCAGTTTGCCGGCGTTCGTGACATCCTGGAGTCTATGAAGTAGGGGAGTGCCTGGCGGCATTTGTAAGGATAGTTGGATACCTAGATTAGCAACCTTTGTATTTCTTTGTACTTTCATATCGGAACGACTTTCTTTCATTGACAAGCGGGCTTTATTTTAAAATAATTTACAGTAAGTTCTTTAGGGATTATATTTACAGGTTATGTCAACAAGACCTTTTCATCATACCACGGCTGTGCTTGACCCCTAACTGGTACCGACCTAAGCTAAGGCGGAATTAGAGACACATTTGAATATCACTCGAAACCATCTTCATACCTACCGGAACGCTGCTACGTCTAACAGAGAAGGGCAATAAAAGTTCCAGAAATCTAGGCTAAGTGATCTACACTCACCAATAATTAAACCGTTTCTCCGCCCAAAAGAAAGTGTCCAAGTCGTTATCCCGCTCAAGATTTCTCAATCCTTTGAAGTCACCTGGTCCGCACACATCCGCGTCATGGAACGCGGTTCCGGGAACGCCGGACGGGAACAAGACTTCCTGCCTCTCACATGAGATAAACTTGAGATACTCGATGCGACAGGACTTGCAATGTTCGTGAAAATGTCCCCCTTCCGGTAAGGTGAGGGGAAGTTGGCCGTCGCGAGGGAAGCGCGGGTCGTAGTGCCTCAGTACCAGATGGTGGCCGCACTCCACGTAAGCAAGGACAAGTCGGCAAAGAGGACAGTCTGGGATCATGTCCTCGTCTCTTCGGGTTTCAACCCAGTGCTCAAAGCATTTGGCGCCGAAGAAGTGCCCGCAGGGTAGAACTACCATAGGCTCGACTTCGTAGACGTCGTCTGGGTCTCGCAAAGGAGACACTATCAAAGGAACCTCGAGCCGCTTGTCTTGGCAGATTTGACAGGTCAGGTCCATCAGTATTCGGTTCCCGAAAATGTCGAGTCCCGTTTCTAGGTATTGTGCTATATCACCGAATAATGTTACGTCGTCATTCGTCAAGTAGCGCCGACAGCCCCTTAACTCCCTTTGGTATTCCCGCAGGCTTATTTTTACTGCTGGAGTCACACGCACAAGGCCTGGGGGTGCGTGGTCGGGAATACCAGTATAGCTACTACCCTCCGATACCCCAGGGGGCAATGGAGCATCTTGATCTCTTCCCGAGAGAGGCGATGCTACGCTCGCGGGTATCGAATAAGCCATCTAATGTTCTCAAAGACGATTCAGTCGATCCAATCAGGTATTTAAAGCTGAATGTAGAGATATTAAGTAATTAATAACTCAATGCGGGATAAAGCCTTTGATCAATACGACATTTCCATTATTTGGGAATTGATGCCCTTTCATCTTGGGGAATCTAAGGCGGAGCAGACAAGGTTATTAGAGCTCGCATAACAAAGATACTGAAGCCCGGATTCTCTACACGATAATTGTTTAAAAATACAGAAACTGTTTTTAACGAGCATTTAATAGGCGTACAAGTGTTTGTTATCACTGACATTGAGCCCTCGGCGAGTTATCCCACTTCAGTCACCCTCATGGTTTGCGTGGGGTAGTAAACATTGGACAACAAGACGTTGACAGAGCAGCTGAGGAAGAGGAATTACCCTTCTGTCGCCCCGATCGTACACTTTGGTTATAGCTGCCGTACTTTTTGTGATCTTCGCCCAGGAAGAATGTTGATTGCTTGGTTGACCTCCTACGCAACATTGCTTCTAGTCTTACTTCTCATTCAACGGGCTGATCTCAGGGGATGACTCTGCCATGAAGCCCTATTTAGCACTCCGAATTTTTCTTCTCCTAGGTCAACGGGCCATGTTTATGCGATCAGATATCTACATTCCATGGATGCTTAGTCTTTGCATTTATGGGCTATTCTAGCAATGTCGGAGTAGAACTCGTTCGAGACGAAGATGATCTCTTGATACGACATGGCCACGAACTGCAGAGGGATATAGCAGATTATGATAGCAATGACAGACGGCGTGAAGGTTGAAAACCTCCAATATAGGTAGGTAGGTAGGTAGAAGCTAGAAAACTGTCTCGATTTACACATGCGATCGCTTATCTAGTGGTCTTCTAGATACACATGTGTATACCTTTCAAAAAGGGCCGGCTCCGTAATGATTGCCCCGTGTTCGTAGAAATGAAAGACACGCATCATACCAATCAAGGCCGCACTGCAAACCTCTGCTAGAATTGGCCCTAGTGTCTCCTCCTCGTTGCTTGTAAGGTCCTGGTGTCTGCTGAAAAGGCTTACGACAAATTCATAAATCTCAGTAGGCCGGTGGTAGCTCATTGTACTGTGATGCCATAAGTAGTTGATCCTAGTATACTTGCCCTTAGTGCTGAAGAAAGGTGACTTCTGCAAGGCTAGTGTCAGACTCGTGTCTCGCACTAGGTATTCAGACAACCCGAAACGAAACTGCTCGGTCATAGCTAGCGCTTTTTCGAGACGCTCGTTATTCCGGAACACGCAGCTTAGGCTTTCGAGGGTGTGGATGACGCGCTAGAGTGCAGAATCTACATGTTGGGGGAGCATCATGTATTGGTCGTCTTTCCCACGGCGGAAAGCACTTCGGACTAAGTCGTTTCGTAGAATGGGCGTCAGGAGAGGCGAATTCTTAGCGGCGTTCCCAGAGGACATGCCAACAGCAACAACCCACCCGCCCCGGCGCCAGCTGTCCCTGCTATCGATTGGATACGGAATTTCTTTGGTGACTGGTATATATGGGCGATCCCATAAGTCGCAGATGACTAGGGTGTTCGGGAAGACTTCGTGCTTCTCGAATAGAGTAAATTCCATTCGGGTTTGGGTACTTGAACGTAGTTTTTCGCATGTCTCTCTGCAATATTGATGAAAATTTCTTTCGCTGGGGCGTATTTGAGCCACGAGCACTCCGTTTTGCTCCGTAAGCCGTACGAAACGATCATGGAAGTTTGGTTCGGATCCTCGTGTAGCTGGGGTACACATGGCAGAGAAACAGACGTAAAGTAAAACAACGTCTGGTTCAGTCCTAATGTACTGCGTGGTAGTAGAAAGCTGATGTGGTTTGGAAACCTTCTTCTTAACAAGTGCCTTCCGCCAGGGCTCTGGGAAGAGAAGACTCAATGCTGGTTCCCAGGAACCAGAGAACAATAGTTGAGAAATCCTACGCGGATCGCCGCTGGCAAGCTCACAGCATTGCACTGGTGGAAGATTCGTTCCGTGCCATGGCGTGTTTAAAAAGTCCGTCCATTCTAAAGCGGTGCATTGTCCAGCGGCTGGCCAGATCTTGCGATATAGCCATCCACAGGACTGATTGAATAAATTTATGAAGGGGGGGATTGCTAAGACTTGAAGGGGGTAGGCCAAAACGGCAATAATAACAGCAACAAGCCCCCAATCAACCATTTTTAGATCATAAAGGCCAAAGAATGGTAAAATTCAGACGAGGGGCGGCTAGTGGTCGGCTTTGGGGTTGGTGTGCGTTCGGTTTCGGGTGATCTAGCTCACAAGTTGGAGGGACAAGGCTGTCTTTACATAAAATCAAGTCATGGTTGGGGCTGACTTTGATGTGACGAAGTTTCTGAAAACGTTGGGTCGATGGAACGTAATTCGTAAGCCGGACGAAGTTGACTGGAGCATGTCACTGTTGACAGCTTCAAGCGGTTTGATAAACTGATGAAAGCCGGAGGCAGTAATCTTTTCTCCTGACAAGCGCGACATCGAATCGCCACCAGAGAAGGACGATACATCATCGGAAAGGCCCGAAGGATGGCTTTCCTGTTAATATATGAGTCTGAAGATACCAGGGAGAGGTATCTACAGATTAAAGACTTCAAAGTTGCAACAGTTTCTAAATTACTTTTCAAGAAATTCCCAGCAGAACAGATCCTTGGCTGCCTTTTTCTCCTCGTCTTTGATTGGCTTAGGAGGGATTGCCATGTCCACTCCTAGTGACCAATGCCAGTGCTTGGGTATAGCCCAGCTCATGCAAGAGTTGAATTTGTCTGCTGCTACCCGATCGGCGATGTCTTTCTCATTATTTCCGTGACGCCGTGACCACGCGAAATAGAGTAAGAGCCTACGTTATTTACTTCTTTAAGAGATTTTAGCTGTTTATCTATGTCAATGACTTGGACGACCTAGGTCGAGCGATACTACGCATGGTCTAGGTGACCACGACGCTGTGGTAAATATATCAATGGTGAGCCTAAACTCATGGCGCGTAAAGCATATGAAGCCTCTCGAGCTAGTGTGTAAGCTGAGACATTGGACTTATATATGGAAGAATAGACCTAGAAGCAGAGGCAGCGGCGAGAGGCCGAACATTGATAGAGCATGAATCGTAAGAGAAGCTAGATTTTCGGCAATAAGGAGAATTCGTTTTTGTACTCTCTAATGTCAGGTCTTGAACTACTGTAATCCAGTATAACTAGAGAGAGGTGAAGTTAAACTCAATCAGATTTGGTAGGCCGATCCCACGATCTCAATCTTAGGGGGCCAGTGAGGCTAGGTAACCTATTCAATCCTTTTTTTCATTGAAGACATCAAAGCTGAAAGTACGTGGGGCGCGCATCATGGGAGCTTTGGAGGACTTGGTGGAGGTCATCATACCGCAGTAGGTGATTGTCATAGTCCTAAAAGATAAAGTGAACTGCACAATAAATTTTGATCAAATGTTAAAGTAGCAGAGTGATGGTCTGGTAGAAATGTCGGTTGGAAGCTTAGAAGTTAGAAAATTGCCAACGCGTTGGGCGGAGACGCAATCAACCCTGGAATATTTAACGGTGCCGACGTCAGCATGAAAGAGTACCGCCCCGAAGCCTTGCATTGACGGGAGAGCGCCTTGAGATCCCAGAGCTCGCCGATTGGCATCCCGAACATGGAAAGCAGCCAAGGATGAAGGAACACTGTAACAGTTAATCGAAACCCGAGTACTCAATTTTGTAAGAGAGGCCTTTTTAAGACTTACCTTCCTCGATAGGGCCTGCAGTCCCGTCCTCTCTCATCGGCATGAGTGCCTCAAATGACCAAGTATCGGCGGCCACAGCGGAGAAGTGTTTATTCCACAGCCACTTGGCTGACTCTGCAACACCGTGCATCCCCGACACCTGCATCCGGTCTATCTGCAGCCTTTCCGCTTCGGAGCTGGGCGCCTGCAGGATCTCGGTAAGCCCCGTTCGAAGGATTAGGACGTCTCCGTGACGAAACTCGACACCTTGGTCTCTAGCCACGGTTTCCATATCTTCGACAGTGATCCGGTAGCCGTCAAGGGCGCTGAAGATTGCATCTTCACCTGTTTTGCCTTCGGCCCTGGCATGTTTCTCTGCCCATTCCTTGAAGTCGATGAGTACACCTCTAGCGACCAGTCCTCCCACGGTGTGCCAATGATCTAAAGAGGGGGTGGCGTTTGCGCCCGTGTTAGGTGCAGAGAGCGCCTCTCGTGTAACCTGGATGCCGTTGTAGGCTAGCCCAGACTCCTGGTGCGGCCAATGGGCTAAACTATCCCACTGACTACTGCATTGTGTATTGAAATGAAGCTCTTCGTCCCAGCCTAGGGCTTGAGATACTCCGGACTCGTGCATGGCTATGATCTTGTGCTTCACCGGAAGCCTTCCTAGCAGCGGGGGTACTGCCAACCCATCTAAAGGCCAGCTAAGCAATGCGTCAGCCGCCGTGAGCAACTCGCTTCAGTACGATACCAACTTACTTGAGGGAGATGGACACCTCATCTCGTGCTTCATTGCAAGCATCCCTGACAACCGACGGTGTAAGGAGATTCAGGGTCCCTAAGAGATCTTTTTTTTCGTTCTTGTCGAAGACTCCCCAGGCACACCCCTGGGGCATGCCTGGGACCGTAGGTAAGCTGTTAAAATCTGGTATGTTTGTTGGTTCCATTTTTTTATATTTTCAATATGTTTTGTAAATCTTCTTGACGTCCTTTAGAGATACGAGTCTTGACTAACTCAGTATCATTCAAAGAAACTACCCGATGTTTTTTATAATGCCAATGGTGAGGGGAATTGCTGTTCTATTTAGATCAGAGACATAATAAAGTCAATATCTTCCGAGTCACGTATGAATTTATATTCATTGGTCGAGGCATCTAACTAGGGAGGTCGGCTGCATATCCTTGGGGATCTATTACTTCATCCTAGGTCGCGTCGCTGCATACTTCGAATCTGCAAAATAAGGCAGTCGTTATGACCGGCACTGGTTCCCAAGGACTCCCAAACTCGGCCGAGTACCTAAAGGAGATATGTGCTTTCCGACACAAGCTTATAGTAGAGGGCATATAATATTAGCCACAGACTCAAAGGAATCACAAGCCAGCCGAGTTAATCAAAGAATTCAGCGATTAGCCCGCTAGCGAATGCTCGGTTGGGCGTCACTCGACCGCCGATTTGGTAGATGAGGGATGGTTTAAACATGATACTTAGGATGTAGATACCTAGGTACCTATGTTGCAGTTGGGGGTCAGTGGAATAAGAGATGCTCGAGGAATCGGGCCCGTGGCATACAGCTTGGTGTAAACTATTATCTTTCAGAGGTATTCACCGAGAATCTTTCAACAAACCCCGTAGTCTGCCTGATTGACACGGGTCACAGGGGCGTAAATATCGTGATTGTAGTGGACGACGAGATTTTGCTTGACATAATCATTTTCAATTTAGGCCGACGTGAGTGCGAATCACCTCTTCGCGATAAACGTATACTCCAGACAAGCGGTATATGTGGTGGCTTCCTGTCGGAGTTGGAGTCCTCGCGCAGGAAGCCTCAAGTATGGTGATGGTGAAGGTGGTAACTTCATTCGCAACGATGATGATTCGCATGCTGAGTTATAGATGACGAAGGACATGGTGGCGCAAATGTAATAAGATGAGTGGCAGTAAGGCTATCGTGTCATAAATAAACGAATGATTGCAGGTCATCTACATTAATGTAGTTGTATTAGATGCGTATGTGATATTCTGGATGAACCTTCTACTGCGAACCTCGGTTAATTCGATGTGGCTTCCATACCTCAAAGACACCTACCTGGGTAGGTATATCGTAGGTATTCATTCGATGTGTAATAATTGTTGGCACGTGAAACTGCCGCATAATTCCAAGGAAAAAATCTCCCGAAAAAGAATCGTATTTCATAAATTCATCTCGTAGTCGTGAAATGGAGGAGTATACTTAATACAATACGTGTCCCACGGGCTCACTTCTTTAACGTCATCATTACTAGAGTGAGAATCCCAACCGAAGCCCAAATGTCACGGTTACTAATCGTAGGCTTCTTCATATTCCTCCTCGTACTCTTCCCGGGCCTCCTCAAGTTCTTCTATGTCGCTACTGCTGGCACTAGAACTTTGGGCCTCGGCCAGAGCTTCTTCGTAGTCTTCGCGGGCAGACCGGACAGACTCACGATCGCTAGCATCGACGTAGTCGCCATCTGCATTGTATGTGGGCTCATAGACAGGCTCATAAACAGGGGCAGGTACGGGAGGGGGTGCAGAGTAGGCCGCCTGGCGATGCTCATCGTCGGAATCGTCGTCTAAAAAGGGTTAGCTTATGTTCAATGGTTGATCTGCTAAATGGGGTTGAATGAGAAGATCTTACCCAAAGCATTAGCAAGCAATGCACCGCCAATTGCTCCAACAGCCAAACCACCCGCTGCACCCATCATTAGGCCCTTGTTGTCTGACTTCTTCTTCTTGTGCTCCTCCTCGCCTCTATATTCACCGTGTGAATCGGTTGGCTGGCTGCTATAGCTATAATCTTGGTGTGCACCATGTTCACCGTAGCCGCTCTGGTGGCCGCCGTAGCCATGCGATTCGTGAGAAGAGTACCCGTAGTCTTGACCGCTGTGGGAAGAGTATCCGGGGTTGCCATGGGAAGAATAGCCTTGATCACCGTGCGAGCCCCAGCCTCTATCTCCTCCCTCATTACTTGGAGGGTGATAGCCTGGTGCCTCCCACTGCGAGCGGCCAGTGGCTTGCTCGGTGTAGTACCATCGTTGGTACTGTTGATCGAAAGATGGCACCCAACCAGCCGGAATGGGTGGCTTGTCCTGCGGTGGTGAGTAAGTGGGACCAGTTGATTGCGGTGGCGGTGGGCTGCTATAGCTGCCTTGGGGGGGATAATTCCCCGGCGATGCGGAATGGGGAGGCCTAGTATCGTATGGTGGGTTCGGCGGTTGTTGACCGTAATTACCCCCGTACTGTTGAGATGGAGGCGGGTAGTTGTTCTGTTGGCCTAGTTTGAAATATTAGTGTTGGATGTTTCAAACGGATAATTGAAGTTGAGGTATGAGGTGACAACAACTAACCTGGATATACTTCTCTCGTTTTCGGCTTATCTGAACCACCGAGGTCTAGCTCATCGAGCTTACTAGCGAGCTTATTAAAGAAAGACATCTGATCCGACTTGATTTTTCTTCTTCTCGGGTGTCTTTTCGTCTTCCTATTTGCTTTTCGTGTCTCTGTTGAGGAGAGTAGTTGTTGATATAAAAGACAAGACTTATTTAATCCTCTTCGTTGTTGCGAGTAACGTTTAGTTGAGCCCGTTGAAGAAGAATGATAATCCGGGCGGGATTTAGATATTGTAACGGGTAAGAATCCTTGTTTAGCTGAGACCCGCAGAAATACACCGCCCAATTCCACTTATGTTGCAATGAGAGTAAGAAGGTAGGAAGGATGGGATAGTAATAGTTATTACAGGCAAGAAGCCGTCAAAGTGTGAATTATCGGAAAGTGAATGTGCCCCTCCAAGCTGTTGAGCCAAGCACGCCGCCAAGTAACATCCACTGATGTTACCCACGGTTTAGGTGGGTTGAACACCTAGCTTACCTAGAATTATAGTGCGCGCGGTTGCTCCCGGGAAACACGGCACCATTGATTCATAGCCCAGTGTCGCTCACGTGAAACCAGTGGACCAGATTTCAGAGTTAGCTGCATAAGCGCCATTCCAATATCCATTTTTATCCACTACGACACAAACGGTAGGCGGCCTCTTTTCTTGGCTCTTCCCTGCCCCTCCTCGTCAGATCCCCCGCCAAGAACCCCCTGTTCCCTTTCCAGCTCCTCCTTTGTATCACCCACCATCAGCCCTAAAATCAACTGAAAGAGCGGTTGCTGAATCACACTGGATCCCTTAATACTGCACCAATCTTAGCGCATCTCTCAGCCGCAACTGCAACTACGGAACCTCACTAACTTCGTCACTTCCCCAAACTTACGTAGACCGTTTTGATATCGCTCCACATTCCGAAATCTCTGAAGTTTAACATCTTATCTTTATTATAACATATCTCCCTACGAGATATATCTGATTACTTATCTACTCCATTCTAATTCTTACACATATCTATCAACCGTTAACAAAAATGTCGGGCTGGGGTCACGATCAAGGTTACGGCGGAGGTTACGGTGGCGGACAGCAGGGCGGATATGGCGGGGGACACCATCAACAACCTCCTCCGCAACAATGGTCATCGCAGCCACCTCCTCCTCAAGGCTATAACCAGTATGGCCCCCCTCAAGGTCATAACTATCATGGGCCTCCTTCCGGGCCACCACCTCAGGGTTATGATCAGTATGGCTATCCATCTGGTCCTCCTCAAGGTCATAACGACCGGTACCGTGCTCCTCCCGGGCCTCCTTCTCAACAGCATGGATACAATCAATATGGACCGCCATCAGGACCGCCTCCACGACAGCAAGAGTATAACCAGTACGGGGGGCAACCTCATCAACAGTCTCATCAGCAGTATCCAGGACGTTACCCACCACCATCTGGCCCTCCCCCATCGGGGCTAGATTCCTATGGTTACCCCATCCAAGGCGGCTATGGAGGTCAACATCGATCCGGACCTCCTCCGCCAACAGCACCGCAGCAGTTTGGTCATGGTGCACCAGATGGATACACCTTCCAGTACTCGAACTGTACCGGTAAACGTAAGGCATTGTTGATTGGTATCAACTATTTCGGCCAGAAGGGCGAGTTGCGAGGCTGTATCAATGATACCAAGAACGTCTCTCAGTTCCTTATCGAGCGTTATGGCTACAAGAGAGAGGATATGATTATTTTGACTGACGACCAGCATGACGCCATCATGATACCAACCAAAGCTAACATTCTTCGAGCCATGGAATGGCTTGTTGCCAATGCTCGACCCAATGATGCTTTGTTCTTGCACTACTCAGGTCACGGTGGCCAGACTAAGGATGAAGGTAATATACTGATTCATGCTTGTTTAAAAATGTACAGCCTGCTAATTTCTAATCTAGATGGTGATGAGGAGGATGGCTATGATGAAGTCATCTATCCAGTCGATTACGAGACTGCCGGCCACATTGTCGATGACCAGCTTCATCACGTGGTCATTAAGCCACTCCAGGCGGGTGTGAGATTAACAGCCATCTTCGATTCGTGCCATTCCGGCTCAGTCTTGGATCTTCCTTACATCTACTCGACCAAGGGCGTTCTCAAGGAGCCTAACCTTGCGGCCGAAGCAGGCCAGGGCTTGCTAAAAGCGTTCTCCTCCTACACATCAGGTGACACGGCTGGAGTTGCCAGTGCGCTGCTTGGATTCGCTAAAACCGCCTACAGAGGAGACGACGGATATAAGAAGACTATTGAAACCAAGGTAAGCCTCTAGCTACCTCTTGGCATAACTAGCAGAGTACTAATTCTATCTTGTAGACCTCACCTGCAGACGTCATCATGTGGTCTGGTAGCAAAGATGATCAAACATCGTAAGTGACAGAGATACATACACTAGCTGTCCTTGATAATTCTAACGAGAATGTAGTGCGGATGCGACTATCGCGGCCCAAGCAACCGGCGCGATGTCTTGGGCTTTTATCTCCGCCATAAAGCAAAACCCGAAGCAGAGCTACGTGGAGCTTCTCAACAGTATCCGCGACGTCTTAGAGACCAAGTATTCGCAGAAACCACAGCTATCTTGCAGTCATCCCCTAGGTAAGCTTCCCAATCCCCATTTACTACTAGCGGTGCTAACACCAATCTAGATACGAATATCCTCTTTGTTATGTAACGTGGTATAAGTGCATAGTAGTGTGCACCCGCTGGCAATTGGGCGCATCCGAATAATGAACAATCTCTTTATTGTATAGAGACCCCGAGCCTTAGCGAATATCAACGCAATGCTACTTATTTTGTAACTCTGGCTACAGGTACCAGGAGGTTTATTTCCACATATAGTAATAAAAATGCAACTCTGTGTAGGCTATTAACTTATGGAAAGCATCTCAGCTTTAGATGCCAGAACCTCAAATATTCTAGCCCTGCGATTGTAGGAATTAACATCTCTTGAACGATATTCCGCTTCAACAGCAGTCTTAATTAAGGGAACGACAGGGGGTTGCTATCTGGCGTTTTTCTCTTTGCTGGCGTATATCCCTGCATCCTCTCTCTTGTGGCAAACCCTTGTACCACCATCTTTAGAAGGAAGACCAATCCCTACAAGTTCTCTAAAGAACCTTTTAGTAACGACCTCTTCCCACAGGCGGTCTGAAGGCGCTAACAACGGCTGAGGGTGGTGTGAGTACATTTATCGGACGTATGTGGCGAACATTGAACTCAGGAGGATGAAATGCGCTCGAGCGAGACGTAGACGGCGTGTTTCTCCCAGCGTTGCTCAAGTACCGGTACGCGTCTTCTAAAAGTTCCGAGTTTCTCCTCGCGCGCTCGGTGGGAGAAAGTGGTGGTTCGACAACAACTGCCGGGGCTTCTTTGGGAGACGTAGAATAGATCAGCTCATCATCATGATCGCTAGACCCAGGCCATTCTTCTATGTAAGGGGACCTTCCTCGTGGGAGCCGGCAACCTGGCCGATTTTCCCGATCCGGGGGAAAGGTAGACTCGCCACTTTCCGATGAGTCTGATTCGTAGCTTGAATTCTGATTGTAGTCACCTCCGGATGAGTCTGATTCGTAGCCTGCGCTCTGATTGTTTAGAGCACGTAAGTGGTCATGCTGTTGTTCACTCTTAGTTTGATTAAGTTCCGCTCCTGAGCTAGGGTTGGGAGACTGAACTTCATCGCTGAGAAGTCGAACCCTTTGAAAATCTGAAGGCTTCGGGGAATATGTATCTTCATAAGATCCTAAGCCGAGACCTGTACTACGCTTCTTCGCGAAATTTCCAATAAGATGATCCGTCCTACTCAGCGGAAAGTCCGGAGAAAAGCGGACATCTGCCATTTTAATAACCCTGAACTGCATGCCACAGTTCTCCATTTGGCTAAAAAAAATGGCAAAGTCAGCGATCGGTTCATTTACGTAGGTATGCAACATTAGTTAATACCTACCACTCTGCTTTAGTTCCAATAGGGGCCTCTGTTTCGGTGCCGCATCGCGGGCAGAATGTGCCGAAAGATACATTGACAAAGACCATGCTCATGTCTATTTTCATGCCGCATCGTATCGCAGCATTCTAAGGAATACTCCTGTCAATATCATTGCCACTGCAGCCCTCCTCGAGGGCATATTGCCGTTTGACTACCATGTCATGGCCTTTCGAACCCTCAAATTGATGAGCTACGAGTTCTTCAAAAAACTAGAACACGCCAACAATTAGTCATAATTCTAGGGTTTAAAGGATTACAATGCCTTCACTAACCTTCCAGCTATGCACCAGTCCATGATTGATGGGAATGACGTTGCCCAGAGCGTCCTCGAGAATAACGTCTCTGCCTAGAGTTGGATCAGGCGCGGCGAAAAACTTCGAGTCGGTCATTTTGTATCGCTGGTCAATAACGAACTTGTTCATTTCTTCGATCATTTCTTCGATACGAATAATCGATTGAAATGTGGTGTTCACTGTTGTGAGCACCGTCCCAGTTGTTGCGTGCTGGCGGGCCATTTGTTCTTCCATCATTACAAGAGTCTTGTTCTGGGACTTGATGGCCTCAAGCACTTGCGACTTGTGGGATTTTGCGGCCTCTTCAACTTCGTTAATGCGGTGAATCAAGGTTGTATTATCAGCACGCGCAGAATGACTAAAATTGAGTTAGCGCAACCAGTGCTTTGAGATACACAAGGCTTAGGGAGTTAAGGAGGTGTAGACGGTAGACTCACTGTGAAGTGAGAATAGTTAAGAGAGTGAGGCGGGATGTGTTGCTCTTCAACTTATTCTGTAATGCAACTACACTATTTTTCTCCGAAACCCATTTCAGTTTCTTATAGGCGTCCTTGAAGGGATTCCCGGACCCAGCAGCTCGAAGACTTTTATCATATTGGCGGTTCCACGCATCGAGGCTTTCTTGCAAAAGTGCCCTGCTTTCGTCTACGATCGACTTCGTAGTATCGCGGAGATCCTTCAAGCGGCGAGACTCTTCGTATTGCTGGTAGGTTCCGACAACCTCGGGCTTGTTAGCTTTGGGGTAAGCCTAGGCGAAGAAAAAGAAGACTTACATGTACTAGAGTGTCGACGAAAGCATCGAGGTCTTTCCGAAGGCTCTGATATTCGTTTGCGCTGCCACGCGCAGAACTGAGCGCCCGGCCCAGCTCCAATGCGAGCTGACAGGTGGTTATGATGTCTCCAAAGCTACCAAACGTGAAAGATGCCATGGTAATAGATTATTTGGGCGCCTAGGGAGTGAATGTCCTAGGTAGGAATTAGTGATAGAAGTTGTCGTACTTAATTGCCTTGGTCCTTGGGAGATGATGCGAATCATGCATAGGTACCTAGGTAGCCTGGTAGATATCATATGAGATAGGATATAGGTGGTGTAGAGTTCGATTCCTACTGGCGCCGTCTGGTGACCCACCTACTATCCTTTTCTATACCTATGGAGATGGTGGGCAATGCTCCGGCATCGACTGGATTGGATATAATTCATTGTGGCTTGGAGGACAACACCTACACATACCTACCAATCTCGATTCACGCATCAGAGACAATATGGCTATTGGTAGCATAATTCACCCGGGACGTAGGCGTAGGCAGGACATATTATTTACATGATACAATATCTCGAAAAATATTAGCAGGCGTTCATCACAACCTCTTCTCCTTTATCCAAGATGTAATTTCTAGTTACTCGTACCTAAAGCTTCCACAACAGCTTCACCAACGCCCCTAGCCGAAGCCGGGTTCTGGCCGGTGATTAGCTGGCCAGAAACACACACTGTGGGAGCCCACAACACAGAAGCCTTGTGATAGTTGGCACCATTTGCTATAATCTTATCCTCAAGCATGAATGGCATGTACTTAGCAATACCATCAGCTTCCTCTTCAGCGTTAGAGAAACCAGTCACATCCTTGTCCTTCAGAAGACTCTCCCCATTAGGCAGCGTGACGTTAACAAGCGCGGCGGAGCCGTGAGACACAGCCGCGATAACTTTTCCCTTGGCCCAGAACTCCGCGATGAGAGCAATCGAGTCCTTATCAATGGCAATGTCGAACATGGGACCATGTCCACCCGGGTAGAAGATGGCGTCAAACTCGTCGGCGCGGCCGAGGAAATCCGAGATATTTGCCGTGTCGTGCCACCACCACTTCATATCGAAGAAATTGGTCGACGATACATCGTGTCTAATTATTGTGAAAGGGTCCAGGGGCGCAGTACCCCCTTTTGGCGAGGCGGTTATGAACGTGACCTTTGACACGAGAACATCGAAGAAGTGTGCGAACTCGAACTAATGTGAGAAGGGTTAACAGCATATCTATTGTATTGATGAGCCATCGGAGTGTCGAAATAATAGACTTACCAAGGACCAGCCAGTAAGGCGAGCCGGCTTTCCCTCTGAACGTTGGATTTCTCTCTGAGATGTCAACACAACGAGAATCTTCGGTTCCATTAGGAAAGTAAGCAGTGTATTGTAGTGACGAAGGGTTTGATGATACAGGTTCTTGCTCTCGACATTTCACATGGAAGCTACTCTGGCTTTTATAGCGAAATCATTCTATGTGAAGAGCTAGATTCATCTTACATGATCTTGACTTCAATCCGATAGAGTTGAATAAATGATACGTTCAGAAAACATTTTTCAGCTACAGATCTGAAGATGGTAGTTTCTGACACCAATCACTCTGCGTTTACGCCATAAGGACTCACCATTCGAACAGAGTCGATAGGGGGGGAAGAGCGAGTGACTAGTAGTCAGTCATCTTGATTTATGATAAATGGTATAAAGCTGGTTGACTTTGGATGAATTGAGATGGTTGAGGCTATCGTTGAATGTTACCCCGCGTGATGAAGTTGGCCATGAAAATCCCGGATTTAGTACGCATAGACAGTTCTACGTTACCGAACCCATATGCAAGCCAGTCTACTTCTATATCCAATAATAAAATCGGTTGAATCTTTGGGGAAGATCTAGCTTGGTGGATGTTTCTTGATATGAATCGTGCCTTCGATGAGTCGCTAATCTGTTGGTTTGTCTCGACACGACCGGTGTTTCCCTAGTGTCTTAATGGTCGTATCACAATACGACTTGTCGTCAAGTCTTCTTTTGTTAGACGTGACTGGCTTCTTCTCCAACACGGACGTTGTCGCCTATTCTTTTTCGTTTACTTGTCGGTACCTAGGGTATCGAGGGGTTCATGTCTTGGAGCATAGAAGAAAAGGGGTAATTGTACGAAGCGACATGTACTTCTACCTGATGAATCTCGTCAGTGGAGTTCTTGGGTTGCTTTGGGCGCCAATGGTCCCGGCCCAGCGGCCCTAGTCCACTAAAATAGGCTCTCGCTAGCGCCTGGAATCAGACTCTAGGCAGGCATCTCTGACATTACCCCTCCCCCTCCATTCTTTCTGATTCGCATTTCTTTGTATGCGTTGTCAATCTTCAACTACGACTCCTCCCTTTCCTTCCACGTCAACAATATCTTTCTACATTAGGTATTCGCCTAGCCCTCTATCCCTTCCCATTTACATCAAAGTTATTATCTAGGTTGACACTATCCATCGCTAGCAATTTCGTTGTTACTCTTCGCCCCTTAACCTCTCTTGATAATCCCTCATTGTTCGTTGCCTTCGTTGCCAGGACTCAAGGATCCTCACCATCCCCCGCTGTTCTCCATTGACCGGCTTTGCTCCCCTGTGGTCTAGAGTCATTGACATTGACCGCTTATCTTATTGTGCATTGACTTTGAAGTCAAAAAAGAGAAACAAAAAGGATCTTAGGTCCAGCTCTTCTCTATTGTGTTTTCCTTGAATTCTATTATTCCACCCATAACGAGAGTTTCTAGTATACCTCGAGTTACTTAGCATAGTCAATATAAGGCAGAATTCTGACAACTGTCGTTTTCAATACCGATCAACTCACCCCCCTCCGTTCATATCCTATATCTTGACCAATACCACCAGCTTTTGGCGAACCCCAGTTATTCTCACTTCGACTTTACGACAGAACTTGGAAAGAAATCAACATTACCAACTTGAAACACTGACGTAACTCAGAAGCGTCCTTAGCCGATGTGAGCATCATTGATCCCTATCATAGGTATTGGACTGTTCTAACATAGTCGTCTTCTAGAAGATGACTTACTCCCACCCTGACGCGCAGACCAGCGAAGAGCTGGCTGCCATGTTCTCTCGTAACCTTACGTTACAACCTCAACCAGTACAAGAGGCGCCGAAGCAACAAGAGCCAGAGCCACAGATAACGTACTCCATCTCTCAACATTACCACCATTCCGGCCACCTTGTACACCAAGATGAGCAACCAGCCGAACTTCAGCGACCATCATCAGAGCCGCCACAGACACAACAACCGACGGCTGAGTCCATTTTAAACAAACACGGTATCAACCACACAGCGCTTTCTTCGGCGCAAATCGAACTCTTCAAGACGGGCGATGACTCCCAGAAGCTACGTCTAATCCAGCTATGGCAAATCTGCCCCCCTTCGAATGTCCAGGACAACGCATCCGTCGCCTGGTCCACCACAACAGTCGAGAGAGAAGAGATCCTAGCGCAGCTCCGGTACGAGCGGAAAGTGGCAGAGGAAGAGCAGAGAAAGTCGATGATGTCCTTGGATGGAACACCTCTAACACCAGTTCAGACTGGCGACGGACGGTGGGTCGCCATGTCAGACGTCGAACCCTACATGATGTCTGGCTACGAAGCTTTGGCCCGACGAGAGTATGAAGAGTCTGCAAGACAGCAATACGCGGAGGCCATGTCGGCGCCTGCAAAGGATGTTTACAGTCACTTTGGCACTGCGGTGGGTGGTCCAACTTACCGCCAGGCGATGGACCCGGTCTATGACAATGACTGGATGCGGCAACAGCGAGAGATGGAAAACCAATACGGGGCTTTCCAAGAAATGGAACTATGACGAGTCCATCATTCTGTAAATATTCTTAGTTAAACTAGCACCACGCAAGTTAGTGCAGATTAGTCTCTCCTAGATAGCTTTTAGGCAGGACTATCGTTGGTATGAAACGGGGGCAAGGGTACGGGTATTGCTTTCGCAGTTAGGGTTGTTCGCTGATAGAGATATTCAGATTGGAATTGGAACTGCACATGCATCAATTCATGTCATGACAGGACAGGATGGAGTTGGGGATTTCTACTTTTATAGCCTTTTATATCCTCTTCCCCTTATTCACCCTAATAGGTCAGTGTGTGGCTAACCCTCCTGACTCCCAGAGCTTTTCGGAAACCTTCACATGAGGTATGTCTGAAACCCAACTCCTGCCTCCCATCGTAGCCTCCCCCTTTTTCCTTTCCATGCGCACGCAGCCTTTCCATAACAGACACCCTTGCGGTTCTCGCCGCTCGACACCAGTGGCAACACCAATCCCATAGCCGCCACTTCAGATCTGCGACTCGTCTCTATGACGATATCGCAGTTATGGCACCTTGCCATAGATAGCGTAACTAAATAAAATATTTCTATACACTTATCATCTGCACTGTTCCTCTGTGATTATATCGACCAGAGAATATGGTCTAAGAAACCACCCGTAATAAAAACATATGATAACCCTTCCCTACCTCATTTGTAATTTCTACGCATACCTATTCATTTAAGCGGCTAATATAGCCTTCCACTTCTCGGCGTATAGATTCATAGCCTTACATTTTAGACGTGTTTAATGCACCTGGGACCATAAGGCGAGATGATAGGAAATCGAGAGCCGTGATGAATGCATTTCATTTATACCCATCAAAACTACCAACAACAACCTCATCAAGACCCCAATAGCGAGAAGGTTCAAAGGCGCCCATCTAAATCTTTACCTACACAAGCACCCAGGAATCCCGCCCCCATCTCTCCCATCTCCCCCCAACTCAGCCCTTTCCACCAAGACCAGACCCTACCTCTTCTTGTTCCTCCGCTTGGCCTTGTTGTTGCTGTTGCTGCTGTTGCCGCCACCACCCTGCTGCGCCTGGCTGCCAGACGCCTTCGCGGGCTTGCTGGGCAGCTCTTCGACGCTCTTCTCCAGCAGCTCGAAGTCCTCGGCCGACCCGGTCGACGGCGTGTGCTGGGCCTGGTCCGACGAGGACGAGTCGTCGATCAGCTCCGCGCTTTCTTCTTCTTCCTGCACTTCCAGGTCCGAGTCCTCGTCGACTTGCTCGTCGAGGTTGTCGGCCGACTTGGGGGCGCCGAGGAGCTTGCCCACGGTTGCGGCGTAGGCCCATGAGGGGAGCTTGAAAAGAGCGGTGTCGGAGATGGTGGGCTTGGGGAGTTCGTTAAGCTGTTTGTTATAGGTTGGTTAGCTGGGTTTTGTTCTCGTGGTGTTTTGTTGGTGTTAGAATTAGGGGTAGAACTCACGTCAAGAAGGAATTCCCCCACGCTGCCGTCTGCGTCCTCTTGCTCTAGGTACACATCACCAAGAGAATCGACAACCAAGACTTTGCCATTCTCGGCCACGACACGCTTCTTGGCGCCGGATGGACCTGATCCCTGGGCTTGAGGCACCGGTGTCGCACTTCCGCTCGATTGCTGCCCAACACGACCTCTTCCACGCGGCTGGCGTCTGCCCTCCTTGGCTGACTCCTTACGCGCGGCCTGTTCTTGCATCCGTCGCTGTTTGCGGTTCATGGGCATCGGGGGTTGTTGCTCATCCTCTGCGGGAGGCGGGGGTGGAGGCGGAGGAGGAGCAGCAGCGGCAGCAGCATCGACACCTGGGATTCCGAGGTTATCGCCCCAAGCAGCCTGTCTCGCAAACTTAATGTATCGCTCGACGAACTCTCTCTGGCGTTTCCAGCTCATGTACAAGGCCAGGTAGTGAAACCCTCCACCACCGACAAGTAGACACCCGAAGAGCACAGTGCCTAACCCCGGCCGATACCGACTGTAGTAGTATTCAGTCCCCTTCCACACGGGGAATCCATTGGCCATGAAGTGGTCATAGCGAGCGCGGCCGGAACCACGAAGGATGTTGGCGATGATGGAGAGGCGGGCCTGGCGATCGCCCGCAGCCTTAATGGCGGCCTTGATCTCGGACTGGGTGGGAGGTTTTGTCACTTTGACGCCGGGCTTCTTCTTGTTGCCGTCCTTGGACTTGCTGCTCGCCTGCTTGGCGCGCTCGGCGTTCAGCTGCTGCTTGACCTTGTCGGGGTGCAGCGCGCGTGATTTCTTCTTGTACGCTTTGTTGATCTCGTCCTGGGTGGCGCGGGCCGTGACGCCTAGGAAGTCGTAGAAAGTCACATCGGAACCCTCGTGTTGGGAAAGTTCGTCTCGTAGGCGGAAGATCTCGCGGTCTAGAGTTGAGTACGGGGTTATGGTCAGTCTTACGAGCTCCTTATAAAACTAGTTGCAGTTAGAAGCGGAAGTAGCTAGCTACCTTCTTTTGTCCAAGCCGATGTGAGAGGAGTGAGGACGGCCAAAAGACCGACCGAGAGGATGGAAAACCTCATGGTGGCACGTTAACTACGCCGGAGTCTGGCTCCGGGAGGAAAGAAGTTTGTCTGATCAGAAAGATAATAATAATAATATTGTAATATCTGAAATTCAGACAGTAGATACTAATTTGTCGGATGCTAGATGCCACAGAGGCACAACTAGCCGTTCTAGGACACTCGTCGCATGAATTAAGTTTTATGTGTTGTACAAAATCGACAACAAGAATGTAAGGACCGACTTTTTTTTTTTTTTCTGCAAGGTGTCGAAATCAAGGGTGGCAGGAATACGGTTTGAAGATGGTCATGTCTAAGACTTTGGCCCTAATTCTGCTGGATCTAAGCTATATTAAGGTTAGGATTAGTTTTCTTGCCGTATTTAGCTTCCATCACAGTTAGAGAGTCTATGGTACCGTTTAACACGCTCCCCCGCATATGGCCTAGTAAACCCCACATCTGAACTCTTCCTCTCCCCTTATTTCATCAGGTACCATTAGGTAGGTAGAGAGGCCGCTGTTGATGATATCGATATCAAGTCTTTAGACTCATTGGTTGTCCGACAGATATCTAATTGGATCATATTAAATTCGTTCAACTTGAATGTCAATGGCTACCAGCGTCTTCCGCCATCTACACCCAGGCACACCAAGTCCAGAAGAAATCAGAGACATCAGAGATGGCTTTATTCCGGGATAACATCATCAGGTCTTATATCAAAAGATAACAATGGGGTAGCGTCAGATCAGTAAAGTGAACACCAATCTAGAATAGTCGTCGTCAACCGGAAACCAAGTACCGAAGTGCGGGGAGGACTAATTTGGTCAACAACCAAGAATATGAAGATCAAGTGGCTTCTGCTACCGTAGCCTCTCGACCCCATACAAGGGTTGAGTATAAAAAGTTGGGGTAGCTTTCTAGGGCCCTCGTGGTTATAAACAGCGAGGTTCGACTCTGCGAGCTTAGACGATGTTGAGAACTGAGGGTGCTGTGACTCTGTATTGTAACCCAGGATATAACTCGAATCATCATGACTGTCGTTGCAAAGATTCCCGAAACCTCACTCTGGGCAAACCGGAAATGTCTACTCATATGTGCTATCGTCGCGATAGCTAACATGCAATATGGGTTAGACTCTGCGGCTATCGGGTCCTTGCAAGCTATGCCTGGGTTTTTGGAAGTGTTTGGTTACAAGGACCCAAGTCAGCCAGCTGGATATGCGATCGAGGCAAGTTAACTCTGTCAATACTCTCTGGACTTTCATCCTAATAGCATACCTACACACATAGGGAACATTTCAACGACTTATAGGTTCTCTTCTCACACTTGGTGCCTTCTTATCCTCGCTCGTCGCCGGAGCTTTTGCCCATTTCTTCGGCCGAAAGGTTGCTCTATGGATCGCGTGTGTCTTGAATGCTGTCGCGTGTATTATTCAGATCTCAACAACAGACAAGGTTGCAGTTTATATCGGCCGATTGATACTTGGCCTGGCTAATGGGTTTCTCGTGACTTTCTCAAACATCTACGGTATGTACCTATCGGTCCCAACAATCTCGTAAACGGGAATACTCTGAATTGACAATTTGTAGTAAGTAGAAGCAGCTCCTGCTCATTTCCATGGGTTCTTACTCATTGGAAGAAAGTCGTCTTGAAGTATCGACCTTGTAGCATGTTAACTTACAACAACAGACTGCCGAAGCCGCTCCTGCTCATCTTCGGGCCGTTATGGTTGCCCTCTTTTCGGAATGGGTCAATATCGGGAGTATCATTGGGGCGGCAGTTACTAATGCTACGAAGAATCGTCTAGACAAGGCGTCTTATCAGATACCGCTTGGAACCCTCTTTATCGTACCGACTTTCCTCGCTTTGGGTCTTTTTTTCGTACCCGAATCGCCTCGATATCTATTGTATAAAGGAAACCTCGGCGCAGCGAGACAGTCACTCAAAAAGCTAAGAGGAGACTCACTCTCTCCTGAAGACTTTGAGCTTGAGTGGGTAGAGATGGTAAAGGGTATTGAAGAGGAAAAGCATGCAGCTAAGACGATTGGACCCTTAGATATGTTCAAAGGTAGGTACAGTACCAAGATGACGACATGGTCCAGATGCCGCAAGAAATAGCCGCTTACGACATATAGGGACCGAGCTTAGACGCACGCTGCTGTGTTACGGTGTCATTGCAAGTCAGACCGGAGCAGGTTCTTGGTTCATCATTAGCTATTCGACCTACTTCATGATCGTAGCTGGCTTATCCGTCGACGATGCTTTCAGGTTTTCCGTCATGAACACCTGTCTTGGCTTTATTGGTGTTAACGTCGGCATGTATCTGATGCGACATGTCATGGGCCGGCGCACAATCTTGATGACAGGAGCCGTAGCTCAAGGGTGTGCCATGCTCGGGATGGCCGTCTCTGCCACTGTGGCCTATGGAACAGTCTCCGCTCGAAGTTGCCTCATTGCATTCACAGCTCTGTATCAGTTCTCATATAATGCATTTGTCGGCGATGCCACATACCCGACAGCAACCGAGATGGTTAGCACCAGATTGCGATCATGGTCTGTCGGGTCGGCCATCAGCCTGGGATACTTCCTCGCTTGGCTCACCGGATTCTGCTCGCCGTATTTTATCAATCCGGAGGATCTGAACTGGGTAGGTACTTACGCTTAAAGAACCTAAGATCAACTCTTCGCTGTTAAGTTGAGACTGACTCAATGAAATAGGGAGCCAAGTATGCCTATATATGGGCTGGTTCAAACTTCTGCTGCTTGGTGTTCTTCTACCTCTGTGTTCCAGAGACCAAGGGGAGAACGTTGGAAGAGATTGACGAGCTTTTCGCTAACCGAGTGCCTGTTCGAAAATTCAAGAACTTCCAAACCACGATCGTAGCCGAGGCACTGAATGATGTCGAGAGCCGTGTGCGAGGAACGGAGGAGAAAGTCCAGACTAGAAACTTCGAATATGTTGATGGAGCTTAATTCCAGATTGCTCCACCAACGAGGTGGCATGCGTGCGATCATTTCACTCTTCCGTAAAGTTGCCGATCAGTCAACCAAGTTTGTTAAGTTCTCATGAGCGATCCAATTACTACAGACTCCAACCCTCCCATATATACATCTCTGAAAGGTTTTTTTATTACTGTCCAAGTATGGTCGTAACCAATACAAAAATCTTCAAGCAGAGCTTCATAAACATTGTGGAACACTCACATAACAGGCTAAAAATTGGGCTAAAATGAAACAAGACACCCACCTCAACTCATACCAGAATTGAAGATACACTCGGCAATGATACTTCAATGCGTAATGAAACAACTTCAGATCCAGTGAAAGTATCTTATAATTAATGATAGGTAGATAGGTAGGTATATGATATATGATGCCATTTGGAGGTTTCAGATTTTTTTCTTTTTTTTCAATTGCACATAAAGCACCAATGAAGGTGGATAGAGGGGTTGTAACGCTTAACCGACCTACCACGGTGGGTGGATAGGAGGTATATAAGTGGTATATCTACATCTGATAGGAAAAAAGTGTCAACGATGGGAACGTTATTAAGTTACATTTTTTCATGTGATTTATAAGCGGGCTACTGTAGCACCTGTATATCGATTTACATGTGCTACACTGTACAGTGTGTTGTTCACGAGGTGTTAAGGGATGTTGAAACCCACTCAGAAAAGACGGGAATGAGCAAGGCGTCTAGCGCACATGGGGCTAAGGTACAGAGGAAGTGGTTACGCGCATGTAGTGAGGCGTTGATGCAAAGGTGTAGTCGTCATACATGTTTACTTTTTGTACTCAAGCTGTGCTTCGAGGTTTTCCCCTTACTGTCCTGCATCCACGCCTCGGAGGCAAACTTGTGGATCAAGACCGTTAACCGAACTGTATGAAAGCAACACAAGATGGCGTGTTCCCACACCTCGCGGGTAGTACCCAGATATCATACAGGTAGGTGGTGGAGTATGTCGTCCGCCAGCAGCGGGAAAAGGGTCTCATTCATAACCGGGACAGTGGCACTCAACCAAGCTTCTCGCACCGGACTGCCAGTCGAAAAAAGCAATTTGTAAGCTTCCGTGTCACAAGAGTGGAAATCTTGGCCCGAACGGCATCGGAATGAGGTAGGTGGGTAATAATAGGACGTCACTCTTGATATAAAAGTGACCTACGAGCCCCCATGTTGAAAGATCTCGACAAGTGAGCAGACCATCCCTTACATACCTACCTACTGCAGTTTAACCATCCTTTCAAGATAAATCTTGACACTAAGCTTATTCGAGACGGACTTGTATTGAAAAGCAATAAGATAGCAGCTAAAATGGCGAAACGTCCTGATCTTCACATACCCCCTTCGACATCCACGGTCAATGTCTCTATCGTGGACAGCACGGGATCTATGCGCGGATTCCCTGTTGGTATTTTCCTCGAGCCCACTATTGACGGACATGAATACCAAGCTGCTCCAGTAAGTAGCTGTTTAATCATCTAGCACATCTCAAGATCACATCCAGTTTTTACCTCTTTTTTTTCTTCGTCCACACGCCTTAAGACAATAATACACTAACTCACACCGTCCAAAGTGCCACTGCTTTTTGATTCAAAATCCACGCCTGAAACGAAACTTGGTATTCGATCTCGGCATCAGGAAGGACCACTGGAACTGGCCACCTCGCTATGTGGAGCTCATGAACTCGCACGGGGTCGACATAAACGTCCCCAAGGATGTCCGTGACGTGCTCGAGGAGCACGGATTCGACGCGAAGGACATCGAGGGGGTCATATGGTCGCACCCCCACTCCGACCACATAGGAAACCCATCCGTCTTCGAGCCGAGCACAGCGTTGATAGTGGGACCCGGCGTCAAGGACGACCTCCTCCCTGGGTACCCAGCGAACCCCGAAGCCGAGGTGATTCTCGAGTCCGATTACGCTGGGCGCGAGGTGCGGGAGCTGGACTTCACGCGCTCGGATATTAAGATCGGGAAGCTCAGAGCGATCGACTACTTCGGCGACGGGTCCTTCTACCTACTCGACGCCCCGGGCCACAGCATAGGCCACATATGCGGCTTCGCGCGTGTGACGAGCAACCCGGACAGCTTCATACTGATGGCTGGCGATGCGATCCACCACGGTGGCATGCTGCGGCCCCATCCCTGGCAGCAGCTGCCGGAATCCATCCTTCCACACCCCTTCACCCCGAGCGCCACCGCACCGTGTCCAGGGGAGCTGTTCAAGCCACTGCTGCGAGGCCGCACGGACGTGCCCTTCTACAAGCCCGCCAGCGGCTGCTCGGGCAAGCCCACCGCCCACCGCGACCCAGCCGAGACGCTCGAGACGATCCGGAAGCTGCAGGAGTTCGACGCGCACGACAACATCTTCCTCGTCGCGGCCCACGAGTACTACATCATGGGGGTCGTCGACTTCTTCCCCAAGACGGCGAACGACTTCGCGGCGAAGGGCTGGGTGCAGAAGGTCCGGTGGGCGTTCCTGGCCGACTACGCGAAGGCGGTTGGGCACGACGGCAAGGTCGCGAATGCGGCGGACTGGGCCCCGCACCCGCCTGCCAGTCGGCCAAGGCTTGACAGGCGCGTTAGCAGCGCGGATGCAGCCCGGCTGTGATACAAAAAAAAAAAAACGCCACCGGTTGTTTATTTGGACATGTGCGGCGTCTGTCAAGTGCCCGATGCAGTTAGGTACCTAGGTAGGTGAGGCAAAACGCAACGTTCTAAATCGAAACCGGGTTTAATTGCATTGGCTGCATATTTGATGTCGGCGTATACCTACCTACTACTGTCCGGAAATGCAGGTAGTGAGTGATGTGCGAGCAATCTCGACAGGAACGTTTTCGTATGGAAACAACATGCTGCACTGTTGCAGATGTCGGTCAGTGACACTGCCTTGCCTAGGGCGGAGGTCATTATGATAGCCGTCTTGAACTACTGCACGACGGGAGGCCCGCTGCGGGTAAAGATGTTAGACGGGGGCTCGTATGGCAGCGGACATGGGCACTTTTGTATGGGTAGGTAGGTAGTATCCAGATTCTTGTTTCCGGCCAATCCTAGGGTGAATGCGAAGATCGAACACCTGCCTGCTTTTAATGACATTGCATCATTTGTTGGTACTGTATATATGTATGTCGAGCACATGTGGCATGTAATATATCCCGCATACCTAGCCCACGCACGTAAATTAGTAAGGTAGTGGAAATACCGAAACAGAAATCATTGGTAGAGTCCGCCGAGCGAATTCACTCCACTCATGTCGTGGGCCATAGACTGCGGCATCCCGGACCAGGCGGCTTGATACTGGTCCAACTGTGCAGATGGGTCCTGATGTCCACCGACTAGCACCGCTGCCGTCGGATCCATGCCTCCCATGTCAAACGAAGGTGTCACCGTCGCGTTGCCCGTCATAGTGTTGACCATGTAGGAAAAGTCGGCGCCCATGCCGGGAGCCCACTGGCCCTCGAAGCTCGCAAAGCCCTTCTGCACGTTGGGGTCCAGCTGGACAGGGTTCCGGGGCTCGTGGTTGCCCTGCATGATGATCCCCATGACGGCCGACTTGATGCGCTCGAACACGTCGCGGTACTTTCTCGCCGACGGGTACCGCTCCGTGACGATGTACAGAAGGATTTGGCAGTCCGTCAGCGGAGCCTCCACGCTTATGAAATTCGGAGGCGCCAGCCATGCACAGTAGATCAGAGTCAGTCCTATTTCACATGTCAGTATAGTGCAGGTATGCAGGTATGCAGGTATGCAGGTATGCAGGTATGTAAGTTAAGAAAATCGATTTGTCAGTTTTGTGCCTGAGATCGACCGGCAGCTTTGCTTGGCACACGCACATACCTGCTAGAAAGACCGTTTGGATGGACAGCGCCGAGAAGCCAATGGGAAAGGCGTGGTGCAACCTTCGATAATCCGAGATGATCCCTATGCAGGCATCCGCGCAGAGTTTTAGATAGTGCATGTTGACAGGGTTCTTCGCCAGCTGCGGGTATAGCAGGAAGCGAACGACGCGGTAATAGTGGAGCGTGTATAGTTCAGAGCCCTCGTACGCATTCTCTTGTCGATGCACGTAATGCGCCGTGTCGAACGGTATGACATCCTTCCAGCCGTTCAGTCGGTCGATAAACCCGTTTATGATGGCGTCGGAGACGTCGCCCGGTCGATCAACTCTGTAAACGTCGTGTTGGATTTCCGATTCGATCTGCTTCAGTCGAGTGCGGTGAATGAATGAGGTTAATGTGGTGGGTGGGTTCACTGGGATGTTGCTGGCACGCATAAATGCTTGCCGGATGGTTTCTCCGTCCACGGTGTCCTCGTTGATGTCTAGGGGTAGTTCAGCGTCAATGTCGTGGTCCGATATACTTGGAGGCCGTCCAACCGAGATGGAAATATCTCGATCTAGGAAGTATGCTGTCCAGAATCGTCGCTTGTCCATCTCACTTTCAATAGTCAGTTGTTGTCTTCGCTGCCGCCGATGCAGGCCGAGTTCTATGCATAATCTCATAGCAGCCCCCACGTAAGTCCATGCACCTGGATCTCTAGGGGCTCTCGTGCAGTAGAGAGCCATTAGTAATAAGTAATTCACCGTGCGCGAATCGCGGAGACGAAGCATGTTGTCCAGTTCTTCAAAAGCAAGATCGTAATGCTGGTCACTGAAAAAATGACCCTGCTCTCCAGCTGATTCTAGCCATCTACCGCTTACCGCGTGTATTAAATGCAAGATGGTTCGTTCGTAATCGTCCGTGAGATGGTTAACGTTATTATGCAGCCTCACAACATATGCCGAGTGAAGCACAGGATATCTAGTAGCTATATGGCGAAAATAGCCGTGCAGAAGCCTCGAAGCGACATGTGGGCTCAGAAACGGGACTCCGATCATGTCGCCCGTGCTTGTCGAGTAGATGGACTTGGGCGCTGGGTTGCTTTCATCCTGCGCGAGCTGGTCTTCATGGCCCCCTGGAGCGGACGTCCTCTGACTATTGACAAAGGAACTGAGCACTCGCCCTATGCTTATGTTGGAAGAGGCCCCGACATAGTGGCCTGAAGCTGACAATGATAGATCTCTAACAGCGAGTAGAATATCATTGCTATCATCTTCGTCCTCTCGTTGAAGTTGTTCGAGCCCCGGTGCCGCTGCTTGTGCATGCACTTGGCTGGACTGGTCGACGGCAATTGCCGAGGGGTTCTGCGATGTCGACCCTGACTGTTCTACCTGTCCTAGGGGCTGGCCAAGAGAAGCGATATACGCCTCTAACTCCGTAACTCGGTTCTCGAGCGCCTTGATGTAGATCTTCTTCTCGCCCGCTGCTGGGACGAGTGGAACAACGTATACTAGAAGGTTATCAGACCAATGTTATAAGAAGTAGCAATAAGAATTACATACCGCATTTCAAAGATAAGCGGGCACAGGAATTGCAAGCTGGTCGCTGGCCATCACACTATTATATACAGTTAATCAAAGGATGTACGTAAGATGGCATCATCTTAGGGCTAGGTAGGTAAGCATATGCATGAATCTTACATGCCTTTTGCTTCCTCGTTTTACATCTTCAAATGTGTTCACAATTAGTGATCAATCGTCTGTTCAAAAAGGACGAGTTGTATCTCACCTTTGGCAAGCTAGGGCAACGCGATCGCGTTTACCTGTTTTGCGATGTGTCGCCGGCTTCTCCGGAGGCGGAGCACCCCCTTGACTTGTCCCGGCTATGTCGGGAGGAGAATCGGCGTGGTCTGGATGAGACATTCGCTGGTGATAGGACTACGATACAGGGGTTTCGGAAAAGGGTATCCTAGAGTGTCGGCCTAACAGTATCGGACTAAGCGGGCCAAGTGGATGCGCTGCGGAGTCGTGAAAGCCGAAGCCTTGTTGTGATCTCGAATAAGATTGGTGTAATGTTGTATATCTCCAAGTCCGACTGGGTCTGTCTGCAGGTATGGGAAGATGAATATGAGTCAAGCAAGCCTAGGTCTCGGGAGAAGGCAGGTGAGGAAAGCCTACTCGGACAGCCACTGAAACAGTACTGGCACAATGTGCAGGCTACTTTCCGGGGCACGATATACCGTAAACTCCGAAAACACCGGGGTCCACGCAATCTAAACGATTGAAGAGAAGCCCAACAAACCAACACGCATGTGTGAAGTGGGAGCGGCTACAAACCCCTCTGCTATAGCGGCGGATGGGGCTGGTCGAGCGGGGGAATAATATTGTAAATATGATTTGTAACGATATAATATTATTCGAATAATTCCCCTCAAAAAGTGTAGAAATTTGAGCAATGAGGGGGGATCGTCCAGACCCTCTCTTTAGTGGCTGGCTGTATTGATCCTTCTAGCAATTCGCGGTTGATGACTGGCGGTGTAGTAGTTGTTCAATATTCGTTGTTTCGGAGGTTCGATTTATCACCTTTCTTTACGATAGCTACAAGATGAGACAAAACGAGACAAAACAGTCTACCTCTAGAAGATGGCCCACGATAAGTGCCTCGAAATGCCGAAGTGATGCAATTGGTAGGATATGAACTCTTCAGAAAGTGAAATAACCGCATTCACATCTGTGAAGTGAGCAAATATTACCTGCACCTGTACAATGATGAGCCGTGCGCAGAAACAACTGGACCCCCATCTTGAGACCCTGTAGTGGACGGAATATACCATTAGGTATTAGCCAGAAGTCACATTAGACAATGGCAATTGCGAATCGCCAGTTACATAGAGTCAGTTAGCAATAATGCTAAGGATTTAACTGCTAGAACTTCCTACTTGGTTTTGGGCAAGGAGGGAATACCTCTACTATGTAGTAGCATCTATTTAGGGGAACGCCATCATATTGAACCCCCACCTATCCCTCGTTTCGCGGGAGTTCTAGGGTCATATATAAGCGACCAGCCGCGAAGGATTCGTAGCCAAAACATCTCTATTATCGGCGATAATACGGAAAATGCCAACTTATGGCGATAGTTATTATCCCTTCACTATATCATCTTCTTGCAAAGAGATAGACGACGAAAGAGAATGTCTCCTGGTTACATCGATCAATCAGACCTGGTTGCGACCGACCTAGACGGCTAGCTTATCGGAACGTGACTCCCGTTAGTGGCAGCGAATGGATGCCCTTACGTGTTAGAGCGTCCGCAACATCTTTTGCCTCGTGCTGGCATGACGCTCGCAGAAACTGTTCGATTCGGGAATCACCAGGTTTCGCAGTTACACTTTCGGGCTACCTTTTCCTACTTTGGTATGAAGATCGTAGGCGAGGACGACCCTATGCGTGTTTTCGGTATCTAGCCCGAACTTGAAGATTCGGAAAGGGCCCGGACACGTACCGAGTCGTCAATATCGTGACGAATATGCTTTTCGGTGGCGTAGGGGACTCCGACTGGAGGCGACGTGAACGACAACAAGCATTCTCGCAAAGTGAATTCGGATAGGTGAGAATAAGTAGCGACTTATACTTGCTTACCTTGGGGATACTATTCTTTTGACTACGTTAAGACCTGCCGCAAGAAAGCTACGAGAATCGTGAGCATTATATCAAACAGATATCTAACATAATGGAATCGTCAACCCAAACCCGTCCTACTATCGCTATCCTCGGTGCTGGTATCGGTGGGTTAGCGGTCGCTATTGGCCTCATCAAGCGTAATGTTCCAGTTACGATTTACGATGCAGCCGATAAGTTTTCGATGGTGGGAGCCGGTATTGGTCTGGGCCCGAACGCCTTAAATGCTATGGACCTCATCGACTCAAGGTTTCGTGAACGGTACGATAAAGTAAAGACAGGAAATGAGAGACTCGACTTTGAGCACAGTGTCATCGATGCACTATATGCTGAGGAAGGGTTCGGCACGAAGCGCGGATGGACTCGTGGCCCCATCGGCGCCGATTATTTTACTCGCAGCAGCGCCCACCGCAGAGACCTGCTAGAGATCATGGAGAGCTTTATTCCGAAGGGAATAGTCAGGTTCGGAAAGCGAGCACAGTCCGTCGAGCAAGTGGGAGATAAAGTCGTTATAAAATTCCACGATGGCACGATAGAGACGGTCGATGCGGTAATCGGCTGTGATGGGGTGAAGGGTATCACCCGCCAAACTGTTCTTGGTGATATTGCACCCGAGGAAGTCCATCCAACATTTGCCAACATGTACATCTATCGAGGAATCATCCCCATGGCAGACGCGAAGGAGATTCTGGGAACCCATGCGGGTGACGCAAAGTACTTCATGGCTAAAGGAAAGGCCCTGGCGATCTATCCAATCTCTAAAGGAAGGGAAGAGAACTTCGTGTTCCTTATCTCACAGTCTAGCCCGTGGACGCACGGCGACACCGCGGTGTCTTGTACGAAGGAAGAGATGATCCAAGATCTGGAGGGGTTTGACCAAAGACTGCTAAAGATCCTTGACTATGCGAGACCGCTCAGGTGGCCAATGTGGCATCATCCCAATACGTCCACATTCTATAAAGGTCGTGTATGTTTGCTAGGCGATGTCGCGCATGCCAGCAGCCCTCATCAGGCTGCCGGAGCTGGACAGGGGCTCGAGGATGCAGCCGTGCTTTCTCACCTCCTTTCTCTTGTCAAGACAGCGGGGGAACTTGAAACTGCATTCCAGGTATATGACGCTATCAGACGGCCGCGAGCACAGAAAGTTGTCGCGACCAGTTTCGAGGCCGGACTTCTCTACACGTGGCGATACCCGGGCGTCGAAGACAATATGTATAAAGTGGTGGACAATGGAAATCTGAGATTGCATTGGATTTGGAAGCATGACCTTCGAGCTGATATCGAGAAAGCAGAGGATGACTTCTACAAGATTAAGGCTACGTTACCAACAGCTTCTAACATATCAGACGCCTTAGCCGACCAAATCAAATGTACGTAGCATCTATTGAATATCTGCCGACGTATGAAGCGTCCTGTATGCCTTACGCGTCAAACTCCATTTATCAGGCAGTTGGTTGCGACATGTTCAAGCGGGATCGGTTATTGTAACCCTATGTTATATCGTGCACCAACATCACGAACTCGCATTTCCCGTGTGACAATGTTGGAGTGATGTGGAAGAGGCGTTGCATGCACGCAAAAAGTCGTCCCAACTTAACATGGAAAAAAACGGCAATGTTTTATCCAGCTCTTATGCTAGATTACTACAGCATATCCTCTTCCTTTCACATGTAAAGGACGTAGAGTCATGACGTGATTATTCAACCGCATCGTACCGCGCTGCACCAGAACGGCGCGTGCATGGCAAGAAGTGCGGCAGATTGGCGAGAACCAAGCTGTCGGTATCGGCGGCGGTTGCGGGGGACTGAAGACTACGATAATTAAGCATACACAACGCCGCATGGATGCAGAGGTGATCCAAGCCTTTGGTGTTTTCGAAGAATCCTTCGCGTCTTACACACGTCGGTATCGGTTCCAATACCAATCAGAACACAGGACGGGTCGTGGTCGGGGCAGGCCACCTACTGTTAGTTTGATTGCAGGCCGTTTTAGTGTGCAATTTGGTACTTGATGTCACCCTCCAATGCGACTATGCCTATGCCCTATCGATGACCATTAAACGGGAGCAATGCAACCATTCTGCTCGCGCCAGAGACCCCACGGATGATGGTTCCCGTAGTTGAAGAGTACTGCTCAAGATCGGTGTGTACAGGTATCTCTATTTATTTAAAATATCGACGCCGCGTGGACTTGAGTGTTCAGGGGCCAGAATGGGGTAATTTTCCCGAAGCGACAAGGGGGTTACATGCTACTGTACTGACGACATCGTGGCTTTTCTTTAGATTGGAGAAATGTTCAGCTTGCCATTATTAATTCCATTCCTCTTTTTCTTTTCCAACCGTAATCCCCGACGCGTAGAAATTCACGGCTACTAGGCCGTTCTCTAACTCGCGCTCGCGGTCCTAATGACTTCTTTTTTTTGTCCTGTGACGCGACATTTATTGCCTTCGAGTCGGGACGATGAGCGAGATCGCGAAACCAACTCCCCGGGAGGAGGGGAAGCTGGGGGAGAAAAGCGACGTGTCGGCTGGCAGCATCGTTAGCAGCAATTCGCCGGGAATCTCTGTGGAAGAGGAACGCCAACTCGACCGCGCGATTCGATGGAAGCGGGACTTGTTAATCGTGCCGATTATGGGAGTTCTATACATGGTTTTGTTTCTAGATCGGACAAATATCGCAAACGCGCGGGCCCTGGGCATTGGGGAACCCGACGGTCTTGAGATGTCCCTCAACTTCCCGTCCAACGGCTACAACACGACGTTATGGATTTTTTACATCCCTTTCATACTGGCTGAAGTTCCGGCGAATTTGATTCTCAATCTGAATAAGATTCGTCCTGGCCTTTTTCTTGGTGGTCAGATGTTTCTCCTAGGTACGGTATTAGCGACCCCTCGTGTTGGTCTCGGCTTGACACTGACAAATCTGCAGGCGTCCTTGGTATGTGTCAAGGCTTGAGCAAAAGCTACGGCGGTTTGCTTGCTGTTCGCTTTCTCCTAGGCGTTTTCGAAGCTGCTCTTCCGGCTGGTGCGACTTACATGATGTCCATGTACTACACAAGACGCGAGGCGGCTCTTCGATTCGCTTGGTTCTTCAACTTCGCACTCGCAGGTCCGCTCTTCTCGGGTCTCCTGGCCTATGCGATCCAGAATATCGACGGCGCCGGCGGATACCAAGGATGGCGGTGGATTTTTATCATCGAGGGCCTAATGACGGTGTTTGTCTCCGTCTTCGTCGTTTGGCTATGCCCCAACTTTCCTCAGCATGCACAGTCTTGGTTCTTGACGACGCGGGAGCGCGATCGTCTAATGCATCTGCTTGAGGTCTCTCGTGGCGCCGAAGCTAAGGGCTCTGCTGCCGACAACGTTCCTATCTGGAAAATACTGGTTGACTGGAGAATACATCTTCTGACCATGTGCTTTTTCTGCTGCGACGTGACGGCTTCTTCGGTGTCATCCTTCTCTCCAACAATCCTCACTGAGCTTGGCTGGGTTGCCACCACTGCGCAACTCATGACGATGCCCATATGGGGTGCGGGCATCATCGCGACATTCATTATAACGTGGCTCACTTCACGCGCCAACTTGCGCACGCCCTTCCTCCTCTTCTGTATCTGTTTGCAACTTGTCGGATGGAGTATAATGATGGCTTATGTATCTGCAGCCGGTGTGCGATACTTGGCGCTCTTCTTTATGGCAGCGGGCACATACCCCCAGATGTCGATCCTGATGGGATGGCTAAGTGCCAACCTCCGGGGTCGCAAGCAACTTGCCGTCGGTATGGCATGGATGGTCGGTTTTGGTAACTGCGCCAATTTCGTCAGCTCTAACGTCTTTATCACCACGGAACGCCCGCGATATCCTACTGGGGCTCGTACAGGTCTCGCGTTCACATTGGCGGGCTTTGTTCTCACTATTATTGCATTCCTGGCGCTATTCCTTAGTAACAAGAGACGCGACGAGATTCGCGCAAGGATTACGGATGCTGAACGCGCGGGCTATGATGAGCTGCACTTGAAGTTTGTATATTAAGTCGTCAGCGTAAGAAGTTCTATTCGCCTGGAACTGTGTGCTTCGGGTAGTATCTGTCAAGCCAGTTTTTAAATACCTACGCACCTCGGTACTTGTCACCGTGTAGACGACCGGTATGAATTCTGATTCCGTTTTATTTAATAGTAGGTCGACGATTCCCGACATAAGGTACCTAGATTGTACCCTATTTGTACTGAAGTTCTGTGTTATCGTGCACCATCTACATATCCGCAGGACCGCATCCTGAATGTTAACACTGGATGAACTAGATACCTGATTACGCTACGGTACTAAGCTGGAGACAGCCCTCAAAGTATCTTTGCAGGTCATCAAAGTCCTCGAGCTCACCAATCCAACCGACATATTGATCAGGTCTTGCTACCACAACACACCCTCGTTCCTTATTTACCCCGTAGTTGGTATACGCATCTCCAACACCTTCGTGATAACTAACATCATCGACAAATACCTTGTCATAGTCCCATCCGGTATGCGGATCATATGGATGGAGGACCTCGGGGAAATCTCTCAATAGTTCTGTGTCGGTCCTCTTTGAGGAATGAATTGTCAGTATTTCAACGGCCGTATCACGCGACGAGCCGGCGGCGGCGGCGGTACGAAAGAAGCTAGTTGGCGCATCAAGTGCCTCGCAAAACTTATCGACTCGTTCTCTCTGTGTAGGATTCAGAATATTACCCGCGAAGAGGACAATGCGAAACCGGCCGTTCGCCTTGAGCTTTTCTTGGAAATGCCATGGACGGGCGTCCGCTTGGCTGACGACTTTGAAGCTATTGAAGCGCATTCCGACCGGGAGCCCTGTAGCAAGAGCTTGTCTCTTTGCGAAAACATCAGCGCCAGGCGTACCAGGAGTCTTTGAGACAAGTTCGCTTGGGCCGTAGTTGACACTCAAGCCGGATGCAAACATGTTCCCTTTCAGAAAGGCATCCTTGAATTCTTCCATGCTAATGCCTTCGATATCCATGACATCTTTCGCGGGTCTTCCAGAGAATAGCCTGCTAAATCGATGGTCGAAGTCGATGAGATCCTGAGCTATTTGGCGCCGCTCGCTTTGATATGTGCCTAGAATACTCGGCTTGGCAATGCCCTTCGCGACGAGAGCTATCTTCCAGCCGAGGTTATAAGTATCTTGCATTGAAACATTCATGCCTTGGCCAGCTTTTGGAGAGTGCGTATGCACGGCGTCGCCGGCAAGGAAGACACGCTTATGTGCATCAAAGTCCGTGCCAACCCTTTGACCGATCTAGAAAAACACGTACGAATGAGTATGCGCTCACAACATGGGACCAAGCATCATACCTGATACGCAGTCCACCAGTCGCAGTACTCATAGTCAATCTTGTAAGGACTGAGGATTTTCTGCGCTGCACCAAGAATGATCTCCGGAGTTATCTTAGACTTATCAGCACGCCCCGAAGCGTCAGGAGTCACTTCTTTCAGCTGAATGTATAGCCGAACTAGCTTGTTCTCTCGAGGGATCACCATCAAGCTGCCGTTGGTCGCTGAATGGATGGCACATCGCATTCGAATATCGGCTGGAATGCATTTGTTAATATGAAACTAAATGACACATAACTCAGCCATCACTCACGGAAGTCGGTAATGGGAATAATGTCCAGGACACCCCATATGAAATCAGTTGCCTCGCCCTGCAGCTCGAAGCCCAAAGTCCGGCGCGTCCAACTACGTGCGCCATCGCATCCGATAACGTATTTCGCGTGCACAATCTCGCTGTCTCCATTTCGTGAGCGGCTCTTCTGGATTAAATCCTCTTCGTCGTCGTCCTGGGTCAAGTTGCTTCGAAAAAGGCCATCCGTCACCTTGCTTCCACTAATCTGCTGCTTGGGTGTGGCCTCCTCTTCACTGAGATGACGCAGTTTTATGGTAACTGGGTAAGCAGACTCATCGTCGACTTTAGACTCGTCAATTTCCAGGGATTCGGGGAGGACTCCTCGCTCAACACGGATCGTGTCCTTGGAATATTTCTTGATGTTGTCGAGAAAGAAGCGTTCGACACGCCCTTGATGAATAACACATTGCTGGAAGCGTGAAAGTCCTACAATGGTATCTGGGATGCGATCGGAACGGCGGATCACTCCATCAGCTCCGGGGTTCTACAACAGCTTGTCAGACATGGGCTGCATGAAGCTATGAGATTGCGCTTCTACTCACCCACATACATATCTGGGCAGGAAAGCAAAGTCAGCAAAGAAGTTTGTCAGGTAATGGTAATCCAGCACAGCATGCTTACCTCAATCATATGGTTGGCCTCTTTCCATGCCCTATCCGCGAAACCCAGACTGTCAAATATCTCGAGACTGCGACACTGAAGTCCATCTGCCTGACCATAGAAGATCTTGGTGTTCCTCTTGTCAACGATGCGGGTTTTGACGCCACAGTGTGCCATCCAAGCGGCCGCCATAAGCCTACACGACAATTAAACGTGAGCATGAAACTGTGGAGTGTGGCACATCGGATAACTCACCCCGAGGGGCCAGCGCCAATAATAAGCCTGAGATCTCAAGTTAGCATATGCGATCAGAGAGCGTGCGACCTATTTCAACCTACACATCCACGTTAGAATCATGTATATTCCCGTCGCCAGCCATTGTGACTGTCATCAGAGATATCGCACTGCCTGAGTGCGGTTTACTTGTGAAAGAGGTTTTGGCAAAGATGCGGAGGAAGAGGAGATATTGCAGTGCTCCACGCGCTGAACTTTAAAGGCCCAGGGAAAGGGGCAATAAGCAAGGCGGTTTTCAACCAGTTCACCGGGTGGCTTGGCCAGGATCTGACCGGTTGGAACAAATGCTCAGGACATTACGGCCATAGCAATAGTCTTCAGCGATGATCTCGCTGATGAAAGCATTTTGGTCATCTTGGTAATTAACTGCGAGACGCACTAACGTGATATCGCTGCCGGATACGACCCTGGTTCATCGGTGAACTTGACAGGTCAAACCTGCTCTCGTGGGGCCGAAGTTAACCAGCTTGAAGGATCGTACACACCCTCTCCTCCACTACCAGAGATACCTGAAATCTAATTGGTTGCTGTCATTGCCGACGACCTGAGCCGTCACCTTAGTCCTCTCTCCAAACCCCAAATACGGGGTGCGCCAAAGGCAGTGCTGCGTAAGGGACTGCCCGATTTGACTGAATCTGCAGGTTAACCGATATCTCCGAATATACCCACCTACGCATGAGCTATTACGGTGTGCAGTATGTCTCACCACCATCCGATGCAGAAGATAATCCCGAATCGGGGCTCCGACAAGATAGAAAATATCTAGCTGAACCTCCTGAAGCAGGATTGAAACAAAGAGTAATTTACAACTCGCCAGGTTTCGTAAGCTACATGTCACCGCATGCGAAGTATGAGGGGACTATCATGCATCAAAATCTATTTCATATGAGTTTGATTCTTTGAATGCAAATTATGATACATCGAAGCCCCGGGGCGGCCGGTTTCGTCCGTCTGTCGCATCGGTCTAGGTTTGAGCAGAAATGCAATTTTGCAGGTAATTAAATTCTTAATATGTGATATAAGATATATTAATGCAGTTCTCACGTTGCACCAGTTTTCGTTTCTCTTACCATTCGTTGTTCTTGTTGCTCGATGGCTTAAGTCCTACCCTCCATCCCCTGATTCTCTTCATCATCAACTCCGTAGTCCAAGGCTAAATCCGAATCAAGGATTAAATCGCCTGACTCTCCTCACAATCAAACAGGTTCTAGGGTGAAAGAATGATCAGAATGATACTATCTTTTATTCGCATTTACTATTTGTTGTTATTCCAAGGGATGTGATCTGTAAGGGATGACATAGAGGCTTTTAATTTTGCTGGAACGCAAGGAATGACGATGTCACTTATTCGGACTACAAACATGACTGGATTGGTACGCTCTTGTAGTTTTACTTTATATGACATCCTTGCTAGAAAACAATTTGAACCGGAGGCCGCTGGATGCGACGTACTACCTTGGGACTTCGTTAGATCATCGACCAATTGCGTATCATAGATTCGTATGCAGTGCCTGCACACCGTCTCAGAGGAGTCCTTCTGTTATTCCTATACTCCGTCCGCCGATTCTTCTATGTATTTGAATTGTTCGGCCTCTAGGAGTTGCATCTTGCATAGAAGAGTGGATGTTACTTGCAGCTGAATATCATCAAGCTTACGAAGTACGTCTTACGCTTCAATTCTAATCAATTGGTCGCTGCCGTCGTACGTCGAAAAGTCAACCTGCCTGTTACGTGTATTTAGAGCCTAATATTAGGTAAATCTATCAGCTTATTCCTAGGTAACGAAAAACACATTGGAGTTGAGAAGACAGGAGGTCACATTCGAAACAAGAGATCCTCGCGTACTACAAGCCTTCATCGTTTTGTTAAAATGGCCGACACACCATCAACCTGCTCCTCTCCTCACCATCCACTAACTTGTACATCCAATGTGGCTGTTTTCAGTATGTGATCAATCGTAACCAACCTTGAGTCCAAGAGTGGCCAACTACCTAGGTAGTCTGATGAGATGAATTCGCTCTCAAATATCACGGAAATACTGTTACAACTGATATCAATATTGATTCGATAGTCAGTTTGTGAGCTATGTGAAAGCTCCTTCCGAAAATGTGCCTCTAGACGCTATTGTAGCCCCTGAGATATGGGCCAAGTTTCCACCAAGTTAGGTGAACCCCATTGACCTATTTATTCCAAGAGGCCAAGGCCCGTACTAACTCCCATTTCATAGTCACAATCGAAGTATCACGCCAATAGACTTTTGCGATGCCGAGTGAGTCTGAGCAAGCCTTTATTCGAGAGGTCTGGGGTCTTCAGGGGGCTTCGTATTTCGTAGTCGCTCTTCGCTATTACAACAGGTTTACAATGTTGGGGTGGCGTAGCCTGGCTTGGGATGATGCTATTATGTTGATAGCTGTGGTAAGTTTCCATGCGAAGAACCGACACAAATGATTCCTAGACTGCTAATAAAACGTCCCCAGATGGTGTATACTGGGGAATCGATTATGGCATATCTTGTCGTAGCACGCTGGAAAGGCTTGGCCAACAATGCGATGGCAGACGATTATCGTGTGAAACTTGATCGGAACTCGAATGAGTGGCATCTCCGGGTAAATGGTTCAAAAACTCACGTTGTTGGCCTTCTTCTCTACATGACTCTTCTCTGGCTCCTGAAGGCATGCTGGCTGGTATACTACGCTCGTCTAACGTAGGTTACTCCTTAAGCTAACTTGATCCACATCCATCAATATCCCAAAGCTAACTCTTGATATCTAGTGCAGGAGTTAATAACATGCGACGAGTGATACGATGGGGAACTGTTATCGTAGCCGTCTCCTACGTTTCATGCCTCCTTGTCGCCTTTTTGAAATGCATCCCATTCGACCATCAATGGCAGATAGATCCTTCTCCTGGGAGTAAGTCGAACCAATTAGCTATATTCCCATTGAAATTGCCAACATGTGGTTCTAACGAATAACTTTACAGATAATTGTATGCCTGCTATCTCAGGCGTTCAGACAATCTATGTTATGGTCACCAACACGCTTACAGACTTTTATCTTATGGCTATACCGCTCCCTGTATGTAGTATAAGCTCGGAAAGAAATAGATGTGGCAAATTGAGCTAACCCATCTCATTAGGTAGTATGGAAGTCCCATCTTCCGTGGAGAAAGAAGCTTGTTCTTCTAGTCATGTTCAGCGGTGGCTTCCTTGAGATGACCTTTGGCATCTTACGATGCGTTTCTATCTTAACAGCGAGTTGCCCTAAAACGCCAAAGAGTGTATGAATGCATGGGCTAACGAGTCTACATGATATAGAAAGGTGATACGGATCCTGCTCAGTCAGGCTACTGGTCTGTCCGCGAGTCATTCGTATCCGTCGTCCTAACCAACATGCCAATGATTTACCCCATGTTTCGGAAATACATCGATAAGACCCGTATCGCAACTAAGTCCAAGACGACCCAAGGGGATAGTCGAGGATATAGACTAAGCAGTCTACCAAGCCGTGCTGATGCTGCAGGAAGATGGCAACAGTCTACGGCCGCAGAGAATGATACCTCATGGGGTTCGAGAGAACATATCGTCGGCAACAAAGGGCAAAATCTGGCATCAGAGGGCGAAGATGAACATAACGACCTCCAGACAAATCAGTCCACTAGCGTTTCGTTCGCGAATGAGAATCGGAATCAGGATCCCCAGGGGCCAGGCTGGGCGATAGGGGATAATCGGATAGTTGTGACCAAAGAATTCACTGTGACGGAGGGGAGCTCGCACAACCCGCAGAATTACAACAAGGTAAACTTTTGAAACCGAGATATTGCACTTACTAGACTGGTGCAATCCGCTTAAGACGTTGATTAATAGCGATAGGAGGGCTGCTATTAGGGTTCCATTATTTGATATATCTACCTACCTACTTACATACCTCCCCAGAGTCCTATGGTATTCCGTGAGCCTGCTTTAATGCCGTGATGCTGTCCAAGTCGTATTCGCGTTTCCTTTCAAACCAATCGAAATACATGAACGTATGCGGCGATTTCAAGTACCGTTTTAGGGTGACCTTGTTACCGCCTTGTGCAAGCTTCAGGGCATAGGCTTCGCCTTCATCCCTCAGCGGATCACACTCTGCCGTTCGTATGAAAGTGTCGCATAGACCAGCCCAGTTCTTTGACTTGATGGGTGCAATCCACCACTCGGGCCACATGGCGCAGATCTCCTCCACCCTGTCCTCGGGGAAACATAGCGGTCCAAAGAACTTCATTCGCTCCCAAGATAGGATTGGGCCATTTGCAAACTCATGGAAGGAATCGAAAGGCGACTCGGTGTACTCTTTATAGAGTAGTGCATCTGATGAAACGGGAACGGTGGCCAAGCATAGTTTGAGCGGAACATTAGCATCTCTCGCTACGTGCTGTAGGATGATTGAGATATGCGCCCCGGCTGAAATTCCACCGATGGAGATGGAACTTGGATTGATATTTAAGGATGATGCTGATTCTCGAGCCTAACAGCGTTTTGGTTAGTTATACGACGATGATCGTGAGTTGTTGTCAACGGGAGCGCACCCATAGCACCGCCCTCCACGCATCATCGACACCTACCCCCCACACGACTTCTAATGGCCGATATTAGTCTCGTTACACCACATTAGGTAGCATGAACAACTCACCAGGACAGTGTCGATAATTCACGTCGATCACTACCACGCCCGCATTATCGCGCATACTCGCACACAACTGACTCTCCGTTCCCAAATCACCCAGAACAAATCCACCTCCTGTTATCGCAAATAATTAGGACTGTGCAATGCAACTGACTGGCTTGGTGAGAGCACGAACCGTGGAAGTTTAGATGCAAGCCATACGGGCCTTTGCCGAACTTGTTCGGATCGGGATGGTAAATCTTGACCGGGATCTTCGCGCCGTCACGAACGGTCACCTCTCCATCAGCAACTCTTTCCCAGCCGGTCGGATCTTTCCACCATGGCGGCGCAAACTTGGCTGGATTGGAGCGAAGGTCTTCGATACGTATGTCACGCACCGGTGGCACGCCGGCAGCCCTAAGTTTAAGGAGGTACTTGATAATTGTCGGGTCGTACTTCTCTAAAACGACAGGCTCGAATATATCTTCGGCCTTGATGTCTGATTCTGGTTGTGCGCCGCTCATGGTGCTTTTATAGAAAGAGGACGCCTAGGAGAGGTGATGGTGTTGATTGAGACGATCAAGGTCCCGGTTCCCCTCATCCGGGAAGTGGTCTAAGCCGTGTTAGAAGCACTGACTGCTGTGCTTACTTATCTGCTTACAAACAGCTCTTACAACAACCCATATGCTTAAACTATCTGGCCTAGTTCGAGCACGTAATATAACATTTTGAGTATACCTAAATGTAGTATCGACACTAACGATCTAAAAGGGGTCCACACCTAACCCCTGACCCCGCGATGGTAACATGGAAGTACGGGCGGACTTGGTGAGACTTACTTACCGCTCTGGAATTTATTTTCCAAGCCTAGCACAACTTCAAGGTTTGTCACTTGCATATAATGGAAGACTGAGATAATCTCTAGATAAAAGAAGAAAAGTCTAACTCTAAACAGATTCAGTATGGCAATCCTAGAGGACTGATATCAAGACAAACTGTCTCCAGATCCCGAAACATGTGGTCTTGAACAGCTTTCCACTAAGCAGGCACTGATAATACACTAAAAAGACACCCGAAATTGTATACACCAACGTTCTCGCTCCCAGAGCTATTCATCCTTGCGTAGGTAGGTATTCTTCCCCAAAGTACAAGCCAAGTCACGACCACGAGACCAAGAAAGGCTCAGCTACTAATCGTAACTGCTTAGCAAGAAAACCCGCAGTCCATGTCGCGGTTGCCATTCTGGTATCCACCAGTGCTGCAGCCGGAGGAGCTGGAGAAAGCGTATCCAGCGTAGGCGAAGTTGACCGGATCATCGTCAACAGATCCCGCAGTAACGGTGATGGTGTAGGGCAGCTGGCTGGGGATGGACGCGCTCTGGAAGTCGGGGATTTCCTGAGCCAGGACTTGGCCGATTCCGGTACCCTGGGCGTCCACGATGGAGATGTCGAACTTGTAGTTCTCTCCCACGCCGTTCTCATTCTTCTGATACTGGACAACGTGGATTCCACACTGACCGGAGGTAAACTGGCGGTTCTCCAGTGCTGGAGCGGCGAGGGAGAGGCCGGCGAAGGCGGTAAGAGCGAGAGCGACGGTGAACTGCATATTGTCTGGTTTTATGTTTCTCGAATGGTTTGTTTAGAAAGAAGAGTTTGTAAGATGGGTCTGGGTTTGTATGAAGGTGGATGATGTTTGAGCTGATGGTGATGAACAAGTACTAACTTACGTGGGAGCCCGGATGGTTTATATATCCAAGATCTCGCTGTTTCTTGAGCGATTATCTGGCTGAGTGGGTGAATCTTGGCCTCAGTCCTGTATCGTCACGGGCTACTCTCCAAGTACATCATCTCTGCCCAGATGGGCCATAACTTTGACACCTTCGTAAGCCATGAATGTTAATTCACGGCACACTCTTTGGTGGTTTCTATTTTAAATCTGAATCTTCCAAGAAACTCTTCCCACAGCAATGTGTTAGGAGGCTGACGCCGTGAAGCTGTAGGTATTGTCGTAAGGGATGGATATTCCTTAACCTCAAAGATGCCACTTACGGGTTTATTGTTCGAAAAAAAAGCGTCCACGGCGTATCTGATACGAAGATGTTTCTACTCGACACGCCTTTAATAGATCTTTGGCAGCCCTTGGCAATGCAGTGCATGATATGATACCTATTTAATCGTGGCTGGTGTAAGGAGCACGACAGAGACGGGCGCCCAGGGAAGGGTTCGAGGCTGAAAAAGGGGAACACAAAAACGAAACCTTTAACAACCACTGGCGCTTAAGAGTTTCGGATCCTACCCATAGGTGGTATTTTGCGCTGGTGGAGGATTTAGGATTTCGAAATGGCTTTCTCACCCCCTACGCCACGTGCGACATACAGAGCACACTCCCCGACATACAAAATCCTCAAGTGAAGATGATCATTTGTTAAATTTAGTCTAAATTATAATTAAATACATACATATCTAGTAAGCTATAATCTAAGCTTTCCTTGGCATCATCAGTCCGTGACGAATCTCCCATTCCTCATAATCTTCCGGAGACGTGACATAGATCCCCCCTGCAGGCAGACTCTCTCGGCTTGGTACGTAGTCACGAACGTACAACGTAGCGATCGGGTCGACGATAGGGGGTACCGACTCAGGACCTCCAACACGAGAAAACACAAGCTTCCCAGGGAACTGCCAGCGGTAATCGAGCCGAGGCGGCAGAGGGAACCAGGGGATGGAGAAAACAGAATTGGGGTATCGAAGGGCGACAAAGGCTACCACAAACTCCTCGCGCCCGGTGTAGAAGCCGTTGGCATCCATGTCATCGACCGTCTGCATGAAGCGCGCGCTGTAGTTCAGCATCCCGAGGGAGCTGCCTACGTAGACGTTGGCGATGAACTGGCGGCTGCGCCACGTCCGCTTGGGATTGCTCCAGCACTCGTCGTTGATATCCGGACAGCCGTCTCGGTGCGAGTACTCCCCCATGACAACCCCCGTGTCGCGCGAGACGCTGATTGCACGGTCGATCTTCGCCACGTCGAGACCGCTCTTGATGAGGTCGCCCCAGATCATACCATCGGCATCTTTAGGGCCGTCGTCGAAGAGGAATCCAGCATCTACGTACATCCACCGATCAGAGCCGAATGGATTGCGCATAATTGCGTTGTACATAATGAACGCCTTCGCATTGCACACGGCGCTGTGGTGGGCGCGGTTGTATCGGTCTACAGGCCGCAGCTCGCCGTCAGCATCCGTGTAGCCGTCGAACTCCTGGAAAAGTCTCGGCTGCTTGTTTGCGAAGTTGTCGCGCTGGTAGTCGTTCGTCGGGATGTCCCAGACGGTGGCATAAGAGCCGACAATGTACCAGTGGGGGTCTGATCGCATGGCTTGGATTGCCTCCTTGATTTCGGGCGGGACGTACAGAATCGTCTGCTCCCCCATCTGGGCGATGCGTTCGATTCTCTTCAGGTAAGAGGCGCTCTGATGTATGGGTCTTGCGTCGCCTTGGTCCGGACGGGGGTAGAAGATTAGGACTATGGTTGGTGCGTCGGGATGCATAGGCTGTATCTCCGGAGTGGTTCGGAATTGTGGCACTTCCTGCTTGCCCGAAAGGGCATTTTGCCATTCTGCAACCTCCCGGCCATACGGTATAACTGGTGGCTTCAAGTAATCGCGTGGTGATCTTCCACGGTGGCCGTCCCACGAGATGAGTGGCTTGTCAAGGGGTGTTAGGTCTTTGACATGCATTAGCTTCTCCTTGTAGGAGGAAGCTTGGTCAACGTGGTTTCCGTAAGAAGCCATGCTGGATTTAGGAGAAATATTAGATATGATGTTTAGTATTGAGCGTGTAGCTTGGATACTTGATGATGAGGCGACATATAAATTTCTAATGGGAACTTCCCATATTTATACTATGATTTATCATTGGGAACGTTGTTTTGGTTAATAAAGCTTCACTTCGTTTGGACCTTGCTATTTTCCCGGTTAGGAACTCACTGACTTGTTCATATCAATAGGGAAGTTGCCTTGAAATGAGATGTATGTTCGAAGACAGAAAACGAAAGAGGTGTGAGACGCACCTACAGGTATAACGGTTCTGCAAATAGATGCATCACATGAACTACAGAGGCATAACTTTCTTTCTGATTCTTACTCAAGTATCAGTCAACATGACACTTTAACACGAGTAGTATGTCACTACTAAGGCATGACAACCCCCCGTTGCTCACTCTACGAGTATATGCGCCAGATGACGACTCGAAAGCCGCTTCTGACATTTTGGTCTGGGATTTAAGACATACAAGTTTAGTTGTCAAGAGTTATGTTCCTATTAGTACAATGGAAAGCAGTTGTTCTTAACGTACAACAAAGGAGATTTAGTATGAGCTCAGAACAAGGCGAAGTAATTTCTTTGAGATTTCTCAACACCTAACCTAGAAGTCTATGCCTAAGATTGGACGTATTTAGAACCAGTTCCTTTCTGTACACCTGAGCGCTGAGAAATGCGTTCGATCCACTTTCCGAGATGCGGGAATTGCTCCTGAACCTCCTGCTTACTGATGCTGGATCTCTCGTGGTTTTTAATCCATGGCCATGCCTTGATGTCTGCTATCGTGTATTTTCCCTTCCCTTTGCCAGCTAGGTACTCCCTTGGCTCGCCTGTGTACTGCCCAGAGAGTCGGATCTCGAGCACACCAAATACTCTGAGCACTTCGTTTCTGAAGCGAGTGATGGCATCTGATACGCTGGTTAGATGACGCGCCTTCTAAGGAAAGTGAAGGGACACTTACAGTCGATTTTCTCCGGAGCGACGTAAAGGAAGTGAGACACTTGACCCTGGTACGGAGCACCACCACCATGCCAGAAGAAAGTCCACTGGATCAGCTCGCTCTGCTCAAGAGGATCCGTGAAGCCGAACTTGCTGTCCTTATCGACCGTACTCTGTAGGTATAAAAGCTGAGCCGACGTCTCATGAACGGGAAACGGAGGGTTCTGCGTATTGTCAACCAATACGGGGATGCGACCATTGGGGTTGAGTCGCAAGAACCATTCTTCCTTCTGCACGTTGGTGGAAATATTGATCAAAGTGGTAGTCCACGAAGTTCCGTACGTCTCAGCGAGCTCCTCGAGCAAGATTTGGGTTGCTTGGCCGTTCGGCGTGCTTTGGGTGATGAGGTGGAGCCCCTTAGCATTCTTGACGTCGTCGGGGGTCTCCGAAATGTACAATTTGTCCGCCATGGTTAGCGTGCTTCGTCTGATCTGATCCAGGTAGGTTAGTGTGCTTATACTAGTGACCGAAGATGGAGATAAAACAGCTACCTACCTAGAAATAAAGCGAGAGCTTAGGCTATAGTTATACTCGTCTACTGAGGGGCTGATGGACCGTACGTCATGACGACACTGTCCTACTTTATTACGAATCTCTAGCAGCGTCGCGCTCAGCTATAGAGGATGGTGACATCGGAGGTTCGCTCTATTATTTGTAATCAAGCATATTTACCGTATTAATAATCCTCCCTACATTACTATTCCCATGAGAGGTCCAGTAACGTTTACAAATCGTCCCGGAACATGTTTCAGGTGTTATTATTTGGGGATAATTCTTTAATGCGTCTGTAATCAAAGGTATTATAATCAACATGCATCAACGCCTACGCTGATGGTTCGATTGGTCTCCTCTTAATCCTACGAACATTCTAGTTGGGAGCTCTCCTGCCGGATGATTCATCTTATGATCGCACTCCCTTGCCACGAAAAGCTTACTATCTCAGGCGAGTGATGAGTGGTTGTGAGTTTGATTATGCCATCTAGTGACTCACTTATAGCCGTTATCTATCGATTACACATCGTCAGGAGAAAGAGTCTACGTCAGGTACTAGCTACGTTATTAATCGTAGAAGGCAGTGGAAGTAGTAAAATGCCTCTAGGTACTATTGGTATGCTAAGGTAGGTAGGTAAGTTAAGACATGATGCAGATGCAAGGTCCGGGGATGCGTTGACTCAGTGCATCTCCTCTCGATTTAGATACCATAAGGAATCGAGAACCTGCTTACCCAAGCCATAGCTCCTGCTTTATAATGTGGTATACCGGAAGCGGGAGCCTTGTTCTTCAGCAGCTACTGGTGAAACAAAGAATGGGAGTCAACGAATAATTCTTTTAGATGTACAAGGTATCCTAAAGGTTTAGCAGATGCGTAACTGTCACTTAAGTCATGACGTTATGAGAATATGCCAGCCGCACACCGACACGGGCGGGTCTCAGCGCGTCGCAAGCAAAGGTCGATCATACAGAGATATTTCGAGTCGGACAAGAATCAGAGGTTCTATCTTGAGAGGTACCATGGTAAGGGTGGACAGGCATCGGTATATAAAGTCAAGTTCGTGGCACCAGGGAGCGTTATATCGCGGTCGTTGGTGCTCAAGGTTGCAGACCCGAACAGGGGTTCGGATGTGGAAGGATTGAGGAGGGAAAAAAGATATTTGAAGGTGCTGGAATGATTCTGTTTTGGTTTCGGAAAGATTGCTAACTCTACCTCTCGAAGAACTAGGCCTTTCAAGGCTGTAAACATATCGTGCGCTCGCATGATGTTTCTGACGATCCGTTGGCTTCCGCGAAAGCGGAATTGAACTGGACATGGATATATCTTGATGAGATTGAGAATGGGACCCTTACGGATTTCATGGTGCGGGCGAAAGAATTAGGGATCCGAACTCTACCAAACCGCATGATGTGGCTGTTGTTCCTCTGTTGTGGGTTGTTCTGTCTTCTTGGATTGACTCATGTCATAACGAATGCCATGGTAGAAGACTAAGATGTAAGCGAATACTGTAGTGATTCGCGCCTGCATCGCCATCGCATGGCCGCATAAAAACTCTCCCGACGAGAACGAGACAGCTGCACTAGCATTTGCGTGGCCAACGGGCTTAGCACAGTAAGATACATTCCAGCGCTAGGTACCAAGAAAGAGGACAAGAAACTCACCAGGGCTATTTCTATCTCTAGTAACGATATACACGGCGATAATCTCATGTTCGGATCTTTCATGGACGCGCCCGAGCATGTCCTCACTCCGGTCCTAAAACTTTTAGATTTCGGATTGGCGAAAGCATAGTGAGTCTTGTGTTATAGAATATCCTCATATAAAAGTTGCTTGAAACTTACGAGTTGGGGTTGCTATTGTAGTCGCACGGAATGGGGTCCAACAGGAGAACAGGCGAATATAGAAGATATAGGAATAGTATGCACTCACACTCTTATCGGAAGACCAAATAGTAACTTGATGGCATATCAACAGATGATGGCCAGCATAATTCAGCTCAGAACACACTCGAAGTATACCGGGGAAGAAGTCGATGTCGACTTAAGCAGCATCGGGTGTTACGCCAGCATATTATCCCCGGCCTCTGGTATATTGGGGGATTATGAGTACGGCGACCCTGATCCGTATCCGAGTATCGACCGAGATCTAAGGCTCACTATTGCTGCGTGCATAGCCAGCGAACCAAGACACCGCCCGTCGTTAGCCGACCTTGAAAAATGGATTCTGTATAAAGTCCATTACGTCGTGCCGGAACACTATGCTACAGCGCCCGGGGGTGTGGCGTGGGAAAGCAATATAATTATACGACATATCATTCAGCGTTGTGTATTCGATGCCTCATAAGAAGCTGGCACATTGGGTATAAGTGAAGGTAGCACAGTTGTGCCACCGATATCATAGCTTATGGAGCGGGGTGCTAGTTCATTAGGGACCGAGCAGAATCACGGCTGCAATAGTCCGTCTCGGTGGTGTAGAGGTTAATCCAAGTGTCAAAGAATAGGGGTTAACGAACGACTGACAGAAAAAGACTTGCTGGTGTGTACGGCGCACTTCTAGATAGCACAATCGTAGATACGGTATGTTTATCGGGATCTTTTTAAGCAAACATCGTATTGGAATTTCGAAGTTGGTGACAATATACTGACCTGGGCGATCAGACTTCTTGAATACGAGTCGTTAGTATTGAACGGTTGGACGCCACAGGGGTTCCGTTCTCCCCTACTTCGTATCAGCCATGCTGCCGGGTGCCGACAGACAGCACATCACCACACTAGTCGCGCCATCTTCAATCCCATTTCCGATGACAAGTGCACTTTTGACCTTGTTATTGAGGTTTCGTAGCTTGGACTGCGAATCAAACCTCAATGTGATCAGTGCGATCCCGTACCGAGAAACAGTAGCGTCAGGACAAACAGAACGCCACCAGATAGTGTACCTGATCCAATTGAGAATGCCATTTTTAGACTGGCAGCGATTTGAAATGATAAGATGACGTGGTGAATCGACCTTGAAATGAACATATCTATATTCAAAACCGCAATTAGCATGGAATATCTGAATGCTGAGCGTATCGCTTGATTTTGACACAGCATGGTTCTGTTAGGGGGTTCTGAATTTGCATCAGTCACTATAATGTCTCTCCCCACTCCCACTCATCCTACTACATATTCCCCAGTGGTGTCGTCCAATGATTCTTTGAAGGCCAAACCGAAATCAATCATTATAGCTACATCCATAGCTGCGGGCATCGTATTGATAGTCATACTTACACTCGCCTATTTTGCTCTACGCCGGCGGCGACGACGGGTCACTCTGCGAGGATTCGAAACAGCTCGCATCCGAGATCCGACACTGACTTGGGAAGAATACGTACGGAGACGACGCTATACACGTTCGCGTTTGCTGCTCGAGGAAGAATTGCAGCGAGTCACTATCATACGCAAGTCTCTGCAGAGCCGGATGCCGATGGCAAAGGGAAGAATGTGGGGGGTCGGACGAGGAAATAGACATACCAACGATGCTCATCAAAATGAAGGCGACGAGGAAGATCGAGTCATGTTACAGACACGTCCAATTGATGGAAACTGGTTTAGTGGAAGTAAGTCGGGGCTGTTGCGTGGAGAGGAGGGCCCTAGGTTTTCACTCCTTGGCGAAGACGGAGATGGAACTCGGAATCATTCACGCTTCCAACAACCCAACATCCGTGTTAAAACACCACCGCTACTCGCGCACCCAGCGTTGAGAGGATAGGCAGCTGTGCAGGACATTGCTGTCGAAAATTTGCGTTTGCGTTTGCGTTTAGCGATGTGATGAAGACACGGGGCGTCTTCGAAGGCATAGTTGTTAATATGAAGGGGCAGAGGGGTAATATCCAGCCTGTCAGATGTCAGATCTACATAGATCTTGAAGAGGTATTCCATGCAGCTGCCCCGTAATTGTGTAGGATCGCGCCTATAAGTCCTAGGATTGAGCGCTATTATACCCAGGGCTACAGCGCATTCAGCCACACGGAAAGCCTAACGCAATTGCGCACTATAATAACAGGTATATGAAACAATTCAGACACTCGAGACTCTTACATTTTCATCAATTCAGTGACAATAACTCCAATATTGAAGTGACCACCTTTCGGTTCGACCACGATGTTCAACCGAACTTTGAATACCTATGGTGATGTACTAGCTTTAGCGATCTGATCCATCGGTAACCGCTAACGCATCGAGTGCGCGATGCTTTTCCAATGAGAATTACAAATTTGCAGCTGAAAACGAAGCTTTTCCTACGCACCAAAATGTTTCCGAAGACAACATATCTATCCAACATTTTGAGTATTAGACCAAATGCGAAACGAAGAGAGAATAATAATCACTATGTAGATGATTCATATGAGTGCTGATTCCCGAATCACGAGCTTGAATCATGATGTTATGATGCACTACCGATAGGCAGGTTACCGACCTCATAGCAAACATCTGTGTCAAACTTCTCGGCATCGGCTTATGGGTCAGGCAGTGTTACTTAGGACTGACTGTCCATTCATTCTGGATAGGTCCTTGAGGTGCCTTGCCTTAGCTTTGGGCATCTTTTGGAGTTCTCATCTACGAACAACTGCAACACTTCTACTTTTAACAAGACGGTGGACAACAACTCAAAGTTTTTACATATTATACCCATCCCCATTCAACACGGAGACTGCGAGTGCGCTAATACAAGAATCACCTTTACGGCCTCCCCGCCCTGTACGCCTGATTGATCTTTATCAGCTGATAGACGCAGCCCCCCTAACGTCCTAAAGATCCCTGCAAGTTTGTTTGCTCTCATTTGCCTCGCATCCATACTAGCATAGCCCTGTGGACGATTCTGGGTATTAGATATTAGATATTTCTTATTTGGACGAGAAGAATCTTGGGTCGAATTCAATCTTCATTCCAGGTTTATTCTAGACATGTCGACCAATACTCCTGCTCGGCGCTCGTTGCGCGACTTTACGAGCCAACCGGAAATCCTGTTTGCGCTCCCCGATGAGGAGTTCCTCTTCCTGCTTCGTGGTGAATTCCAAGAGGAGTTGGACCGGTTGAAGCGCGCATACTCTGTCGGCGGCCAGAATAATTCCAAACCGCATTCAACATCGCCTTCAGTAATTCTATACGGTCGGGAATACGATGAAGTCAATCGCACACTTGTCGGGCTGTTGGTTCTGAAATGGATATACAAGAACGAGTATGACGTACTTGTCGCGAATCAGCCCAAGGCTCTGAGGCTCTCGCGTGAGTCCTTCGAATGGATGCGCAAATTCTACATGAAAACCATCGCGAACCCTAATGAACTGCATGCGCTCATTATTTCCATAGTTGTTAACGATTTGGGCAAGGATCATGAATTGGCTTCCGACTACAAGAAACAAACGGGCGACGATATTGCCTCTCTCAACCATGACATGATCCTACTCAAGGCAGTTGAGGCTGGTATGATAGGGTGCTTAGATCGGCTTTCCCAAGAGGATAGAGACGATCTCATTCGTGGAATGGAATTAGGAGCCGAGTTCAACTTCGGTCAATTGGCGCAAGCTGAGAACGCCCCAGCCTGCTTAGCCAGCTTTGCGAAGATAAAGGGGCATTCGCGCAGTTTTCGACTCCGGTTTGAGGAGCAATTACTGGACATCGCCGGCGCGGCAGGTCACCTAGACTGGACGTGCGCGAAGAAGCTTACTCAGTCTAACTTCGACGCATACCGCACCGTATACGATGCTGGAATGGACATTATATCAAAGGACTTAGGTCTACGCGAAGGATACGACTTGGTATTAAAGCGACGACTTAGCCTACTCCGTGAAAAGGGCTTTCGGTCGCTTAACTTAACACATCATAATGATCGCGCTCTCGCACGACTCTTGTGTATGGGCAGCGTTGCAGACCTGGAAACAGCCGAACTGTACGAGCGGGCATGGAACTCACTTGAAGACGACGCCAGGCTGTCCCTGTGCAAGTCTCTCAATATAGACGGAACAGTCGACGAGCCAGCGGTGCAAGCTACATACATCCCAGCCCTGATTACCCAAGCGGTTGACATTACCGGTCCGGGAACTATGGAGGCCAAGGAGTGCGCTCTACGCAGTGCACTCCGCTATCTATGCAGGGTGATGACGGCTCCAGGCAAGCCAGAAGGTCCTGTGAGCGTGATCGAGAGAAACGTATTGGCTACCATCAAGAAGGTGGTGCAGAGTCCAGAGTTCCGCAAGAACCCTACTATCTTAGAAACAGCACCCATTCCGGAGAGCGTTGTCGCGATGACATAACAGCGAGGACGGATACACGAGTGAAGAGATTCATGCCATCTACTCTTTTAGATGGCGGCTGGATGACTTGAACGTGGCGTTGGCTGGTTAAGTGGGTGGGTTAGGTAGGACGTGAATGGATGATACCTCGGGTGGGACGGTGGTGTTTCGGGTCATAGATCTAGTATTGTTGATTCATGTCATTTTATTTACGCCTTTCATGTGCCATTATCGAACTCATGGCTGGAAAGACCTCGCATGGTTTATGAGCTGCCTTAATGATGGTGCAAGCGGCAAAGTTATTCTACCGCAAAAGCAATCATGGTGCTTAGGAGACATAGTCCACCCAGAGTTGGCGGGCTTAACCTGGTAGGCTCAATTGACTAACTCATCTCGGTGATGAAGCTATCTTCCGATGCGACTTATCAATTGCATCAAGAAAGGGGGATTACCCACCCGAGGATCTAAGCCCCCATGGAGATGTAACATGTGGAATTGGATTATGCCTCAACCTCAATACCACATCAGCTTCAGCTCCAAGAAAAGGCAGAAACTGGAAGTGTGCTAAGCTTAGGTAGATGACCATATCATCGATATTCTTATTGCCAGAATTGATACCGAACTAATGTCTTTATGAAAAACCATCTTCAACCTAGTAGGTAGTATGCTATTCACTGAAGTGAGAGATAAACTAGGGGTAACTTACCAGCATTACCATCTCGAGTCTCAAAACCTCCAGTTCCAAGTCAAAAAATGGAATCATTTACTTAAAAGTCAATTAGTCAACTACCTAAGGTAAGTAAGTACACACTATTAGGCGGAATAATTCAAAGCCTTGAATTTCCAGGTATGTATCTCAACTTATTACCAAACACAACCAAACCTGCAGGATAGGTACGGATAGTACGCCTCTCCGTATCCCGTGAGGCAGCTTCCAGACCCGACAGTTCGGTTCCATAATCCTCTCGATCTGTGGCTATGTTTTTTTTCTACTAATTAAGTTGATCCCTGATGCATTGCATTGCATCCCATCCCATCCCATCCATCCATCTCTAGACTCACAAGCTAGTAAGCGAAGCGCCACGCATGACTCTGACCGTGCCTCCATTCGACACGATACCCCCGACGGTGCTCGAAGCGCTGATATCGCTTCCGGCATCATCGCTACTCGGGCCCTGATTCTGGCCCTGGCCCTGGGTCTTGCGTCGAGAGAGCTCGACGGCGCGCTCGCGCTCGCTGCGGACGGCGGCCGCGGTGTGGTGACCGCGGGGAAGCCCGCGGCGGGCGTCGATGCGGGCGCGCACCTCCTGGCGCAGCGCGGACCAGCTGGTGGAGAAGAAGATGACGGCGTTCCAGACCCCTTGCAGCGGCAGCACGACGGCGCTGGCCAGGTTCAGCGCGAAGCTAGCGCTCTCGGCGTACACCAGGTCGTGCACCCGGTTGATGCTGCTCGGCGTCCACGTCACAAACACGCTGATGGCGAACACGAACGACGTCCGCAGATACGCCAGCTTCACCGGGTCCATGTGGCTGAACCGCGCGCACCAGCGCTGGAACCCGCTGCGCACTCGCTGCCACAGGTTCTCCTTGGGCGCCGGGTCCGCCGTGATGCGCGTCACCGTGTGGTACGGGTTCGGCGGTCGGATGGGCGTCGCGGGCCCGTCGAAGTAGGATTGGTTGTCGGGAGGGCCGTCGAACCAGTTCTGCGGCGCAGCGCCGGACGATGAGCCACTGGCGGGATGGGCGGTTGTGGAGTTTACCGTTGTGACTTGTACGACTTCTCTGTTGATGCTTCCCATAACAGCAGCATTCGGAAATAAAGTCTGTTTGCATGTTTAGCTCATTTTATTTCAGTCTGATTCCTCCAGTGGTAAATCAAATCTTACCTTCTCTCCGGAGTCGCGCGCGGTCGGCACATCGTGGGTAGGATTGCTTAGTGATAGGTTTCGTAGCTGGTTGCGCTGCTTGAAGACGTAGTAACCGACGGCAACGTAGATGAAAGACGACAGAATGATGCAGACCCAAATAGGGAGGTAGTACGTGTAGATACGCAGGTTGGACCAGTCCTTATCTATCCAACACCATATCTGAATCATCATTAGTATTGATGATGAAAGGTCGCACAATGATATTTATTATAAAGGTTGACTCACAGTCGCATCACCGTATACGTTCTGCCCATCGCCACCGCGAACGATGAGAAGCCATAGAGAGGGAATGAACGGAACACCGTAACACACGAGGAAGTATGCCCACCAGTAGCGCAGGAAGCTTGTAGGGCTCGCCGAGAAGAAGAATACCATGTACACGTTGACAGCCATAGCCAAGGACCACCACGGATCTGATTGCATAAACCTACGTAGTATCGCGTCAGTGAAAGCTCTTTGGCGCTTCGTTTCAGTTGGTGGACTTACAGCTCAAACATGAAGGCCTGGGCTTGGCATAGGCGGCTTGTAGATCCTGCTAGTACACCCGAATATCCTATCAAGCAGGCGATGCTGGCTCCCAAGTTCGCGAATGAGGCGAAGACGATGAATGTGTTCGGGACGGTGCGAAGTCTCTTGAAGAGGGCGTAAGCGATAAAGATGGAGAGTACCCCGGTAACCGATAAAGCAGCACCTAATCTCTCGAATATTACGATGGTGGCGATGTGTTGTTTTGTAAGTGTGATGGGACCTCGGTCGGTGTCATCCGGATCACCGCGTGCCATGATATCCATTGCGACTGCCACGACGTCTTTCAAATAAACTGATAGTTGTACGACTATTTCTTATGCATATAAGCAATGTGATGTAAAAGATGCCGGCCGCCTTAAACGTAGGTGAGAGTCTGTATCCAACCTGTGGATCCAGTATAACGGAGGTCAATGCCAATTCGCCATAGATGAAGGACCAAAGTCGGAGTTATGATGACTTCTGCAGGTCAAGGTACCGCAACCTTGCACGACAGGAAGGTCTTGGGTGGTCAAAGCTGTTGGGAAGCTCGATATGTCACTGCAGTGATGATGAATACACTAAAGCAGTCCCGAGCGCAAGGCCATTGGTAGTGAATTGAGGTATGGAGATGGTGGAAACGCGGATAAACAAACGTGCCAGCAGCGCACCTAAGGGGAAAACGGACCAAGAGATGATAAGAATGTTCGGACGTGAATAATGAGCTGTTGATGATCGGAGCTGAGTTGGGAGAACTAATGAAAATTGAAGTGTAAGACACCTCAGCAGGGTAAGTAAATAGAGGAAAGGTGGTAAACAAGTAGTAGGTTGACGTCCTCAAGGTGTGGATGTTATGGATGTTTGGTTGACTAGGCCACTGGTTCCAAGAGTGACGATAGACTCCCAAAAAGTGACAGAGTTGAGGCGGTAGGTCGAATTAAGAATTAGATTTGAGTTGCCAGGTGAGCCGAACCAAGAGCAAGCGGTTAGAATAATGAAAACCGAAGTCGAATGGAAGTGAGCTCGAAGTTCGAACAGGGCCCATAGATGCACGTAGCCGTAGTCTTCGCTTGTGGGTCAGATATATTGTTACCCCTATAAGGAGATAAAGGTACGCGTTGTAGTAGGAGTGAAGCGTTGAAAGAAGGGAGAACAATGTACACGGGTAGGTATTGGGTGATGATACCTACATGTATGAGTTGGGTAAATGCATGTCGAGATGCGCCTCTGGCCTTGGCTATAAGCTGGCACTGTCAACGGGCCAAAGTGAGATACATGGAATATCTAATTTACCAACCCATTTCGTTTTGGCTCCCGTAACCGGATGAGATCCAGACCACCTTTTATTTCAGTTGCGCATACCATCGGAGGGTGCAAATCTTCCCGACTAAGCGGATACTAGACAAGGAAGTAGGTAGGTATGTGATGAAGAGGCCATGGTTCATGTAGGAACGATAATCTCCATGGAACCTGAAGGTGGTTTTCATACTAGGTGCCTTGAAACGTGAAAGTTGAAAGTATTCTCCGCGCAAACAATCCAAGTGGTATCAATTCTTACCAAAGACATCAAAAGCCAAGAAAGCTAAGTCTGCCAAAGGATCAACTCCTTCTAGAAGATGCAGGATTACGCCCGTACTAGCTGCTCATTTTGTTAAAGAGGCTTGCCTAAACCTTCTTGTTTGATCTTAAGCGCCATGCATATGATGGCAATTCTTCAAGGTATTCAAGCAAGGGGAAAGGCTAACCAGTACCCTATCGTTATTAACACAAGAGCGTTACAAATTTATGCATAATATTCATACTATGTCCCTCAAAAACATGTGTACATAGATCCCCGTAGCCTGCATAGCGTGGTAGTGACAAGCTTAAACCTGACAAAATGGCACCTCAATAGGCCACCGACCACTTGTAAGGGCGCAAGCTGAAAGAGGATATGCATGTAGATGTGCAATTTGGGATTCCCAAAAAGAGATATTCTCTGCGATCGATAACCATTGAGGGTTCAGATATGCTTAACCCTCTTGGAGTTTATTCTTTGGGGCGTCTCAGATGAACGGGCGGTTATGTAGCTTTCCATGCTACTCTGATGGCACCGGGAAACGCATATTAGGCGAGCTTACCCACCTACTCTTCGTTACCGATACCAACGCCATCTTATTCTATCCTACCCCGTCTGGCCCATCTTACTTACATCAATCGCCACGTGCGTTATTAAGCATTGATCGAGGCTGCAAGAACTTAGACTTGGATTGGTCGGGGCGATATATTACCAGCTGGATCCCTACCCGTTAATCGACCGGGATGGCTGGGTACCTGTGACCGGAAGATTCAAATGTTGAATACCTACTACTGACTTGCATGTCCTAAAGATTCCGCTGCTGACACGAGAGATAACATCCATTGGCTTGACGGCCAAGAAATTCAGGGAGAAAGCAAAGACGTGGCTCAAGGAAGTTTCCAAGATTCTGGTGGCGTATTATTCATTTGAGGTGAGCAAAAGTCATATATTAAGAGGGCGGGCAGCTGTTTGCTACACCACATGATGCAAGCTGCAACTTCGGCCCAATGACGAACGGGCTGTCATCTCAAAGAGATGCACTGAGGCTAAGTACCGCCGATTCGAACGCGTTGGACCAACCAGAACGAGCCTCCTCTGATGAACGTGATGGGCTCAAGGCCACAAGTCTCGGTCACGGAATGAGTTGTCTAAGCAGATCTCAAGGTTACCTGCTTCAATAGCTATGGGACATTGCAGCTAGCAGCTAAAACTCCTCGCAACCTACCTACCTTCCAGGGTTGCTAGGTGTAACCAGGAGTCCGGTTTCCGAGCGTTTGGTATGCCGAGCCGCGATTTAAATTCAAGTCATCAATCCGCTCGTTCGCAGCAAGTTATTCGGCAGCTTAATAACATGTTGTCGAAGGATTCGGCGCTTTCATCCCTTGGTACATAGGTAGGCTCAAGGTTGATTAACATGTCTGCCTGTCTATCCTTGTAAGTTTCATGGCATATCAGCAAACAGTCAAAAGCCGCGCGAATGCTGGAGTTGGGGGTCCAGTGCGGGAGTCGATATTAGCGACCCCATAGCACCCGTGGGGAAACGAATTCACCGCTCAGACATTACCGTTTGTGGCGGACGATTCCGGACGTGATTGGTTGACCAAGCTTCCAGACTGGTGCTAGTTCAGCTGCGAATCAGGGCAAATTCCCTGTATCATACGCAGCTAAAGACGGGTTTGAACATACATCTATATTAACAATGTCCTCGTCCACGCAAAACGAGAGGCCTGGAGACGGCCTTCATGTTTCTAGATAGATGCGTCTATTGAGGGGTTTGTGCTACCTTGTTTCGGGGAATGATGTGATCTTCGAGGATGGAAAGAAGCGGTGCCCAATCTCGGGTCCCCTGATCCAGATTTATTCAAGCGTATACACTTTCACTGTATCACCAATGCTATAGCTAACGACAGGATTCGTATTCTTGTAATTGAGTCCCGAAAGGTGAGCTATGTTATACCCGAAAAACTCGGAGGCCCGAAACAAGTCTCATCTCTATTATTGAGATATCTCAGGTTAATATGCGCAATGACATTATGCTTAACGATTCTGTATTCATCAGCCTGGAAATCACTGGGTAGAAGTGCTCCCCCAACACGAATCTGGCCTCTTCACCTTAACTCCAATCTGGCTTATAGTGTCATAATTATGCACTGCGCCATGATGTTTTAGTTTTTTGCATGTGTAGATGCGTCCCGCGACTGAAATATCCAATCGTCGGTAGCATGAGTGGGTGGTGTTGGTCACCCTAACATCAACGTGTTAGCGCTAGTTTCGGATAAGCCAACAAGTTTATAGACTGACTAACACCGTTTATCAGTCAACGTAGTCGATTAATCTGTTACGTTAGTAGAAGTACATGAATACATTAGAGAGTTAGCACTATTGTTTTCTTCATGTCTTGATGATGTGATGCGCATTTTGAAAGGTGGTGATCCAAAACACGTCTACGAAGAGGATAACATCAAACGGAAGCACACGCTCTCCCACCAAGTGCAGATAAAAAATAGTATTCAAGGTATAATCTCATTCCTCTACATCAGCACTTGACCTCGAGTTGAGGAAGATATATATATACCTATATATATATATACGACAGATTGGAATAGGAAGGCTTCGCCTCTCTCTCTCTCTCTCTCTCTCCCACTTTCAAAAGACCCGAAAAGTTGCAAACGCCCCCCATTTCGCTGCGATGCAGAAAATACCCACGTTTTAAGCCAAAGAATGGAAAGGCCCCTAGCGTGTCCAGGGGGCCTAAAACCAAGACTTTTTAAAATATATATATACCAGTGAATCCTTCTCGGATTAAACAGTGTAGAGGAAGTTGGGCTTGTTGTCGCCCAGCGCTTCGATCTCTTTGACGGTCTTTCCCTCGATGCGGTAATCCCGCTTCCCTTGTCGCCTCTTCGTGTTCTCGATGCGAAGCAGTATCGTCATCAGCAAGCTACCGCCGATTAGGAATATTGTCATATAGGCGACCATGACCCCGTGACCCTCGAGATACCTCGGCGAGTTGAAGTAGATGTTGGAGCTGACGACACCGTTTAGGTTGCCCCAGCCTATCACGAAGCCGAGAACCACGCCTCGCTTATATACACCCTCGATGTTGTTTGCCATCCAGCTAATAGTGTTTGAGATGCAGGGGTAGATTCCAAGTGCACCCAGGAAAGTGCCGGCATATTTGACTCTGGCGTCAGTAGAGGCAAGAAGCATGACAAATCCAGCAACGCCGATGAAACCGACTATAATATTGCACAGACCACGCTGGCGTGTGCGATCGGCGACGAAGCCAATAACCACCGTAAGTACAGCAGCTGCTGCATAAGGAGGCACACTCAGCAGCTGAGACCGGACAGTACTCGTGGTCCAGCCCAGCTCTTGGATAATGGTGGGCAAGAAGAGCGAGAACGCGTAAAGAGGCATGTCGCAACCCATGTAGATGACCATGCCGAGCCACATCTTCCAGTCCTTGAGACCGGCATAGAGATAGCTCATCTTCCACTCCTCGTGCTCGGCTGAGGATTGCTGGTCTAACTTTAGTCGCCGAACCACGCGCACGCGATCCTCATCTGAGAGGAATCGGGCCTCGTCGGGGAAGTCGTGCACCATCCAGAATGACGCGAAGCCGAATACGATGGTCAGTAGGCCTTCTAGGATAAAAATCCAGGCCCAACCGGGGCGGTTGCCTATGCCGTCCATCAATTCTATTGCGGCCGCAAGGAGTCCACCAAAGGAGCCGGAGAGTGCTGCAGCAGAGAAGAAGATAGCCTGCGATATTGGTTTAGCAATATGATCGGTAGCTTAGATGGTTAGAATAGAGAGTTGACATACAGCACGAACACCAAGCTCGGATCGCTTATACCAGCAGGATAGATAATAGTTGATACCGGGAAACAGGCCCGCCTCAGCCAAACCAAGAAACCAGCGAGCAGCCATGAGGCCAGAGTAGTTATAAACAAAACCCATACCAAGCATGGAAGCTCCCCATAATACCCTAAGTACCGCGACATTAGTTTATCTCAAGCTCGAGTATGATGGTTTCTGTCATGACTTACATGATGATCGGGATGAAGACGGAAGGCCGCAGCTTCTTAAGCAGGACATTGGTCAGAGGTTCGAAGAGGGAATACGAGATGAAGAAAATGGTAAGCGTCTCGTTGTACTGATCTGGCAGCCTCAAATTCAGGTCTTGCGGTAGGTTGGCCACTTTCGCATTTCCTATATTGGTACGGTCCAAGAAGGCGAGCAGGTAGAGGATGCAAAGCTGGACCCCAACTCATTAGCTAGCTGTGCGCAGTGGCTATTTGTATGAGAACTGAACGCACCCATGGTATTAATATCCAATCGAGTTTCCAGACTAATTTGCGATCCTGATGTTGTTGTTAGTCGTCGTCTTTTATAACAGCGCAGAAGTATATCAGAATGGCACTTACAATCTTGTCCTTCTCCTCTTCACTGAGATGGGCATCGGGATCCGGAATTAACCCTTCAATTGCGCCGACATGGTTTTCCTCTTGGGAGTCGCGCGAGGAAGATTGCTTCTCAACGTCACTCATGGTTGACTCGAGGGCGCGTAGCGACCCGTTGGAAAAGAAATGTTCAGTTAAGTGCTACTAGCTTATACTACAGAGTAGATGCGCGAAACTTGAAGGCACTCGAATTAGGAGCTTATGTAGCGCCCAAGTTATCTCATTACTCCTCACTAGAGCCTGGATCGGAGAGCTGATGCCACAAAGAGCAACCAATGACCATCAAATGCTATCCGCGAGACCAATGCTGCCAATTAATCTAAGAGATATTTAGGGATTGGTTGGATTGCGAGGAAGGGAGGGCAGAGAAAGGGAGAAAGAGATAGATGAAAGGCTAGTTGCACATCGTAGGGTAGGGTGAAGAATGATGTAGGAAACACAGGTGGGTGATGGGGAAATTTTAAGCTGCTTACATCGTACATACAGTAAACGATAGGCAATATTAGCCCGAGATATGAGGGTCTACAAGGCTGGCTAGTGAGATCCAGGATGGGGATGGGATAGAGGAAATAGTTAGGTGTCAGCAATGGCCGGGGGTGGAGGAGGATCGGCACTTTATTAAATGGAGGAGGACATGGGGACAAATTTCTTCGGATGGGGGAGGCGAATAGTACTTGGCTTCCACGTCTGTAAAATCAAGCTGAATTAAGACGTTGTCGAAGTTTACCGAGAAATGCAGGAATAGAAGCCGAGATGCTTATCCAGCTGCCCCCCCTTGAGAATATCGTATGGGCCTATCCGTTTGGGTCTCGCTGCATCAAAGGGAAGCACCGGTGTGGGTGACGGGACTTCGCTCTGTAACTCGGGTTGCCCAATGAGTTTCCATCATACCTAACTGTAAGTTTGATTTGCCGTGTCATTTTAATACCATTGTACGATGCTATTTGCGTGCGTGTTTGGCTGGCCAAGTAGATTTGGAATGAAGGGATGTCAGTTCTTTGTCCACAACCGATGGTCAAAGCGAGAGAATCAAGATGGAAGTGGAAGTCTACTGTACGTAGTGTCACGGCAGGTGATTCTAGAAGCTTAGCAAGTGGGATTGTGATTACTCTGCGCGGACTAAGGGCCAAGACGTGGAGAGAGAGGGACCCCTGTGACGCGCCTTTACGAACGAGGCATGGGTGCTGGTAGGGGTACCCATCTGGTAGAGCTAGGGGGGTCACCGAGAGGAGAAGGTTTACCTTGATCTAAGCGGGACAACCTCCACCCAACGTCGAGGTTCCTATCGTTGATTTTATGTTATACTTGAAAATCGACCTGGAGAATCCCACTATACCCCATTCTTCGTGTTTGGAATATGCTGGTCGAATCGTGCAACTCGTTTAGTGTGTTGTTAGCCAGACGTGGTTGTTGAACGGCGCACGTCATCGGAAAGGGGAATTTTCTGTGCTCGTGGTTCGTGAGACTACCAGAGACCTGGTGCACGCCGATCTGTTATTAGAAGTATGGCAATCTCTGACTTGGATACCGAGTGATAGAAAAAAGGTGACAAGCGTCTTCGCGCTGTTTATCTTATTGGTCTTGACCGACCTCATCTTGAATTCCTCAGCCGCATTCATACCTACCTATATTAGCTTGCAGCCAGATTGACTCGTGGTACTCGATGTAAGATTCTGGGAGACTTCTATTGTTACATGAGCCCATTGTTTCTTCCGTCTGGTGCCCAATAGTGACCTCGGGTAGGGTATCGTATAGTACAGAAACCCACGCCGGGCTCGGATATGTCTTAGATTCGGTCTTACAAGAACATGCCGTGGATGTCTTGCACCACATATCAATCAATGAGAAGACGTTATTCCTTGCATAAGTGTCCAGAAGATGTTTAGGTGTCTGTCCTTGATAGTAGTTGGAGTTATCAATCAGGTGCTTGACGTGGGAATTTACTTATGGCATGTGGAATTTCTCAACAATGAAGAACGGAACAGAGGAAAGAAACGTAAGAGAGATGTCATCCGGAAACAGCGGTCATTTACAGTACACTTCACCTCCCCTGTCTCCGCTTTGGCCAATAGTCGCGTAGGAATTCGCCAATTCCTACCTATCAGTCACTGCATCCTTGCTACGCTAGCTACCCCGCATCCATTGGAAGCGTCAGTGGGGTTTAGTCCGCTCGTAAGGAACTCCACTGACACTAACCCCGTCCGAACCCCTGTAGAGCTCTATTCGCAGCCTGTGACCCCCATCCATTTCAAATCCATAGCGGCAGAGCGGACGGGACTCTCGATGAATTTTCCAGCATCCGGCGAACTTACCTAAACCACCATTCCGGTAAGAATCTCCCTGGTTTCTTCAACAATACAACTACGGTTACAAAGAAAACACCGAGTGAAACATGTTTAGAAATCAGATGGGTTACAGAAGATGCGGCATTTGGCAGTGTTTAATCTCGATTCAGTCCAATAGTCTTCAGCCCTGTATCACAACAGTCTCCGCCAGCTCAACGCTGGACCTCGCGTATCAAGGTATCGCAGTCCCAGCTCTCCGGCCTTCCAACGTATGACTTCTGTTACACGATGGCCACGATATCATATATTGCAGCTGACGCAGCTTCATACGAAAATTTAATTTTGATCTTTGGAAACCCACATTGTCCCTGGGTCTCCCATGCACTATAGTCCTCGTCGACAAGGAATTGCGAGGTAGGACAGAGACCAGCTAATGCATCTTCCCTTTCAGCCATTCATCAATCCCTCCAGGAACCGATTGATCAGGATTAGCGGAATTGAATTCGTCTCCATTGAGGCGCATTGGTCCTCGAGTAGGAAACATCCGCTGTCTCTGCCTAAGTCATTCGCTTTATGTCGCTTGCCTTCTTGGGCATATATCGGAGGGTAAGAGACTTCGAAAATCGCTATCCGAAGAGCATCGAGTTTCCCCGGGGCAGGGCCGTGGGAAATAGGCCAATACAACTGTATTCGAAGATTCAACATCCAAGTTGGCGGGCCTGGTAGCAAAGGTCTTGACGCAAGGGTACCGAGTCTCGTCTTGACAAACCCCATTCACGGTGCTATCTTTGATTGCAATTTTTAACAAGCTTCTTCGCTCCATTAGATATGAAAAGGCAACGGACAGGTCCGGATGTTTTTTGAATCTTACGATCTCAGAAGGCAGATTCATTACGTTGGGTATATACTACAGACCCACCTTGAAGTCTTCCGGTCCAAGCGGATGGGTATGGTACTATAGACGGCAGGATGCTTGGAACTCGCATCTGCAGATTTCGGACATGGATAGCGGATAACGGTCAACAGTTGTGTTCTAGTGAGCACGTGTCGATTCTGCGAGATTCGGGAGCATCCGTAGGACCACATATCCAGGAGCCAGGAGCCAAGAGCCTTATTCTAGCCGGTCGGGTATGCGCTTCTTACATGCCGCAGTCCGATATTATGCAAATAATTAAATTCACCTCTGAGAATGGAGTGGGCAATCGAATGACAGACAGACGGACAGCTGTTCCTACACCGGAACACTTGACTAGAATCACCGATCTCAAAAGGAGCTTCGTTACATGTTCGTTTTTGCTGTGATATCACGTATATAATCTAATATTAGGTGCCTATTTAATTAACAAGATCTAGGAGCGTCCAATATACTTCGTAATGCAGTGGGTTTGTCATACCTTGGCGAAATTATGACTTACTTACTTCCGACATCTAGTAATCAGATGCGACAGACTTGTCGCGGTTCGCTGCAAAAGACATTGCAACAAGTTTTTACCCCTGTGTCTAATAGCAATTCTCAAACCGGTCTATTTCGCCTAATGAGCAACTAGATTCAGATAAAGATAAAACTTCAATAGTGCCGTTAAAAAGGAGCAAATGTTTGTGTCAAGAAATCAAGTTGGTGTCGGGGTTCGGCGTTTCATTTATGCGCCTTTGCTCTTCTATGTAGGCCCGTGATAATGACTGGGTACTCTACTTCGTGATATTATGAGTGAATAATTGATGGCTATGCCCAATTCCTGTAATTTCTGTTCAGAATTTGCGCCAAGTAACGTTGAGTAACGTTAGATTTTCATGCGATATGTTTTAATTCGCTCATTTTCTATATCTGGAACCAGTAGATCAAACTATTGTGCCGAATACAACTTGAAGGGTACAAGCTGCTACGTCCGACTATCTCGGTCCTCTCCCGCTGCGGAGCATCAAAGAACCTCGCTAAATCCCGCGTCGCATTTCGGACCTTAGCTTGTACCGGGATTATGGCCAAGTCCGTTTGCATCGTCGGTATAAACACATAGTATTCATAGTTTTAATTTGCATATCAGCTGACACCTAGTTAGGGGCTGGCCCCTCTGGCCTTGTAGCTGCAAAGACCCTACTGCACGATGCGCCGGCAGGGTCGTTCAAGGTCACTATCTTTGAGTCTCAGCCCCGAATAGGGGGGCTGTGGCCTACAAGCAGGGATGACGATGGCGGTCTCGTACACCCGCTTATGGCAACGAACCAGAGCAAACACACTGTCCAGTTCAGCGACTTTGCTTGGCGAGAGTCCGATCCTCAGTTTCCTAGAGCATGGCAAGTAGGCCAGTATCTAGAACGATATCTCGCCGAGTACGGAGGTGCCGATATTCAACTTAACACTAAGCTTGTGAAGGCCGATCTACAGAGTGACGGCTCCTGGGAAGTCCAAACAGGGTCAAGCAGTGGACTGGAAACAACAAAATTTGATTACTTGCTGGTGACCTCTGGCTTTTTCGGACAACCAATATGGCCAGAATACGTGCCTCGACAAGCGGATGTGCCAATCATCCACAGCAGCAAGTATCGTGATCTCAAAAGTCTCCTAGCAAAATCCAACAGCCAAGGAGGCAAAATACTTGTAATAGGGGGACAAATGTCTGGTATTGAAATAGCCGGGACTATAGCGACTCACCTTTCGTCTGCCATTCATTCACCAGGAGAGAAGATCATCGAAAACCCCGAGAATTATTCCATACACCATGTTGTCCATCGACCATCATGGGTCTTTCCCCTTTTCACATCTCCCAAGGTATGTAGGAGGGGCTACCTTCGCTTACTTAAAATTCATAGGAAGAAGTTAACATGGTGAACAGCCAGCTGCTTCGGCTCCATCGTTTCTTCCGTGCGACTTGCCTTCATATAACTTGGCCAACCGGCCACAGCCCCTGACGAATAGTCAAGGCCATATCAGTACCGAAGCAGCGCACACCTTGAATTCCATCTTCCAATCCGTGCTAGGCACAGATCAGTCTGGCTTCTCGGTGGAAACCAAGATTGATGGTGATCTACTTGGTGAGCCACCGTTCTTGGCTATGAGCTCACATTACATGAACTTCGTACGGTCGGGAATCATCAAGATAAGTAAGGGTAAATTATCGTCTCTCACTGGGAATGTGGCTATCATATCACCTGCTAACGACCAAATTTCCGACATTGCTGCCGTGGTTTTAGCCACAGGTTTTCATCCAACACCTTCCTTATCTTTCCTTCCCTCATCTGTCCTTGAGACGATCTCACATTCACCTTTACATCCTAATCTTCCAGTTGCTCTCGCCTTTCATGGGACACACCATACATCACTACCAACCCTAGGATTTGTGGGCTTATACCGATCACCGTACTGGGGCGTCATGGAGATGCAAGCGCGTTTCGTTACGCAACTATGGTCCAGTACCCCTCAGGCTCAGTCAACAGCTTTCCAGCAAGCTCTCACAACCGATGATAGTATTGCGCGAACAATAGCTTTACGCGCAGACCCTCGAACCTCGCAGTTCCCAATGGGCGACTACGCTTTCCTAATGCAGGAGTTCGCACGCGCGCTAGAAATCCCCATCAGCCCATTCGGCGACACACCACTGCTCGCCAACGGCAAGCCCATGAACATATTGACACCATCCCGCTACCCCTCCCTTACCCAGAGCAGCAAAGCGCAGCAACAGACAGCCGAAAACCTGCGGTCCACCCACGAGACAGCAGTCGCAGGGCTCTCCCACGCCAAGTTCGTAGCAGGCGCAGTCTTCCGCTCGCTCCTCGGCGAGTGGCAGCTAGACCGAACCCTGACATCCCGTCTCCCATCGCACCCAAGCGGGCGTTTCGTAGGCACAGCGCGGTTCCTCCTGCGCGAGGGCACTATAGACGGCCGCCCTCATTCTCACGGCGCAAAGTCCGAGCTCGGGCTGGGACTGGAGTACCTGTACGTCGAGGACGGCACGTTCACGGCGCGCGACAACCCGGCCCTGTCGTTCCGAGCCACGAGACGGTACATATGGCGGTACGACGAGGACAGCGACAAGCTCAGCGTGTGGTTCGCGCAGACGGACGACGCGTCGCGGGCGGATTACCTGTTCCACGAGCTGGAGTTTCTGACGCCGGCTGAGGAGGGGGACGATGCGACGGGGGCTGCGGCGGAGAGGGGACGACGAAAGAAGGGGTGGTTGGCGCAGGCGAGTCATTTGTGTATTGATGATTTGTATGACGTGCATTACGAGTTCAACTTTAGTGCGGTCAATTTGCGGGATTGGGATTTGGGGTATACGGTTAGGGGGCCTAAGAAGGATTATAGTATTCATGGGGTTTATAGGAGGTGAGGACCCCTACACAAGGATAGTTGGTTGATGGTGTAGGAAGTGTGGTTGGAATACACATATATAACAGCCTAGGATGAGTCTTATTAGAGGTATGAGGTATCACTCATTGCGATTCAATCAATAATGCTTATATGGGTCTACTTGCCGCTGCCGTTTACCTGTAATAGGATCTATATAGATCGGTTCGGTCAAGGATGTATGCTAACCAGCGATTCATCATTTTAGTCCTTCTATCGGGTTGACACCAAAGCCATCCCCCTTCTACCTCCAACAGACCGCACCCAGTAGATCGGCCTGGCTAGACCGTGAACACTTTAATCGACCATCACATGTAGAGCTCTTTAGGTAAAAACCCGATGCTCGTACAGAAACACGTGGACGGCAAGCTAATTGGCACATGACGATTGCGACCCTGGATGTGACTTGAGCATGCGTTATCCAAAGCACCCGACGGGAGTGCCGAGTACATGTGCCAGGCTAACCCGTCAGGATGTTTGCTCTCCGGTAACCTGGTGGTTGCCTTGGACGTGTAACGACTATAAAATATATCCCTTGACAAGAGTGTTACGAAGACAATTTACTTCCTGCCTGAAGGACTCTTTTTAGTACCTAAAGCACTATTATTAGAGCAGAGTGCTTGAAGGGGCATAGGTATTAACGTTACCCCTTGAAAAGGGATGATGCGGCTTATTATTAGGCTCGACGTTCGGGGGAGTCCTAGTCAATAGATTCAAGAAATGACAGATACATCAAATCCATCATGTTGAAGGCATAGAAGATTACCAAAATCCTAGGAAAATGGGACTGCTGTTTGGGCATGTAAATAGAAGTCAAAAAATGAGACAGGAAAATTCAGGGGAATTGGTGTGCGTTCTCAAAAGTGATGTATATTGGTGTTTTACAGTAGCTGTAAAATACTGGATTATTACATAATATGGGACCCACATTGGTGGCTCGCGGAGTTTAAGGTGGTTTGTTGCATAAAGTCTTTCATAATATCTGATGGTATTCATATTCATACGCTTATGCGTTAAAGCTGTGATATTTATCGATAAGACATTACTTTAGCCAATAGTGGGGTTGCCTGTAAGACCCCTCCATCCCACTTCCAATTCACATCTTTTTCGCACTCTCGTCTTGCGGTTGCACAGACTAGTGACTCACGCCCTCCTTTTCTTCCTCCAGCATACTTGCAATTCCTCTGGAGGATTACTTCTATACCATCTTCAAGATGGCGACCGAAGGAGTCGACGACGGTCCTAAGACCCTCAAGATTGAGAATGTACGACGATCCTGCCCCTCCTCCGTTGCCAGTTTGCTCTAACTATAGATGAACCAGACACAAAAGCGCGACACGCTTATCGAGACCGAGAAGAAGTATCAGAAGACCTGGGCCGAAAACAAGGTCTACGAATCCAATGCGCCTAGCTTAGAAGAGGTTCCTTTCCAAAGCGTGTCCCCGGCGGACCTACGCGCCCAACGACCCAAATTCTTCGGAACTGTCCCTTACCCATATAGCAATGGAAGCTTACATCTGGGACATGCATTCACCATCTCGAAGGTTGAGTTCGCCTCGAGATATGCCCGTCTGCAGGGAAAGAATGCTCTGTTTCCTTTTGCCTTCCATTGTACCGGCATGCCCATCAAGGCCTGTGCCGATCGTCTCCTGAACGAGATAGAGCTTTTCGGAACCAACTTCGAACGTTACGAAGAACTAGAGGGAGAAGAAGTAGAAGCAGAAGAGAAGGAAAAGGAGGCAAAGGCAGGAGATGTTTCCAAATTCAGTTCCAGTAAGAGCAAGGCTTCGGCGAAGACAGCCAAGGCCAAGTACCAATTCCAAATCATGCTTTCGCAAGGCATTCCCAAAGAAGAAATCCACCGATTCGCAGACCCATTCCACTGGGTTCACGTCTTCCCTGAGATGGCTATACGTGATGCGACGAACTTTGGTCTAGGCGTTGATTGGCGCCGTTCCTTCGTGACGACCGATGCCAATCCCTTCTACGACTCGTTCGTGCGCTGGCAGATGAATAAACTCAAGGGCCTCGGTAAGATCAAGTTCGGTAAGCGATATACGGTTTACTCGCCCAAGGACAAGCAGGCCTGTATGGACCACGACAGAAGCGAGGGTGAGGGTATCACCGTTCAAGAATACACTGCTATCAAGATGCAGGTGCTTGAATGGTCTGAGACCGGCAAGAACAAGATCCAAGCCGCTGGATTACCATCAGATGCCAAGGTATACTTTGTTGCCGCTACCTTGCGCCCTGAGACCATGTATGGACAAACTTGCTGTTTCGTCGGCCCCAAGGTCAAGTACGGCATCTACAAGACCGCGAATGACAATGAATACCTATTCATTACCGAGCGCGCAGCCCGCAACATTGCCTACCAACCTGGCACTTTCGCCGAATGGGGTCAATATGTCAAGGCGGTAGAACTCAATGGCGCGGATGTTATTGGTACACTGGTGGATGCTCCTCTATCGGTCCACAACAAAGGAGTTCGCGTCTTGCCTATGGAGACAGTGAAGGAGGCCAAGGGAACTGGTGTTGTAACTTGGTACGTATTATCTTATAAGTGGACAAGTCCTGGAAGCTAACATCGCTCCGTAGTGTGCCGTCTGACAGTCCTGATGACTACGCCACGACGGTCGAGCTGGGCAATAAGCCGGACTACTATGGCATCAAGAAGGAGTGGGTGTCTTTAGAGATAATTCCTATCATTAAGACGCCCACGTACGGTGACCTCACAGCCCCCGAGCTAGTTAAGAAGATGAAGATCGTCTCTCCCAAGGACCCACGACTACCAGAGGCTAAAGAAGCTGCCTACAAGGAGGGCTTTTACCAGGGTGTTATGATTTACGGACAGTTTTCAGGGCGCCCTGTTCAAGAAGCGAAGGTTCTCGCTCAAAAATCCCTCATCGATAGCGGAAATGCCTTTAATTATGCCGAACCCGATGGCCTCGTCATCAGTCGATCCAAGGATGTGTGCGTTGCTGGACATCTAGACCAGTGGTACCTGAACTACGGAACGACTGAGAACGGTGGTGATGGTGCTTGGTGTGACCAAGTGCTGACGCATCTGCAGTCTGGTGAGCTCAACACCTTTTCCACCGAGGTGAAGCGACAATTCGAGAGCACTCTTGGCTGGCTGAGTCAGTGGGCCTGCGCGCGTTCGTACGGTCTCGGTTCCAAGCTTCCCTGGGACACTGATTTCTTGGTGGAATCACTCAGTGACAGTACCATCTACCAATCATACTACACGATAGCACATTATCTTCATAGCGACCTGTACGGTCAAAAGCCCGGCTTGGGTGGCATATCAGCGCCTCAGATGACCGATGCTGTGTGGGACTACATCACGGCTCGTTCGGACCAGGTACCAGACGACGGAAGTAACATCCCGTTAGCGACGCTGCAGGCCATGCGTCGTGAATTCGAATACTGGTACCCTCTCGATCTTCGTGTGTCTGGAAAGGACCTCATCCAGAACCACCTTACCTTCTTCCTCTATATCCACGTCGCTATGTTCTCTCCCGAATACTGGCCCCGCGGTATAAGAGCAAACGGACACTTGCTCCTAAACGGTGAGAAGATGAGCAAGAGCACAGGAAACTTCTTAACGCTCCGCGAGACAGTTGAGAAGTATGGAGCCGACGCAGCCCGAATCGCGCTTGCGAACGCGGGAGACAGCATCGATGATGCAAACTTTGAAGAGAGCGTAGCGAACAAGACCATCCTGAAGCTATACGAGCTAAGGAACTGGATACACAATGTCTTGCTTGGCAAAGACGAGGAAGTGGTCTTGCGAGGCGAGGACGAAGAGATGGGTTTCTGGGATAAGCTCTTCGAAAACCACCTGAACCAGCTTGTGGCCGAGACAAAGTCACAATACGACCAATACCTCTTCAAAAACGCAATTAAAATTGGGTTTTACGATTTAACCAGCGCGCGTGATTTCTACCAGAACTCTTCTAAGGCTGCAGGCATACCAATGCACCGCAAGCTTATCCACCGATTCACCGAGTTACAAGCACTTATCCTAGCTCCCGTGGCACCCCACTGGTCTGAGCACGTCTGGCTCGAGGTGTTGGAGAAAAAGGAGAGCATCCTAAAGGCACGATGGCCCGAGACTGAGCTAGCTGATCCGACATGGCTCACAACTCTCGACTACATCCAAACAACCATGTCCAACGTAACAGCAGCCGAGGCACACCAGCAGAAGAAACTAGCCAAGGGAAAACGAGTTGGTGGCTTCGACCCGAAAAAGCCATTCCGAGTGATCATCTTCTTTACCAAGACCCTTCCCGAATGGCAAGACAGATATATCAACCTCGTAACCAAGGCGCTCGAGGAGCTGGGGTTGGTCGACATGAACAGCATCGGCAAGCAGCTAGAAAAGAAGGAGACGAAACGTGCCATGCCGTTTATCAAGAATCTCAAGGACCGCATCGAAGGCGGCGAAAGCAAGAGTGCCGTTCTCAGCAAGCAGCTACCCTTCGACGAGAAGAAAGCGTTAACCGCGATCATCCCGGTGCTTGCTCACATGATGACGCCTCGCTGCGGCGAGGTGCGCGTCTTCGAGGTTCAACCTGAAAATATAACGGGCGTTGATGTTGTGACGGGCGAGTCGTGGAGTGGTGATCTTCCGGCTCCTGCGGCTTCTGCTGTTCCTGGTGCGCCTACGTTCCATTTTGAGAATCTGGAATAAGTTAAGATGTAGGCTAGATAGCTAAGTGAATAGAAAAGTGAAATGTTAGCTAGATGAGTTGTTACTCGGATTCCCTGCGCTGATGCTAGTTTATAGGCCTTGGGTTTATTTACTTGTGAGCTTCATGTGATTTGTAGAAACGCATTAATAAATGCCCTAAGAATGAGACGAATGTTTAGGGTCAGGGTTAGGGTTTGATGTAACCCCAAGTACCGGTTCATAGAATTAACGGGCTTTATAAAAAGGGCTAAATGCAGGCTTAAATTCGATTTAGCTCGATTATAAAACTTGTTTTAAGAAAACGAAAATAATCTTAAATTTAAGATTTGCAGATTTTTTCCTCGGGTTTTTTTCTTTTAATTAACTTTTTTTTTAAATTTTAATTTACTTTTTATTTATTTTAAAAATATTAACGCCGCGTTTAATATTAATAATAAATAAAAGTTATTATAATTAACGTAAATTTAAACGGCTTTAATTATTATATAAAAATTAATATTAAAAAATTATTAATTAATTTATATAATTATAATTAATAATTAAAATAAAATATTAAAATATTATTAATATATATAAATTAAAAAAATAATATTTATATATATAAATTATATTAATATAAAAATATTTAAAAAACTTAATATATTTTATATTATTAAATTTAAATATAAATAA
>KZ111531.1:0-200577 GCA_002120315.1 Hypoxylon sp. CI-4A
TTTTTTTTTTTTTTTTTTTTTAATTATAAAAAAATAATATTATAAATTTCGTTTATAACGAATTTTTCGTATATTATATAAATTAATTTAAATTAAAAAATCATTTAAAATTATTTAAAAATTTACGTAATAAAAAAATTATAAATTTTATTTAAAAAATAAATTAATATATAAATATAAATAAATAATTAAATTAATTATATAATTTAAAAAATTTTTATATAATATTTATATAATTTTTATTACTTTTTTTATTAATTTTATATTAAATTTTTTTAAAATTTAAATATAATATATTTTTCGAATAAATTAATAAATTATAAAAATTATATTATTTTATTTTATTATTTAATTTTTTTAAAAAATTTAAAATTTAAAATTTAAAATTTAAAATTTAAAATTAAAATTAATATTTTAATTAATTTTTATTATTATTTTATTTTATATTTTTTATACGGTGTGTTTACACAATGAAAAAGCTGAAAATTATTTATGAAAAAATCGAATTTTTTTTCGCGAACCTTTACGAATTTTTCTTTCGCTTAATGCATGTTTTTATTCACGTTATCACTTATCATGCATTTACCCCCGCGCAGTTTTCCTGATGACGACTTCTACGTTCAAGTCAGTCATATTGAACCATCTAACGCAGGTTTCGTTGATCCATTTCTTGATGTACTTGGCGATGATAACCAGCTTTCGCCCCATTTTACCCACAGCGATAACCCCGCGTCATTAGACTCCAGGCGGCTCCAGACCCAACACACAACCGAAGGATATCGCGATGGGATTACTGCTGGGAAAGTTGAGAGCATCCAAGCAGGCTTTGATGAAGGTTTCAGTCTGGGTGCCAATGTCGGCTTAAAGGCTGGCCAACTGCTCGGCCTTCTTGAGGGTCTAAGCGCCGCCCTGAAGGAACATGGTCTGAGCAGCTCGACCTCTATGGATCAGCTGGTTTTCGACGCAGCGAAGGACCTGAGTACCGATTCTATCTTTTCCGAACAGTTCTGGACCTCAGATGGAGGATGGAAGTACCCCGTTATAGGGTCCAGGGGCAACGGTGATGTGCTCTTTGAGGATGTCGCACGCGAACACCCCATCATCATGAAGTGGCAACAGCTCGTGGATCAGGAAATCAAGGGATGGAGTCTTGAACGGAATTTCTCCATCCCGAGCACTGATGGGTCGCAGTCGGAGTTGCCGGAATCGTCTCCTAACGTCCAAGGTCTTGCACGACAGGCTGTGGATTGGTGATAACGAAGACCAATAACCGAATATGGCGTGTGGTGACGTTCATAGCCATTTCAACGGGAAACATACCGCATGGTCTTATGGTATACTATTAGATTTGCCCATGAAAAATCGCATACGCCTTCACGGTCAATTTCCCAATAGAGATAGCCTCGGGAGTATGGAAGGTGGGACAATCAACAGTGACGGAAACGAAGATATCAATCCTGTTCGATATCTCGATAACACCCCCGGGCTGTCAAACTGAAGGTAGACAGAGATGCGTCGACTTCTTAATAATCCACTTGATCTTTGTTTAGTCAACGGACTGCTCACTTGATCCATCTATACAATGCATCATAAACACCTGCATCAAAGGATGAAATCAGAATATCTTGAACTAAGGCATTAGTAACATGATGGTACCATTTGCTTTCCAAGTCCCTGGTGATATGGACGTCGATAGGGGACATACCTCCTTGCCTATTAATTATCCTTTTCATGGATTTGGAGAGCTGTTTATCTTCATTCCTTGTAATCAGAAGACAAGACGCAAAGTGCGCCTAGTACTACATTGGAGGCAGGAAAGAAATCTATACTTTAGGTTGGAATATACGGCTGCTATGGCAAATAAGACCCCTATTTACATATCCTGAGGGCCGAGTTTTCACAGAACCAAATGTCTTTGAATAATTATATAGCCTTCCATGTCAATTTACCATCTTAGCAGCAGATATCTTACCCTTTACTACGTTTGCGGCGTTTTGAGCCACTCTGCAAGGCAAACTGAAATGACTCTAGTGCCATTGGAGTGATCACCTAGGTACCATATCTCGACTATAACAAGGTGGCTAGCGAGCCATATGGATATTTTCCGTTATGGTGCGCTTAACTGCGCATTGACATCGTTCAGGAGGTTTACGTATTTGTGTGTTGACTGGGGAAACAGTGAGCGTGAGAAGGGTTGGTGAATAAGACATACTTGGCATGATGAGATAGGATGACGGAGAATATAACCTACTACGACTTCAGTGCACCTATCGATGCATAGACTGACGTGCTGCAAGTCCAGGGCCATATCGTAATTCAACTGTAACTGGCAGGCGGGAATCTCATCCAGCCCAATCACAATATGTCCCAACTAAGCGGACCGATACCCATTCATTCCCACTTCCAAGCATATTCATCCAGCTACAAAGTCGAACAGTCGAAGTGGGATTCCTCTTGGCATACCAATAGAGTGTGTCCCGTTCTAGCTACTTGCTGCAGGCGGGCGGCTGAATACAGGATAAGATCAGATGCGGATGATCGGTTACCGTTTCTAGATTGAGAGTCAAAGACGAGAAGCGGCCAATTGGTCGCTTATAATAATATGTTAGTCCTCCTGGATAAATATCTTCTGCTTTTTGGTATATCTCAAGTGGAAAGCGTCCAAAATGGCGAGAATTGGTCGCAAGGAGCATCATGTCGAGCCTCGCTTGGCCAGCATTGCGAAAGCAGATACCAAGCGATGGTATCAGAAACCTAACCTGAGGGCACTGTACCTTGTGAGTAGCAATCTTCAAATGGCGACGTGCTATCCTGGAGAATATAGTACAGCCTTCTCCGTGCAAACCTATTCTATTCACTAACACGATGCCTGTAGTTACTGATCCCGTGCGCGATGGGTGTTGAATGGACCTCAGGGTTCGACAGCTCGATGATGAACTCCCTGCAGGCTGTAACAGCGTGGGTTGAATGTACGTCGAACTTGATAGACGTAACGACACCTTGCTGACCACCGCTGAAGACTTCGACAATCCCACAGAGGGACGGCTTGGTCTCTTAAATGCCATGTATTCGCTAGGCGCCCTCATGGTATTAGTTGAATATATAAGGGGGTCAATGGTTTTAGTAACGCTAACTCCCCGTAGGCAATTCCATTCATCCCCTCGCTGTCTCAATATCTCGGCCGCCGCTGGACAATAATGGTTGGATCATTGATCATGTGCGTGGGTGCTGGGCTGCAGGTAATGAGCTTTCCTCCCCTCAAGGAGCTGTTAACACATGGCCGCCAGTCTAACGCATAGTCAGGCGGGATCTCGTAATAGCGACATGTTTCTCGCCTCTCGTTGGGTTCTCGGCTTTGGTATCCCCTTCGCCATCGTGAACGCCTCGTCGCTCATCGGCGAGCTCGCCTATGAAAAGGAGAGGCCTATAATGACTTCCCTGTTCAGCTCCTCCTGGCACGTCGGGGCTATCGTTGCTGCTGGCGTCACATATGGAACCTTCCAAATGACGAGCACGTGGTCCTGGAGACTGCCATCTCTTCTGCAGCTCGTTCCCAGCCTCTGCCAGATATGTTTCATCCCATTCTGTCCCGAAAGCCCACGCTTTCTAATCTCGGCAGATCGCAGCGACGAGGCGTATGCAATCCTTCAGAAATACCATGGAGAAGGTGATAATGGCGAGGAGTTTGTCCGCCTCGAATTCGCCGAGATCCAGAGTACTATTACCCAGGAGCGAGAGACAGCCCGGGCATTCGTCTGGGCCGATGTCTATCGGTTCGTTCACATACTTTGTCCGACTTACAATTCTCGTTGCTAACGCCGCGATACAGCGACGCCCCAATGAGACGACGCTTGTAAGTAGCATCGAGGGCTTCCTCATTCTCCCTTTGAGTATCATATTTGATTCCGAGTGCTCCAACTGCCTCATCAAACTGGTAGAGAGGCAACACCTTCAACCCGTGACTGAATCCATCAAAGTCTCTCTTTGGCAACTACTGACCCTACCGATCACAGCACACTCGCCGCTATTGTGGGCATATTTACACAATGGAGCGGAAACGGGCTTCTTAGCTTTTACAGGTGAGTTGCATGTGGTCCAAAGATGTTCCGGTAACATTTCGTACTAACTACCTGGCAGTAAGTAGAATAGTCGACTATCCAAAGATTTGAGCACGGCAGCTCCTCGTGGCAGAATGGTTATACCATGCGAGGCGGTTACCGCGGCCCGGCATATCTTGGACAATGGAGCGTGCTGACGTGTCCCAGTGAAGAAGATCTTGAACCTTGTTGGCATTACCGACAACCGCACCGTGCAGAAAATAATTCTGAGTAACACCTGCTGGGGGTTGATCGCCGCCGTACCCATCGCTATGATAGCACCGCTGTTCCGCCGGAGGGTTATGTTTCTGACTTGCACCATTGGTACGGCGGTGGTCTATACCGTATGGACGGTGGCTTCGGCGCGGTTTGCTATAGAGAATTCGACGACGGCGGCGATTCCTGTTTTGGTTTTCATCTTTGTTTATTCTCCCGTGAGTTACCAGAAGCCCTATAAAGATGCATGTGATGCGTGCTTATAGGATCATAGTTCTATAACATTGGATGGAATTCCTTGGTATATACGTATAGTAAGTTGCCCGGCGAACTAAACGTGTGAGTTTAGTTAGAGATGTCTGACTTGGGATGCTCCAGTGGTGGAAATCTTCCCCTATCAACAGCGGGCGAAGGGAATCGCAGTGCAGCAGTTAGCAGTACGGTTTGCCGTGTTCTTCAACACGTACGTCAATCCAATAGCACTCGATCGCATCGGCTGGAAATACTACCTTGTATACTGCGGATGGATCCTGGTGGAGATTGCGACGGTATACCTGCTCTTCCCGGAGACATATAATCGAACGCTGGAGGAGCTATCCTTTATGTTTGAAGACAAGGAGGTTCAAGACAAAGTCCAAAGCAACATCCAAAAGCAGCTGGGGCTGGAGCAGGTCGAGCCGAGCACCACTACTGGAGCTGGCAGGTCGGAAGGCTGTTAGAGATGGAGGAGATAGAGGGAATAGACCTGATGTAGGTGTAGGTATCTACCATGTAAGCAGACAGGCAGATACGCATGATAGCGTGGGCAAGGATGGGGCTGACGGGCTGGAGAAAGATAGGCGCATATGCTGTCTTAGATCTAGTGGTTCCAGCATGAACCAATGGAATACCTATGAATGATTGCTGGATCTTGGGATCGATGCAAATTTCGGAGATGGCGTACTCTTTTACCCCATGCGGGAAGCCGTTTCAGCTCCCTTATCTACTACCTATATTATATGTGAAATCCACCGAGTTGGAGAGTAATTTCTCCTCATTTATTCATTACCGTATCCATTATTAACATTAACATCTTGTTGCATGATATTAGTCGATGTAATGTAATGCATTGATTGTATGTAGTAATGTACTGGGCTCTTCGGAGAGAAACAATAAAGCAACTTATTTTTATTTTATTTTGTTTTATTTTATTTTACTTTATAAAAAAATAAATGTCTCCGTTTTTAAATACCTACCTATGTATATCCTACTAGCTAAGTTGTTCTTTATACGAGGCTAAGTAAGCTGAAGGGGTCTGGAAAGATCGTGATCTGCGGTGGCGGCTTAGCTGTTCAAATTTTCAAAATTTCAAGATATATCCTTCAATTGTCAATCGTCCAAAGCTGATCTGGTCATCACTTGACTCGTCCTCGCTCACATCTGCAAATTTAGCGCTCCAAGAAAATTTCAAAGGACCAAACCGGCGTGGTCTTGTCGCAGCTATCGGCGCTGGCTCTCGTGTGTCTAGCTTCATACTAAAGGGGCTGTTAGGTCTAATCTAGAATAACCCCCCTGTTTGAAGCTAAAGGTGGAAAGATAAGCTCTGTAAGGATGATTATCCCATCTGATTTGCTGCCACTTGTTACCGGCCAATCCCAATCCGAGTTGACATCTTGACGCTCCACGGCTAGCTGGGATCTCAATCTAGTCTTTTATCTTCTAGTGCTCGTTTGCCTTCTTGTCTCCTTTTTTTTCCCGCTTGTATTCCAGCATATATCTATATCTACATATCCATGCCCCTGCCTTGTCGATGGGCTTCCGATGTTTGCGTACACACAATTTGTGGCATAGCCTCCAAGTGGCCCAACGAGCCAGCTACAGTAAACTTATAATACCTCCTTAGAGTCGTTTTCTCTCTCTTTCGCTTACTTCCTTTCCCTTTTCTTTTCTTGCCTTGTCTCGGGGGAGTTTTTGGATAGGCAACATGGGTTGGATTCACGATATCAACGGCAAGGTGGCAAAAAGTCCAGTTGGACACTGGTTCCAGCTTGATGGATCTGGTCACGTAAGTGAGAGACGTTGGAAATACTCGATGTGCAATCGCTGACAGGTCTCTTCCTGGATACTAGCCCAAGGAACGAAAGGGGTCTTACTTCTTCACCGAGATGCGCGCTGGAGTTGCCGCCTTTTTTGCTATGGCTTACATTATCGCCGTGAACTCCAGTATCGTATCAAACACCGGTGGTACGTCTTGCTGAATTTGTTCCGTCTACTCTGCGCTCGCAACTTACACTGGCAAATAAAGGCACCTGTGTTTGTAACGGTGGAACCGATGACCCCGTCTGCGATGTAAACGAGGAGTACTTGTTGTGTGTTGCCGAAGTCAAGCGAGATCTCGTTACGGCGACGGCTGCCATCTCGGCGCTTTCGTCCTTTTGCATGGGCCTGTTCGCAAATCTGTGAGTATTTTACAGTGTTGGCTCTGCCGCCCATCTTTGAGGCTTAACTGACAGCCTTCTCCTTATAGTCCGGTCTCCTTGGCTCCTGGCATGGGACTAAATGCATACTTCGCATATACTGTGGTCGGATACCACGGAACAGGTTCTGTGCCTTACTCTGTGGCTCTGACGGCAATTTTCGTCGAGGGATGGGTTTTCTTCGCTCTTGCTCTCTTCGGCCTTCGTCAATGGCTTGCCAGGGCTATTCCACGATCCATCAAGCTCGCCACAAGCGTGGGCATCGGTCTTTTCCTGACCCTGATCGGCTTTACGTATAGCGAGGGGTAAGCTGGTTTGACATCTACTCTTACAGTACCTTAACCTATTAACATTGATACGCAGTATTGGTCTCCTGACCGGTGCGCAGGATACGCCGATAGAGTTAGCTGGTTGTCCGTCAAGCGCCCTCGACTCCGAGACAGGTCTTTGTCCTGACAGCGAAAAGATGCGCAACCCGACCATGTGGATTGGCATATTTTGCGGCGGCGTGCTTACCGTACTTCTCATGATGTATCGAGTGAAGGGTGCTATTATTGCCGGAATTCTCCTCGTCAGCATAATCTCGTGGCCAAGGAATTCGTCTGTTACGTACTTCCCCTATACTGCTGTAGGCGACGACGCATTCGATTTCTTCAAGAAAGTAGTCGACTTTCACAAGATCAGCAAAACCCTGACGGTGCAGAAATGGGACATATCCGAGTATGGTGGCCAGTTCGGCCTGGCTTTCATAACCTTCTTATACGTTGACATACTCGACTGTACTGGAACTCTGGTAGGCGCATTTCTTACATTTCTCTAGTACTCAAACTCTTCCCGTTTCACGAAGATTGCCTGTCGGATTCGTGGAAATGGAAAATGCTAACCCTCTTACGCTGTAGTATTCCATGGCGCGATTTGCCAACGTTATCGACCCCGTCACCGAGGATTTCGAAGGCTCAACCCTCGCATATATGGTTGACGCTATCAGTATTTCTATCGGGTCTCTTCTAGGATGCCCACCTGTTACTGCTTTCGGTATGTGCAAGACAAGAATACGTCGTATTCTATCACCTACCTCCTGGTTTCTTTAGTAGTGCTTGAATCGGGAGTAGCTAATAGTTATTATTTATGTAGTCGAATCCGGCGCGGGTATTTCTGAAGGAGGAAGAACAGGTTTGACGTCCATGACCACGGGCTTGTGCTTTTTCATCTCCATCTTCTTTGCTCCTATCTTCGCGTCGATCCCGTCATGGGCCACGGGTTGCGTGTTGGTCTTGGTCGGATGTATGATGATGCAAGCAGTGACCGAGATCAACTGGAAGTATCTTGGTGATGCCGTGCCTGCTGTGAGTAATATCTCCTTCAGCACTCTTAATAATTGGCCATTGTATATCCCGAAGAGTAATTACTGACGTGGCGTGTTGCAGTTTGTTACGATCGCCGCGATGCCTTTCACTTACAGCATTGCCGATGGACTCATTGGCGGCATCTGCTTGTATATCACACTCAACACATTGGTCTGGTTGGTTGAAAAGGCATCAGGGGGGCGGATTGTACCCCCTAACAAATCTGAAAAAGATCACTGGACTTGGCGAGTCCCCGGTGGCGTGCTACCTCCGTGGATGGTGCGCATGCTCCGAGGCAAGAAGGACTTCTGGCGCGAAGACCCTCTTGTTACCGAGTTCGCCTCAGATGTGCCAAGTGACGATGTCGCTAAGCCGGGTTCGAAAGGCTCCGCGACAGCCCATCCCGATCCGATTGCTCGCAAGAGCCAGGAGAAATCTGTTTGAATATTGGTTGTATAGTGTTGTTATGTATTATTTTATTTTTCGCTGCCTACGGCCGCTTTGGATATACCGAAAATATATTTGTATATAGGTACCCGTCTTTATTGGTGCTGTGTTACAAGAAGCCCAGAATTGCCATTCTAACGTATCGTCAGATCGTGATGTTATAGCAACCATTGTAATGATAACGGCATTAGAAATAAATTAGATTATTATGAAAGAGGAATAAAGCCCTTGCAAGCTAGGCGACCTTGGAAATAGTACCACTCACACAAAGGTATCTAGCTAAATCAGAGATTTACGCAATGTTAGGCTGGCTACCTACGTAATGTAAGGCCTTGCAGTATTGGTGATACCAGTATGCATGATTGTAACGAACAAATACCGACCCCATGCTCTACCTTCCCGCATCCAAATCCCGAACGCCGCCCAAACATACGACCTAACAGGTAAGCCTGATCGCTCTAAATCAACGCTGGAACATGTGACTGATTGACTGACTATACGCCCATGGTAAAATCATGTTCGATGCCGGGTGTTACGCTAGCCATGAACTGAAGTTCTGTTAGTATCTTATAGCCTTCGCTTGTCTGGATTGTGGTATACCAGTCTCCGGGAACAGGGTTGGCTTACCTTGAGAAAGACAACCAGGTATTGGTCGACACGAATCGCTACCTCCTGGTCTTCTACCTCGACCTCTTCCCAGTCATCGTTGCTCGACTCGGCGGCCGCTTCGGCACTCTTGACGTCCAACTTGTTGATCTCGTCCACCAGACCCTCCATGCCTGGGTCATTTCCGACTGTCTTCCCTGACTTCATCTTATCGCGCCTCAGCTTCAAGGCTGCATCGGCGCGATCTAAGAGCGTCTTCATGACTGATGCGTGTTTGCAGGGATGCACACTAGCCATCTTGACGTTGTGCGAGAAGAAAGGGAAGTCCTCCAACGTCACAGTCTTGTCCTTGTAGTCACCGACAATGTCCTCCATCATGAGATGGGGCGCGAGGGGTAGCCCTTCGGAATAGCCTGATAGATAGAGGCGAGGTGTTCGATAGTAGGGAGAGTACATGATATAGAGGGTGTAAGTTCGGCGAGCTCTACGATGGCACCTTATTAGCGCTGACGAATAGCAATTTGAGAATGGGCCAAATCTAACTTACCCCGTCTTCTTGTGCGCATCTGTATCCCGAATGATGGCTTCGTCGTCATCATCGTCTTCCATATCCGGGATCTCATCCTCGTCGTCCAAACGGTCTCCTACGTTGCCTGCATCATCAACTGTCCGAACATCCTTGGCCTTCAGCGGCTGCGAGCTACTCAGACCACCGGTGCGCAACCAACCGTCGTCATCAGTGCGACCCTTAGAGTTGAACTCGTCACCGTCGCCAACTACTGCTTCTTCGTGACCCGCATCACCAGCAAAGTCGTCGTCGAGACGGCGGTTGCAAGGGACGTTCCGCGTAACCAGGAATTGCTTTCCAGGGGGTAGATGGCTGACGCGCTTGGCCTCCGAGTCGGCATCTGCCCAGGACCAGGTTGGGAATTTGAAAACGAGATAGTCTCCGGCGGCTAGGAACTCTTCTGGGGTAATCTGGCCCGACTTTCGAAAGGTCGAGGTGTGACTCACGGGGGTATACTTGTCCCGGAGCGTGTTGACGGTAGAGTAGATGATATTCATCTTGGTCTAGACGTATTTCCCAAGATACTAATCGCAAAGAGGACGATGGGGGTTCTGCCGAAAACAGTACCAAGCAAAAGATACAAGATGAGATATGTTGTATGCGAGGAGAGTAGAAGTAGATTGCGATGCGCGAGCTGTTGATATAGGTAGGTATCGGATAGGAAGTTAGGAAGTCAGGAAGTTAGAAGATGTAGGTAGAAAGTAGAAAGTTGAAACTTGAAAGTTGAAAGTAGAAATCAAAATAGCGACCGGCACTTCTAATCTAGGCACGGATACCTTAGATAAAGTTAGGTATGTACATTGGATAAGCTTCAGTTAGGCTGACAACTTTTTTTTTTTTGAACAAAACGGAACAAAGTCGATTGCGATTGCTCATCTTAATCAACTTTCGTCACATGGGCTTCAAAGGCACAGGGACATGACAGCTGAAGGACGACAGGAGGGGAGGGGCAGGCAGCTCTCTAACTTGCTCCACCTCTTAGCGTCATGTCTTATCTTATCGAAGAAATGCTGTAGATTACACACATACTAGATGTGCTGCATAACCCCGGTTACATGTATGCGCTTTGACATTATGCAATAATACCACTTTCAAGTTTCCACTTTCCACTTAGCATTACGTACTTAGCATTCGATTTAGGGTTGTCGCTTTCGGCTTCTTTTCGGATAATTACTCCTCGACTCCCCACGAAAAACCGAGAAGCGAAAATTTCGAGACAAGAAAGCAACACCAATTTCACCCACCTTAGTCCAAAAACGCACAACAACCTACGAAACTTTCCCTCTTCAGATTACATTGAAGGTATGTACAGAAAAACAACCCAACCTATTTTCACTGCCCGATAATCATCGCCGCGCCGTCATACTGACAAATATTTTACCAGTTTCGTTGCCAAGATGAGTGCGTCTTCGAGAGAATCCAATGTTCGCTACCAACATTCCACTGACCTCGAAATATAGCCAAGGGAACCTCCAGCTTCGGAAAGCGTCACAACAAGACGCACACTCTGTGCCGACGATGCGGTTAGTGAAATACAGATACAGCAATCCTGTTGGCGATGTGGGCGACCGACCGTACGATGTCAATCAATTCGGATTTGGATTCGCCTATGTGTCAATGCAGCGACCGATTAGACTAACGAATACATGGATAGGACGTCGATCTCTTCACATCCAGAAGCACACCTGCTCCTCGTGCGGATACCCCGCTGCTAAGACCCGAAAGTGTACGTGAAAACTGGTTGTTCGAGATGGAATGCGTTGTTGAAGAGCGGATATGGTTGGCTGGTACTTGTACTTGGCAGAGAGCTGACTCGACTTGAATAACTACAGACAACTGGAGCGAGAAGGCCAAGCGCAGAAAGACCGTCGGTACCGGCCGCATGCGATACCTCAAGGACGTCTCCCGCCGATTCAAGAACGGCTTCCAAACCGGCGTACCCAAGGACGCGCGAGGTCCTGCTCTGAAATAGGGGATGCATTAGGGAGTGATGGGGGTGATGGGAGCGGCGTGGCAGGGAATCGGTGTTTCTGACATTCGGACTGGCTCATTCATCATGGACTCGTATATCTCTTTGAGTTCGGCGGGGATGTCACAGCAGCATCTCCGACCAAAAATGGCATCATGACTTGACAAACCTCGACGATTCCCATGAATATTATGAAACACGCGCTTCTAATTACCATTCGCACCTATGTTCTGGGAATATTCATACCTCAAAAGGGAATTGGTTTTGGTGGATCGTATTTGAAACCCGGGGATTAGCTGACTGCCTAGGTACATATCCCGAGGAGTTATATTGCTGAACCGGGCCTCATTCAGAAGGGTGGTGGCAGTGTTATAATAATTACTGGCCTCTCTCAAATACCCGCACCCCTCCATCGCCAGCTACAAAATAAAGCAATTCCCGTTCCTCGACTAGTTTATCCAAGGCGTCAAGCTCGCCGCCCTGTGTGACTCGTAGAACACCACTTACATCTCTTGCTGTGCCCGTGTCCAACATTCTCAAACTGAGGACGAGGTGGGCGTCGTGTGCCAGGGATGTGACAAACGCGGCATGTTCCTTTTCTAAGAATGTGGCTTGGGGCGCCATCAATGGCTCGTCTGCCGACACGGTGACAATGGTTGAATGCACTTTCTGATACGAACCTATGATTAACCTCTGATATAGGACATGTCGAGTATGACTTGTCGCTATAGTATGCGAAACGTGATTGTCTTTCTTGACGAACTTACCTCCCTGGTGTCGAGTAAAGTTTCTCGTAGGCCCTGGCTTGAGATTTCGTCTTCCGAGGTAGCAAGAAATAGATCTAATTGGTCGACAATTAGGATAGTCTTCTGCTCGGGAACGGAGTGCTGAATTTGAGCTATAGCATCTTGGAGTTCTTTGCGCAAGTGCTGTAGTGTAGGTGTAGCCAGGACTTTGGTTCTGGAGAGATTTCCCGGAGAAGGCCTTGGGGTGTGGCTACGTGATGCCGCGTGGAACAAACCAGTGAGTCCATCGACGAAGATGAATCTGCCCTTCTTAGCCATCAAATCAAGGTCGATACCAAGCTTTCCGGCGCCATCCCTCCAGAAAGCGGAATCCCGCAAGAAGCTGATAAGGACCACACTGGTGTCATCTTTGTTGGGTGAATCGAGATCGTCTTTGGCTACAGAGTCAGACGAGGCCGAGAGTAGAGAGTAGAGATAGCGAAGAACAAGCCAGTTCGTGGTCGACCCCAATACCCCACTAAGAAGGACAAGCGATGTCTCGGGCGGGGGGCCTAGATAGGGATCCAGAAGGGGGGGAATTCGCGTCGCCATGGGAATGCGGAGAACAGAGATGGAAGGTGTTTGAGGAGGCAGAAGATATCAAATCATTAGGATGTAGATCCCACGCACCATGCAGCCATGCACCACACAGACCAAACTTACCACACGGCTAGACAGATTATCGGCTGGATCTGAAGTCGATGCTGTGCGACGCTGTGGGGAATGTAAACGAGCTATGTAACACTGGACCAACTTGCAGGGTGTGCTGCTGTCATTGGCGGTGCGTAGCCTGGCGTATTTTGCTGGGGAGGAGAGTGGAAGAAGATAGACGAGCTAGGCGCTGTCACAATATCTTAAATGAATGAAGCCATGCAAGGTTTTTTTTCGACCTTTTGAAGATGGGGGGATGGAGGGGATCAGCGAGTTAACTAAAAATGGAATAGTTTTCATTATCAAGGTTGAGCTACTTTGGGTATGTAGATATCTTAATTAATACCAACGCTAAGAGGTAACGTGAAAGCCGTTGCTAATAATAATAACAACAAGTTTATTCCAAACTCTAATGCCAAAGTCTAATGTTGCTTCTTTGGTACGAGGTCTTTCCATAATATGTACGTACATGTATTTATATTCCGTACAGCAGTGTGGGTAAGGCATGTGCAATGCACACATGCTTGATGAATCCGTGCCAATGGACGAGATGTAAGGTGGCGTGCGTCATAACGCATAGGTTAGGGGCTCGAGGGTTGTCCTACCTTGCCTAGCGTCTGCCCCCCCCCCCCCCCCCCCCCCCCCCCCCCCCCCCCCCGCTCGACCGTTTCTGCCATTGAGCAATCTTGACCCCGGACATACTTCTTCACTTCCCTTTCCCCCTCCGCGCTGCAGCTGTGGACAAATGCATGCAGATATGCATGCCATGATGTAAGCCTACCCCTACCATCTTCTCACTTCTCCGATTCATCCTATGGCGTTTCCAAATCTTGCATAGCATAATTAACATATATTCATCAACATCATCAACATCATGAACCTCCTTCCTCACCGCACGGATCAAATGTTTTGGGTTGTTGTTGTTGAAGTCTTTTAACTCTAAAAAAACTCCAATTTAATTTGTGTAAGTACATGGCTGCTTACCCGGCAGAGTCATATACATATCTTTTGTATGGTATCATGGTATGGTATCTAAGGCTAAATCCGGACATCCCATCCCTACCTACAATGAACAATCCATCCATGTGTCAAGGGTACATTCCCCACACACACATACCCTGGATAGAAGAGCCGCTCCATAACTGGCGGCTGATGGCGGCGAGTTGATCAGTCTCGGTCTCATGTGCTCATCACCGCCTGACCATCTGCACGACTTGCGAGCATAACCCCCCAACGTCAAGACTCCATATTCCAACATCTTCTGATGTCTGATTGGTTCACTACCGGCTTGTCGTTAGCACGCTATTCCCACTAGTCAACATACCTACTCGTAAATCCCCAGGCCCTGGTGTGTTTGTCGTCGCTTAGCTCTCTATAGCAAGATAAATCTATCTATCACGCCTATAAGACTCTGCTCCCCCGTCTCGTTGCTTCGTTGGGTCTCAAAGAAGGAACCTATGTCATAGGCAGGCATCCTTTTAGCTAACTGCCCGCTTTCTTCAACGCCCACACGTACCACCGTCCTTTGTCGAGATCTCTATGCAGATCACGACCAAGCAAGTGCTGAGTCGTGGCTAGGAGGCTAACTGAGTGGTGTTTATATATAAGCACTCTGTACCTCTGGCTTGTATTCGCTACTTTTCCATCGCTTGCTTGTAGATACGTGTCTCTAGACAATCTAATTTCGTACGGAACAGCGTCTTGGGGGTATCGGTCTCAGCATTGACCACGAAAGATGGCGGAAGTAGAGAAGCAAGTGCCCAAAGGCTCAAGATGGGCACTGTTCCGGAGAAAAGCCGACGCGGATGGAGAAGACCGGAAGACTGGGAAGTCGGTGTGGAATATGGGAATGTTGAATGACAAAGAGACCATCGAAGTCCCAGGTAAGTCAGTACAAGTTGAAGCCAACGTCCTTCCTATTAACTCGCATCTAGGATCTGTTCTTCTCCTTGCCCAGGGCCGAAACGAACCACTTGGTCTTCGGAATGCGCCAGCCAGGACATCCCATTCTTCTCTTCCTGCCGGCTTCGTCCAGGATGTACCTGCACAGCCAAAGCCCAGGGAGCAGGATGATAAGAAAAAGACCAAAGACGGGCAAATCATCTTAGACCCCCAGCCAGATGATTCGCATAACGACCCGCTCAACTGGTCAACATGGCGCAGAGATTCTTCTCTGATCTCGCTGGGTCTTTACTGTATGGTGGGAGGTGGGATGACTCCTGTCATTGCAGCAGGCTTTACTGATGTTGCTAACGGTACGTACGCGGCGTTTTCTCACCGATACCAGAAACGTTTATTTCTGATTCTCATATAGACTACCAAATCGATGTTGCTGACGTATCGCTTACCACTGGTCTGTACATGACGGGTCTCGGCATCGGTTGCATCATCTTCTCTCCAACTGCTATCTTGTATGGAAAACGTCCGGTTTATCTTTACAGTGCAATCCTCTTCATCCTATCAGCAGTGTGGTGCGCCCTGTCGCCCAATTTCACATCCCTCATACTTGCCCGGATCTTCCAGGGGATTGCCGTGAGCCCCGTGGAATGTCTTCCATCTGCGACGATTGCCGAGGTCTTCTTCCTACACGAAAGAGCGTATCGCATCGGCGTATATACCTTGCTGCTACTTGGTGGCAAGAACCTAGTTCCCCTCGTCAGTGCTGCTATAATCGAGCGTCTTAGTTGGCGTTGGGTGTTTTGGTAAGTTATACCAAATGTGATTTGTTGAATATTTGTCATATTTGTCAGCTCATGGGCTCACACTTCCTTAGGATAGTTGCGATGGTCGTTGGCTTCTGTGGCACTCTGTTGTTCTTCTTCGTCCCCGAGACGTTCTGGGATAGGACTCCTATCCCGAGATCACGCCGACATCCAAAGCGGCCTAGTCTTTTCAGCAGGAGGTCGTCCGCTCGACAGATTCCAAAGGCCCGTCTCCATGAGAACGCCACTACCAGTGGTGAGAAGTCGACGACAAATCCAGATGAAGAGAAGACGACCGAAACGCACCATGAGCCCACGTCACCAATGTCACATCCGCGACACAAGAATGTCCACGTTGGATTTGCCTCCGCTCCTGATGAGGACACGGCAACCGATGTAGAGCATATGAACAGTCCTCCAGCTGGAACGCTGATTGGGGATGTCCCTGCGACTCAATCGAGCGAAAAAGAAGATAGAGGCACCAGAGAGTTAGCATCTGCTGAAGCTCCAACCCAGTCATATGCCACTTCTAACACACCGCGTCCGGATGTAAGCCGCTTACAGTCGTACAGCAGCGCCTGGTCACGAGCGAACTCGGAGGGTTTCGGCCATCTTACACCGACACCAGATACGCATACCTTCAATTCACCATACCACAGGAACCGCGCCGATGATTATTTCCGGGCAGAGGAGGGACGGTCATCTCACCCACCGCCTGGACTAGTCCACTCTGATACAGAAAGCGAGAGGATGTCGTATTCTAACCTAGGGACCATCACCACGGGGCAGGCCTATACTCACGCACTGCGTAATGCACCTCCCAAATCGTTTTCTCAACAATTGAAGGTACATTATGGGAGGCTCAACCAAGACAAGTGGTGGAAAGCAGCCATTCGTCCTCTCATCCTCTTCTCATATCCGTCGGTGTTATGGTCAGCAGCTGTCTATGCATGCTCCATTGGTTGGTTGATCGTCATATCAGAATCGGTTGCCGTCATATACCGGGAAGGCAGATATCAGTTCAACGCACTATCAACAGGCCTCATCTACATCTCTCCTTTCATCGGTGGTGTCCTGGGCACGGCCGTGGCAGGCAAGGTCAGTGATGTCATTGTTAAGGCCATGGCACGGAGGAATGGCGGTCTGTACGAGCCCGAATTCCGGCTTGTGATGGCGATACCAGTGGCGATTACGACAGTGATCGGGCTCATGGGGTTCGGATGGTCCGCAGGCGAAGATGATCCCTGGATTGTCCCAACCGTCTTCTTCGGGGTAGTCTCTTTTGGTTGCTCGCTAGGCTCAACAACATCCATCACGTTTTGTGTTGACAGCTATCGGCAGTACGCTGGAGAGGCGCTGGTCACCTTGAATGTCAGCAAAAACATATTCCACGGGCTGGTCTTTAGTCTGTTTGTTACCGAATGGCTGACAAGCGACGGTTCTAAATCGGTGTTCGTCTGGATTGGCATCATCCAGCTCATTGTGCTTCTATTCACGATACCCATGTACATCTACGGCAAGCGAGCTCGCATGTGGACAGTACGAAAGAACTTTATGGAGAAGTTTTAGAAGGGATTTGTCTCTATTCCCCTAGAGAGAATTATCTTAAATTCGATATGTTTATTTATGACGGGCCACTACCTATACACGCATTATTATATCGAGATATATACCTACTAGATACCTACCTAGGTACCTATGTATGTAATGGATTGTATGTCAGGAAGTCAATTCTTACTGGCTGACTGAAGCTATGACGTATTGCATCAGCTCCACAGGTCAAGCCAAGTTGCTTACCAAATTTATCATGGCTTAATTATTTACGTACTATTATAACACTTCAGGTTCGGAATCATCTAATTAGTTACTTATTGCTTACCTATCAAAAGCAGATATTTATCGACCGTGATGTGGATCCGTGCCGGCACAGCTTCGCCACCATCATGGAGGGGACTTTACCGGTCCACGGCGACGCGGGCCTTTTCCGTGTCGCGCCATCTAAAGGCTACCAATCAGATCTACACAACGTAAGTGAAGATATGATAGATATACTTATAGTAATGGAATGTCCCATGGCTGACTTGCTCCAGCGTCCGCCGACCCGATGATCTCCATACCTACCAGCTATTATCATCATCCTCTAGAACACCTCTCATCACACTCTGGACGACATCGTGGTGCGCTACGTGTCACGTCGTAGCACCACTTATAAAATCCGTCATAGAGTCTGGTGTGGGAGAGGTCGAAGGTGGTGTTGGCTACTGTGAGGTCCAATATGATGCCCCCGATATCATGAGTGGGAATCTTGGCATGGATTACATGATTAATTCCGTACCGACCTTGCTGAGCTTCGATGCCGGAGAGGCACAGGTCCTCACCAAAGTCACCGATGGAAGAAAGATGGCTGATAGAAATTTCTTGGAAGAGTGGATTCGAAACGAGGCCAGGAGACATGGAGGCCGTGGTGGCGGAGGCGGTTCAGGGATATTTGGGGGGTTGTTTGGATCGTGGAAGTGAATAATTGCTACAACTTAACGCGGGTTTCGCTCTCTTCACAAACAATAGCAATAGTATACTACCAATTAAACAGATACCTAGACGGAGGAATATTGGAATATATTTCTAAGCCAAATAGAATACTTCTTCAAGTTCCTTCCACCACGGCGGATTGCCTGACTCACTGTCCTTCGCCCCGGGCACCAAGCTCTACAGAAGAACGTCGAGTTAGCGATGAAGTCCTGTAAGTGTCTTATTCTCCTGAAAATTTTTTTACCTCTTGGAACCCATCTGTCATGGCCCACCATTCTCTAACTCTGGGGTTTTCACGCATCCGCTCCATGTCGCCTTCAAAGTCAAACCCGACGTATTTGAACGTGGCAAAAAGAACACTGGAGCTGGGGTCGTGGTATATGCTATCTATACACGACGAAGTCGTTCTGGTCAATATAATGAAAGCGTAGGTAGTCAGCAAACAGAAAGACCACTTACAGTCCTCGATATTACAAGCTTTGATCTGCTGCAAAACCTCGGGCCACACAGCAGCGTGAACCTCCTTATATTTCTCGAGGAATTCCGGTTTCAACTTCACGATCTGTGCAATGCGGCGAGCTGCCTTTGGCTTAGGCTCGGTGTCGGGGGACATCATAGAGATGGTCTAGTTATATGAAGAGGTTGAGTTCAACGAGCTGTGACTTTTCTCGAGAATTTCTCACACAACGCACTCTGCCTAGTAGGATATGAAACGCTCAGAGAAGAGATGAAAAGAGAGAACCCGTATAGTTCGATCTCTGCCCCCCAAAGATTATTCTTAGCTATGTTGGGGGACGGGGTTTCGGTAGAAGTTCGCCGCGAGCTGTTGAACTAGACATGCAGGCAGAGGCGGGGTACCGAAGGAAAAAGGAGGTGCTGCCAATCTAGACTTGGCCAAGTCGACCTACTCTTGCTCATATGTTGCTACTATACATCATCATCTGCAGACCGTTGGAGCTCTTTCGATACCAGGCGCTTGAGTTCATAAATAGGATCGTCGAGGAGTGGGATCGCCCATCTCTCTGCTGAATTAAGCATGCATATAGGGGCGGGTATAGACATTTTGATGATGCTTGGCTATACTGCATCTATCATCATGGTCATCATGGTGGCCAAAGTTAGCAAAGCTCATATCTACTACTTCCATGGTCTGTTGCTCATACTGCTCCTCCATAGGCAGAATTCTCTCGAGCATTTTTCTATATCCAACGTCGTATTGAACTGACCTTGATCAAACACAACAAGACACATCCATAAACTCCAAGTATTTGGATATTAATTCACATCTAAAAACTCTAATACTAGAGAACCGCCATGCCGATCACCGTTTCATTGGCAATTCTACAGAATGGCCGTCTGAGCCCCTTAGACGAGCCTGCTCATTTTATATTCCAAACTCCGTCCATGCAACATAACCTGCCCCCATCGCACACCGATGTCCATTCGTAGGGAATCAGTGACATTGACCTATTATAATACAACATCGAAGTGTCGGCTGGTTTCCTTCTGCCCCATTATAAATCCGTGGTCGCCCTAGTTATTCCTTTTTTTGTCCGTTGGTAAGATAATCTGAGAATCGAAGAACCACCCTCGGTTCGCTTTTTATTAAATCTCGCAAGTCATTACACGATGGTAGACATAAAATTCGCATGGTTGGTGAAGGGGTTGATCTGGACTGTATTTGGGAATGACCAACGTTACGCGTAGAACGCCTCAACAAAGTAGATGATGCCGAACGCCAAAAATGCAATAGCGCCTCCGACCGTTACTATTCATCCCAGTTAGTCATAGATCTTCTCACCGCGTTCAGTCGTGATGCACTTACCAACTTTCAAGCTGACCTTGCCGGCAATGGCTCTGCCACCAATGACGGCAACACTGGTACAAACAGCGTGTCCGAGCACGGCACCCAACGTCACCCACCAGTAATCCTGGCCGGCAGCCATAGCAATCGTCGCGATCTGGCTGCGATCCCCCCATTCACCTAAGAAGGTCATGACAAAGGTTTGTACCCAAGCGGGACTAAGCAGTAGCGAGAAGAGATTGGATAAACCGACTCCAAAGCCACCAAGAAAACGGCGTTGAGGCGATGGGCTTCTGCCTGGCGAGGTCGAAGGACTGCGAGGAGGACTTGGGAAACGAGATTGAGATCTGGACTTTCGATCCCGGCCAAGCCCCATCTCCAGAGTATAAGGAGACATGGAGGAGCGTCGTCTTCCCTGCTTCAATGCCTTATGCTCTTTCTCCTGTAGCTCCATCTCGACCTCTTGCATCTCCGCCGTGACACCTTCGTCTGGATCCATAGCCATGCCTTCGCGCAGCATCTTCGCACCGAAAACAAGGAAAAGCCCCGCGGCAAGAAAAGCTGTCACTCTCTTCGGGATCAAGGCGGGTACCGTGTGACCTAGCACAGCAGACAGGACAGTCATTACGAGCAAGGCGCCAAAGGCGGCCGAGAAGACAACCATTCGGTCATGCTTCATGGCCATGAGCGCAGCAACTAGGAACGTCTTGTCGCCCACTTCGGAGAAGAGAATCATGGTAAGAGACAAAACGAAAGAATGGAAAGGTCGAATAATGCCATTATTGCCTTCGTCACCCTGCTCATATGTTTTTGTAGTAGATGTAGAGGGCTTGGATAGGTCCAGGTGGTCCTTGTTGGCTGTCTTGGGTAGTGGGTTCGGATCATCGTGCACTTTATCTGGCAAATCTAAAGGTTTCTGTACAGCAGGTCAGTTAACTCGGAACATTAGATCTACACGCTCAAGTCTCACCTCAAGACCAGCGACATCCTCAGGAGTCTGATGCAAATCAGCCTTGCCCTTCTCCTTTTCTTTCTCCTTCTTGTCAACCTTTTCGCTCGTGATCTTCTCTTGCTCGCTATGTGGCAATGGTGGTTTCTCCTTGGGCGTCTCGGGCACGTTTTCGACCTTCTCTCCGGTCACACCCTCCTTGGCTTTTCGGGCTTTGTCCTTCTGACTGACGCCGCCCTCTGTGCCAGTGGTACCTTGCTTAGGAGGTTGACGATGAGGGTCGTCCATCACACCGTCGTTGCTCTCGGGTATCTTTTTGCCATCAATGACGGTAGGGTCTACCGGCTTGTTCTTCAGAGGGGGAAGGGGTTTGGTCTCGACGAGTTCGCTGGTATCCCCCTTCTTGCGTCCCTTGTCGGTGGTTACGAAGGGACCTTCATGCGGCATGCCATCCTTGCCGTCTACTGGAGCATCCTTGGTGCCAATCTCGAATTTGCTGGACTTGGAAGACGCGACGGTCGAATCGAGCGAGGATGGGGCGTACGCATCATCTGCATCAATAGCAGCAGCAGCAGCACCCTTGGCAGATTTTGCATCGAGCGCGGACGCGGCTATGACGAGGGAGGGTAGAAGCAAGAGAATTAACGGTCTTCGCTGTTGACCGAGCTTCATGATGGGCGAGTAAGGTAGTCCGAATGGAAGATGTAGTCAATGATTGAAATGATGGCTCTAACGACTGCGATGGATGAAGATTTCGGAGAAGCGACTACTGTTCTACAGAGGCGGCAACGATATTTCGACGAGTCGCGGCGAGGCTAAGTAACGCGAGGATAGCAAGGGGACAGACAAGTGGAAAGAGAGGTAGATGTACAAAAATGAGGAGAAAAATAAAGAAAAGAGAAAATGAGGGCCAGAAAGGAAACCAGCTTCGGATGCTAGTAAAACGCAAAGACAGAAAATTACTATGAAGTACGACGCGGACGACTGTGATCCTTCTCTTCTGTTAAAAAGGGGTGAGGATGTCGAAGTTCGAAGGTGGATAAAGCAGTTGCGTGTGCATGCGACAGCAGAGAACAGAAAAAGTTAGGTACTTAGGTACTTAGGTACTTAGTACTATACTTAGGTACGCGAACTACCACTACCGTAGCTTCCTAGGCTTGGCTTTTAGTTGCGTATATAATGGATAACCCTGATAACCCTGCATAAATTGCACCCAAAGCCCGGACTTGCTTACATACATTGGATATGCAGCAGCATTTTAGGTATGGGTCTTGCCCCAGAGTTTGTACTTACCTGGTAGGTAAAGCTACATTCACTTTACCTCAAATAAAGAAGTCTGATTTTAGATACAGTGGTAATAGGAATTCTACTACGGATTATATAGATCTGCCTATAATTAAGTGACAGATCATTAAGAACACTTTATTCATGAAAAGGTCTGAAACTATATAATAGCCACCTATTTACTAGGTATTAGTTAACTTTACAAATTGTTTATGTTTGTCCGTACAATTGAAAAAGAAAGAAGTTCAATGGGGATCCGTGCTAAGGTTCAATGGTTACATATCTAAAGGTACCTTGCCTGCTTACTAGGTACAAAGTACTTCCATGTGCCTCACTTAAAAACAGCATTTGGTGGATTAGATAATGGTCCGTGCATTCACAGACCGCACGTTCTATTTATCATACGTAAAGACTCAACCCTAGAACAACCCTAACCCTGAAACGATATAACCCTCCTTCTACATTTATTTTCATCTCATCTTTATTTCTTTTCTGCCACAGCACCTTAAATGAGGAAATACTATGGGATTGAGTCTACTCCTACTATCTCACACTGACAAATCCTCGTTCAATCAATCATGACTAGTCGCCATCGCCCAACTACGCGTAGCATCGCGTCCGCTGAGCCTGCTGGCGAACCGCTTGTAAGGCAAACTCGAAGCGCCATTAGACGTAATGGGTCGCCTCTGGAACCAGAATCCTTGTCGCAGGTTACCACACCTCAGCGGACCACGCGTAGTCGACGCGACCAGAGCGTTATCATTAAGGGACCTCCCCCGGACTCACCCGACCATGCAAGCCCGCAACTGAAAGATATAAGTATGTCATCCTAAACTACCTACCTTTCTACTCTCCCATCTAATCACTATTTAGGCTTGGCCCCTGTGCCTGAGTCAGAGCGCTCTCAGAATGGTGCGGCTTCTGATACAGATAACGCTCTTGATTTACCTGAGGTGCAGGCTGCTAGAATACAAGACATGATGGATTTCGACATACCCAAGCTCATACGTTGGATTACGAAGACAGTCGAACTTCTGGAGGCTGTTGAAGACAACAAACCCAGCGTGAAGGAGCGGGCGTTGTTGGGCAGCTATAAAAAATCCTTCAATCATGCCCGCATCCCTTTCGCCGACGGTGATGCTCTTTTCGTCAATCCAGTCGATTTACCTGAGAACACCGATCCAGAAGTACGAACCAAGATTCAAGTAGCTGTATCTTCCGCAAATATTGTATCACTTCTTGCTGCTATTGTAGACGTCATGATTGGAAATATAGAGCCGTTGCCGGTTCTTCAACAACTAGACAGCGCTTTTCCGGTCATGTTCAATCCTGGTAGCCTAACTCGTGGAGATGAAGAGGACGATGACGATGCTAAGGGGACACTATATCTAGCATTCCACGTACGAAAACGCCACCTAGCAGAGCTGCTGGCCTCTGAGCCAGACGACAATCCGTTCGAACTAGCCGCCAGCGTTTTCTGCAGCCACCTTGATCGTCGCCTGAGTAACTCTCAGGATGTGCTGATGAATGGGGAGTACAAGCAGCTGGCTGGGGCCAGCGTTGACCAGGACGAAAATTTCTACGAAGACTTCCGAACTTTCATGACAGAGCTAATTTCGAAGTTATCTTGCGAAGGCAGCACCGAAGTACATGCGTATTTGAATCACATTTGCCCCCAAGACAGGATTTTCAGGGACATCAGGTCATGGGCCCTAGATACGTATCGATGGTTTAATACGACGACGAAACTGACTGCTACCCAAGCCGCGGGCCCGGCCGCGGAATCCCGCCCTCGCACAGGACGCGAAGGTTCCGAGCCTCTATTCGTCGATAACAACGGTGCAGTTAGAGAAGATGACGATTCCGCGTCAGATACGGATGATGGAGAATATGACCAGCTTCCATCACAAGAATCCAAGTATGTCTGCGCCCAATGCTTTTTGGGGGGGGGGGGGCGATATAATGCTAATATTTCTTAGTCGCAATTTCATCACTGACAACAGCACACTGACAGCTGTGAGGTTGGCTGAGCAAGGAACAGGAACACTCTCGGCAGTAGCGCCACCTTCTAACCAACAAGCTATAGAAAGCAAAGCGAAAGCCATAGATGCCAGAGACGCAATCCAGCGTCTGGACCCAAACCAAATCCTCGATCGTACACGAAAACGTCCACGCTCGAGCGGAGATAGTAGTAATGATGAAAATGGCGATGATGACTTTGAAGTCAACGAGCAGCTTCTAGATGATTCTAGGCGGGCTCGAAGGGGGGAAGCCACTGCTCGAGGACCAACCCCCAAGCGTCCTCGACTCTCAAGACAACCTCTGAACGATAGTCCTCTAGCAATGTCGCCTTCGGTCGGCGGTATGCCAGCAATAGCTAGCAGGCGGCTGTTAAGCGACGGACTAGATGCTAATTTGCAGGACCAAGATATCATGAACCTTAGCCAGAACGCCCGGAACGTTCGGCGCGCCGCTTATGCAAATAAGCCGCGCCAGGCTCGCGTACCATGGTCTGCGTCGGACACGAAAGTACTTCTAAGTCTAATAGCCGATCCTTCCCTAGGGTGTTCGTGGAGTGCGATGGAAAAGAAAGGGGGATTTGAAAGCACAAGAAGCCAACAGGCGATCCGTGACAAAGCTCGTGGTTTGAAAGTCTGGTACCTCGAATCCGACAAGATCTTACCTCCGGGATTTGATCAAGTTGCTCTGGGCAAGAAAGAAAAGGAAGCGGTCATAAACTGTGGCAAGAACCCTTATCGGAGAGAGGAAGACATAGACGATGAGGATCAAGTTACCAATAACATATGGGTGGAGGACGATTGAGATGCTGTCCGTGGCCCAGCCTACCCCATTCCATGATACATCCGTGCTTGGCAGGTTGAGCAATATTAGAAAATGACAATAAGAGGGCCGGTTTCTCGACGGGAGAGAAATATCTATCAGGTCTATAACTGGGTGTTCAAGAGGCGTTTTACGGATCAGATACCCTTTCCAGACGGGTTTTCATCAACAGTAGGGATGAGCGACCGACATCTTTCGCTGGCTACCTTCCAAGATGCTTCCTGTACACGATGGTGTGCGTATCAAACATCTCTCGTTCCATGGCTTTATCATAGCTTTATCATAAGTAGTCATGGAACTTTCCAATTAACACATTTGATGCTTGAGAATTTACCCAGTGTCACCTACAAAGAACACACTATTATGCAGGACTCAATGTGTAGAATGTCACAACAACTAATGGAATAAGCCAAATTTACCAGAAGCGTTGCAACACGGAGTTAAGTAAGAAATCCGAACTACGTACTACGCATAGCTTGCTGATATGTGAGTCCGTGGATGCATCAAATTCAATGGTGACCCCCAGTTAATCCATGACGTATCAGCTTCAAGCAGCCAAATGCCACATGATAATTCATAATAACCGCTGTAGCAAGGGCCAATAAGGCTGCGTCGTGAGCGGCTAAGGCTGGAAAGGCTTGATACCAGTGTGGAGAGTATGGCATGTTGGGCAGCTATCCAAAGCCTTTTTTTTTTCCTTTTCCCCCATCAAGGTTTTTGTGGTTTTTGCGCGGGCACGCACATCGGCCTGACTCACAAGGTGAAGTGAGGGTATTGTATTATACTTGTCTAACCGCATGTGTGGGATAAAACAGTGCGATCAGACTGTGAGATATGTGAATTATGTAGATGATTGAATAGAAAAGCTAGTATGTACATAATTATAGGTAGTTTTACAAACTATCTCCTCATTGACTGATGGAGTAGCCCTAGCAGCTTAAGGAAAGAAAAAAAAAAGATCGGATGTCAACGCTAATAATTAATTAATCTGCAATTGGATATTTCGAATGTACCTAAGTGGAGTTAAACCTTCTGAGAGGTATCCGCATGTGGACTGGAGGGCATGTAGCAAAGGCAGCAAGGCAGTAGAGGGGCAGAATGAGGGGCAGGCTGAGTGGGTACCTTCTTAAGATTTTTTTTTTGTTTGAGCTTGGAAAATTTTAAACCAATCAATGGAGAGAAAGCACGGTTGATTGAGGGTCTAAGCAAAGTGAAGGAAGGCAAGAGAGGCGAAAATCACAAATAAAAAAAATTCAGTTTGTGAATTTGGAAGGAGGGGTGTGTAGTCGAGGCAGAAAGGGCCAGAGGAGGGGCAATGCCCCACAATCAAAAATCTACCTGACCACCGCCCAGAAATAATTTATAAACCGGAACACTCTCTCACAACTCTCTTCTGAATTCCTTTTGCTCCTCGTCTCGCACACCGTTAATCAGAAAGCATTAACATCTGCTGAACGTAAGAAACCCCATCTCCAGTCCTATTCCCTTTCCCATTCCGAGCCCCATTTCTTTACTTGACGCACTTTTCCCGTCTCCATTCTCCACTCTACTTTTCTTTTCTTCCCTACATCACTCTTTTTTTTCGACCTCGATCGAATCCCCTTGACCTTTCTTCTTCTTCTTCAACCTTTTTCGCTAACAACAATCTCCTTCATAGTTGACGCGTCCTCCTTCTTACAACAAAACAACACTTAACAGTCACCGACTTTACTCGCCAAAATGGGGTATGTTGAACAATCCCGATGGCGCTTCTCAAGGGCGCCATCGCTGCCATCATCATTATCGCCATCATCGCTAACAATCCAACAGTAAGGACGACAAGATTCACATCAACGTCGTCGTCATCGGCCGTAAGTTATCCTACAATTGATGATTTCTACATGCGCAATTCGGCAATTCTAACTATTCTACCATTAGACGTCGACAGTGGCAAGTCCACCACCACCGGCCACTTGATCTACCAGTGCGGTGGTATCGACAAGCGAACTATCGAGAAGTTCGAGAAGGTCAGTGAATCAAAAATCTATTCTATCTACTCCCGCGATACCCTCACTATTCCTGGATCTGAGATCGGGGTTCTTTTCCCTTGACTCGAATCAATTTTTTTTTCTTTTTGTTTGATTTGACGCTTTCAACCGCGTGTGCCCCTCCTCTTATCTCCCTCTCACGTCTCACCCCCACCGAGGGGCACAAAATTTTCCTACCCCGCTCTGACGATCTGCACAACATTTTTTTGGTGCACGGAGCAACCATCCCACCAGCCTACACAACAACCCTACATACGCTAAGCATCATCGATGGACATCTTTACTGACCCACCTCATAGGAAGCCGCTGAGCTCGGCAAGGGTTCCTTCAAGTATGCCTGGGTTTTGGACAAGCTAAAGGCTGAGCGTGAGCGTGGAATCACCATCGACATTGCTCTCTGGAAGTTCGAGACTCCCAAGTACTATGTCACCGTCATTGGTAAGCCGAATGTCCAACAGCCTTTCTTGTCTTTGACGAGTACTAATATCTCTCTCCTCCAGATGCTCCCGGTCACCGTGACTTCATCAAGAACATGATTACTGGTACTTCGCAGGCCGACTGCGCTGTCCTCATCATTGCTGCCGGTACTGGTGAGTTCGAGGCTGGTATCTCCAAGGATGGTCAGACCCGTGAGCACGCCCTGCTTGCCTACACCCTCGGTGTCAAGCAGCTCATCGTCGCCATCAACAAGATGGACACCACCAAGTGGTCTGAGGACCGTTACAACGAGATCATCAAGGAGACCTCCAACTTCATCAAGAAGGTTGGATACAACCCCAAGACCGTTGCTTTCGTCCCCATCTCCGGCTTCCACGGTGACAACATGTTGCAAGCCACCTCCAACGCTCCCTGGTACAAGGGTTGGGAGAAGGAAACCAAGGGTGGCAAGGTCACCGGCAAGACCCTTCTTGAGGCCATCGACGCCATTGAGCCCCCCAAGCGTCCCACCGACAAGCCCCTTCGTCTTCCCCTCCAGGATGTCTACAAGATCGGTGGTATTGGAACTGTTCCCGTCGGCCGTATCGAGACCGGTATCATCAAGCCCGGTATGGTCGTTACCTTCGCCCCTGCTGGCGTCACCACTGAAGTCAAGTCCGTCGAGATGCACCACGAGCAGCTTACCGAGGGTGTCCCCGGTGACAACGTTGGCTTCAACGTGAAGAACGTCTCCGTCAAGGAGATCCGACGAGGAAACGTCGCCGGTGACTCCAAGAACGACCCCCCTGCTGGCTGTGATGACTTCACCGCCCAGGTCATCGTTCTCAACCACCCTGGTCAGGTTGGTGCTGGTTACGCCCCTGTTCTCGACTGCCACACTGCCCACATCGCCTGCAAGTTCGCCGAGCTTCTCGAGAAGATCGACCGACGAACAGGAAAGTCGGTTGAGAACTCCCCCAAGTTCATCAAGTCCGGTGACGCCGCCATCGTCAAGATGATTCCCTCCAAGCCCATGTGTGTTGAGGCTTTCACTGACTACCCCCCTCTCGGTCGTTTCGCCGTCCGTGACATGCGACAGACCGTCGCCGTCGGTGTCATCAAGGCCGTCAACAAGAGCAGCAAGTCTGGCAAGGTCACCAAGTCCGCTGCCAAGGCTACTGGCAAGAAATAAGCTTGTCCATCACATTGCTGCTGAATCCTTGGGTGCCATGGCATCTCCGGTTCGACAGTTGACTTGGACCCCTCTCACGACACATGACCAATGCCTCTACGAATTTCCTTTTGTTAATAACACGATCTGTTCTCTCGGACGTCTGACTTGCGCATATTGAGAGGGAGGGTTACGGGCATTTTCGCGACAAAACTTACTCGTCATGTGCTGGTAGTAAAATAGAGTCATAGACCGTGATGCTGCGTCTTCTACTACGTGATACTGCTATGATAGTGACTCTGCTCTTATGGTAATACCCTTTAACCTACCTGTGTTCTCGTAGACCCCCAACATGGCAATGAATTAAGCCCGCTACTGTAGTTAAAGCATGATCGTAGCGCCCCTCGAACCCGCAAGGGGCCATGATTTCACTAGCCCCATATTCGTAGTTGGATTATATGCACGGGTTAAAGTGAGTGGCATTGCTGGTTATTACTGGTCTGATAACTCGATAGTTACCCCTAGTCTGCCGGTACATGTAAATGGTGTTCTCTACTGAATTTATTTACATATCTTCTTTATTTCATTTTCATTCACCAGTCAGGCAGTGCAGCGCTGACGAACAGATAAGGTAGTACCGGTGTAGTTGTATATATATCTTGATTGCTATAATGTAGAGACGGTACTATAACGAGTGGTAAAAAGATCAAGACCAGAGCGCATTGTCCCTGGCAAGTTTGTAGCATGTTGCTAGAAAGCCACCGTTGTGCTCATTTACGCCTGTTCCGATATCAGGAATCTCGCCGCCACCAAACCCAGGCTCTAGATTGAGCTCGGCCCTACGCCCACCATTTATGTCTTCATCTATGGATGTGTATGTGAGTTTGAGACCCTCATACGGTATCGATACCGACTGGTGGACTTCCAGGCCGGCAAACAGGTATGAAGTATCAACAAGTTCGTCTGGATCGGCAGACCCAGAACGGAAATTGTCATGGAGGCGTCTCGGGATAGGGAATCCATGTCGGGGTGGCATCTCTAGCTTCCGACGGAACAAGTCTAAGCGTGCTGGCTTAAGGAGGTCGGCCAACGGTTTCCAATTGGCAAGTTCGGCAGATTTTCCTTCCAGAGTCGCGAATTGTGTTTGCGTGAAGCGGAGATCAACAGGCGATGCCGGAAGCATTACATCTGTGATTTGCGTCTGTTTGATGGCGCGGAGGCTCTCGACTCCTTTCACCTGACCATTGGAAACCGCAAGGCGAAGCTCGAGGATGGGCGCTTCGGGCTTGTAGGTCAGTGCTTTGGGGGGAGAAGGCCAAAAGTGGATGATGATTGTTGATTTCGTCCGCATAGGCATACGAGTCGCTTCGTTGTTCGATTCGAGTTTAGCAAGTTGAAGGGCGTGTGGTGTGGTAGGGGTTAACACGCGTGGGTGGTTTGCTGTTAGGAGGTCGGGGAAAGGTGGAGGAGAGCTGGACGGTCCCTTTGCATGTACTAAGTAGCCGAGCTGTGCCTTGGTTGACACCTTGAGCTCTTCTGCCCATTTGATCGGAAGGGATGGTAAGTCGGAATCAGGTATAGATTCCTTGTTTTCAAGATTGCTTGAGTCGGTCTCCGGCTCAATTGGGAGCCCAAGCTTTTTGAGCGGACTTTCTGTCGCCGAACCAACATTCTCCGATGTCAAAGGGAGCATGTATCGAGCCCACTGCTTCATTCTATTGTTCCATCCTATATTTTCCTGATTTGTCGTGCCCAGGACGAACTGGCCGTTGGTTGTGTTGCCTAGGGTTTCAGCGTATAGACTAGTTGTCGTTCTCGGCTTGGAGTACAATGCGGTCAGTAGTAAACGGTAAACGATATCGTGTGTGTCTTCCAAGTTAGTAGGGCCCCGCGAGGTGGGTTTCTTAAGTTCAATCCATGTAACATCCAACTATAAGAGGATCATTAGCAAGCATGTAGAAAAAAAGGGGGGTTCACTTGAAGTAGTGTAGCTTACTCGGTCAGAAGTTTTGCTCTTGTCAATGTGCGAATTAGTGATACGGCCGACCTCTTCCAACATTGCTTCGTCCAGGAGCTCAGTTGTGGTGAGATTTATTGGAAAAGACTTGGTGGTGATTTGCTTGAGCATCTCATCTAGGTCTTTTACCAAGGTGAAGGCTTTCGTTTTAGTGGTGACAAGGCGGAGTGTCTTTTGGTTTCGGAAGGTCTCTATCCTCTCACCAGGGTCCAGCCATATCTCGCCCATGTCTGTTACCCATCGTTGGGTACCAACTGCGAAAGAGTTTAGTTACAAATGAGCGAGAGACATAAACTGGCCAATGACGTACGTATCAAGAGGATGAATTCACGATCTCGAATCCTGATTCTTGTTTCACCAAGCCCTGCGTCAAGCTCTACCACGGAAAGACCCCAGCACTCACGCAAAATTCGCATAACTAACTTTTCCTTTGGAGTGGCAGAGTCTGCTATATACCCATAAAGATTGGGATCGGATCCCTCTGGGATGGTTGACGGGCCTTCTAATGGCACCCACGGGCTGATCTCTTCAATCCACTCATATTTGGCGGCCTGGTCGTCCTTTGAAATCGGTTGAATGTCAACTTGTTGGTGTTTACGAGGTGATCCGTTTTGCCAGTGATGTTGGAGATAATCATTGAGTTGAGCACTCAGGAAGCCATCTGTCAGCATTGCCTGGAGTTTGCGGAACTCCTTTCCTGACAAGACTGTTTCCGTCTCGGGTCTTAAGCTATCGATGTTGTCACGAACCTCTTGAGGGCTCGGTGGCTCTCGTTGGTGTTCGAGTAGAGCTTCGATATCAAAAGGCTCGCTACTGGGTTCGTCTTCGGTACCACCGTCGCGAACCATAGAAGGATTCTTCTTTCGATATAGACCCCCATCCCTCATGACAATAACAGAGGCGGGTTTCCCTAGCATATCGGAGCTAAGACCCTCGGCATCTTCGGTGAGGATTCGATTTTTCGAGAGTCGTCTCTTCTGTGCGGCTGGTCTCCTTACTACAAAGTTCCCGCGGCCTTGGTTTCCGCTGTCCTTCGTCTCCTCCCTATCCTCGGGGGTGTCATTTTGTAGACTGAAGGAACGAGCGCTTGCGTCACTAGCAAAGGAACGTAGGACTGGATATCGAATTCGACTGAACTGACGAAGAGGTCGAGTAGACTGGCGCAGAAGACGCAACCTGCATCTGAGACAGATGGCGCTGCTAGAAACACCGGAAGCAATCATGAAGGAAGAGAGGTGAAGGTGAATATTAGTTGTTTTGTCTTCCTTTTTCTTAAATTTCTTTTCTTAGAAAGCGCAACTGCCTTCCTACCTACAAAATGCGCCCAAACCACTAAAACTAATTTTTGAGCCCACTGCCTAATCGGGTAATTACTTTACTTTTTAGCTCATCTTCATGATGCGCAACCTTAAAGTGGTTATTATCGATAAGACTATACTGCAGGCCCCAGTGTCCCTTCACGCGTAAACGCGTCAAGCTTATTCTCCCCGCTACAACCTACCAATGCAATGCACCTTGCAATAGGTATCATCCACCAAACTGGATTCTAACCCGTCACACTACTTATCTTACTTAGTCTTTCGCACTTATTGGTAGAGCGGAACGATTTGGTTGCACCATTCCCCATGAAGGCCCCCCTCTAAAAAACCAAGAGTCGTCCTAAAGTCGACAACTATGCCTACCCAGACACAACGACGCCGAAGAACAGGCAATCATGATGATGCCGACGAGTCGCGCCGACGTCGCCAATCCCGTCGAAATAACGAATCAGATGAGTCTGAGGCCTCTGACGAAGACCAAGATGGTGACGTGGACATGGGAAGGACATCCGATGGTGCAGAAGACCAGCTAGTGAAGAAACTCGTGCGATACGCTCTGGCCTGCGAATATGCAAGGATACCCATTAAAAGAGACGGCATTAGAGACAAGGGTGAGTGAAATCTACATGACCAAGCTGGTCGAGGGACTTCTACTGAAGAATGCCATAGTCCTGGGAACCAATGCGAGGTCTTTTAAGCGGGTGTTCGAAGACGCACAATCACAGCTCGTTAAAGTCTTCGGCATGGAGATGGTAGAATTGCCTGTTAGGGAGAAACGTACACTGAGGGAAAAGCAAAGTAAGTTATCATCCCTTGTTCTGACAGCATATTGCATCCCCTTTTGCTGACTATTTTACGCAGAAGCAAATGCTAGAAAAGCGGCTTCTCAGTCCAATCAAAGCTCTAGACAATACATATTAGTCTCGACCCTCCCTCCGGAATACAAGTCCCAACCTATCATCGCCCCATCGCGAATACCTAGTACAGCCGACGAAGCCGCATATGTCGGCTTTTACACCATGGTCATCTCCTTGATCGTCCTTAGCGGAGGAGAGCTGAGCGACACGAAGCTACGACGATACCTGACCCGGCTGAATGCTAGTCAGAACTTGCCTATGGACAAAACCGACAACGTGCTGCAGAAGATGGTGAAACAAGGGTACGTCGACAAAGTAGTGGAGAGAAGCGACGGAGATGACGATGCCATAACTTGGTGCATTGGACCGCGAGGAAAAGTCGAGGTTCCGCCCGAGAGCATCGCGGCTGTCGTGACTGAGGTCTGGGGCGAACTACCCGACGACTTTGGTAAGAAATTGCAGAGGAGCTTGGGAATTGAGCCCCATCTTCCCCAGACCCAAAACACCATACCGGAAGAAGAGTGAGGACAGGACCGAGATAACGCAGAATTAGCCCCCCCCCCCCCCTTTCCCCCTTTGCACATGAGTCGCGATGCTTAGCGATGACGATACAGCACGTTTCGTTTCGAATCATTTTCATTGCAATCTCATTAGGTGTTCATGATGAATATGCCTTTTCTTGTGCATATTATTATGCTAGTGCCCGTTAATTCCCGTACTCTTCCCACTCTAGAGCAATTCTAAAAATTGATAGCAATATGGCAGTTGATCGTGTCGAGACTACTTGTCTATTGAGTAGGCCTCTGTATGGGCTCTTCGCCTTCGCGAGGAGGCGGAGGACCGCACGGCTGTATCATCTTTCGCAGAAGCTGAGCTCGGACTTTGGCAGCAGGTTCATTCTGAGCAAGCGATATGTAGGCTAGTTGCGGAGGATGGCCGACAAGACTCGAGTAGGTGTCGCGCGCAACGTTCGTTCTCCATTCCCACGAGGTTGTGTCTGGATGGCCGGTACCGATGTACTTGGCTTGGAGTCGCTCGAGTTCCTGCTGGGTACGTAGCTTGTCGGCCTGTTAATTGTTAGTGGTGTAGCTAAATCGAGATAACATAATGAGCTGATCTCACTTACCATGATGAAAGACTATATTGGCGTCTGATACAGAGACGAGGCTTAGGTTGATGGAGGTGATGAAAATTAAAGACAAAGGGAGAAATAAGCTAAGGTACAGTTAGGTACAGTTAGGTATGTAGGTACCAAAATCTACTTGTATCCAGCTGTAACCTTAATAAATGGAGGCTGGCAAATCTAGCGCTTGAGCCCCTAGACCCGGGGCTGCATTAGGTGCATATGTATGCCACTGTAGACCTGCATCTAGCGTTGTATCGTAGGTACCTAGAGAGAGGTATCCACTTCAATAATAGCTCTATTGCCCATACCGCTTTAACTCATTTCAATAATCTCATCTTACATGAATGCTTCAGATTCATCCAACACATCGTCTCGTCTTCTCTATTGGCCAAACTACCTCACCTATAAATCGCGAGGCGCTCGCTACCCAGTCATGTTTTGACATTTGTGTAACTACGTTCACCACAGATACCTAGGACAAGGCGTATGGTGCAGCCCGTGAGAATTAACATCTTCAATTTCATCCACGAGGGATCCAGCTTTTACTTCGTGAGCCGAGAACATGTTGGAACCATGGGATGAAGTTATTGCCCTTCAGAAGGAACGGCAGCTATGCGCCGATGATGTTCAAGCTATCAGGTTATCCTGTATCAAGGATCACGACAAGAAACATCCCATCGAGTGTCCAGACTGTTGGACGCGTCTCCTTAATCGCATAAGAGATCGATATCTCAACTCGGCCTCGAAGGAATGGTTTTCGGGTCGTCGGCCGTTCTTACTTGAACTTGATACCATGTTTTCCAAAGCGCACACCAACCATGTCGACTTTCAAATCATCGAGCAGCGTATACTGGATGAAAAGAAAGAGTGGTACAGGGACAAGATGAAGAACTTGGGGCTTCAGCATGCCGCCAGGTCTCAATCGGAGGAGCGTGCCTTGCAGCAGAAAATCAACGATCGAAGTACTCCGGTGGACCAGCTTGCTTCAGAACTGAGAAAGGCCTTCGGTGACGGCGCCGTTCAGAACCAGGCCTTTGACAGTTTCATAGATCGATTGAAACTAGCGAACTCGCCACAAGCGCGTAGCGATGCCTATGTTGATGTATTCTTTCAGCCCAGTCATGATCCCTCTGGCGCCGCCAAGTCCCAGAAGTATATCGACATGGTAAGGAATGGTACACCGATGTCTGATACGATCAGTGCTATGATCCGTGATCGTCACTCGGCCAGGGGCGACCAAGAGCAGAAGCAAGCGCTCCACAAGAAACTCGAAGAATTAAGGAGAGCCAAGGCAGCTCATGAACTCGACAAGGCTCGAAGGGACAAGGCTAGACAAGATAAATCTAGAGCTGCTGCAGCTTCCGATGCGCAACAGAATCTCCCGCCATGTTTGGTCTGCTCAAAGACGCCAAACCCTCAAAGTTTTGTTATATGCCCTCCATGTCAAATACTGAAAGAATACTATGGGCTTCGAGTCAAACCTGCAATATTCTGCTCCCAGGAATGTGAAGAAGAACGCTACGTAAGCTAAGCTGCCTCCCCCACGTATCTGCTCTAACTTCTCACCATCGACAGGAATCGCATGTAAACACAACGCACGAATGCGCCTCCGGGGAAGAGTGCGTCCGCCTTCATGACGAAGACGTGGAAATGGATGACGGTGGAAGCACACTCGTATTCTGCCGGGAATGCATAGAAAGCCTCAGCATTCCTTCTACCTTCTGTTCATCTCGGTGTTACGATGAGAACTTCCAGCACCACCGGGATGAGGTTCATCTTTCCAGGTGGAAAAGCATCCAGCACGAGATAAGCGACGAAAACCAACTTGAATTTGCTTCGGAAGATAGGACCAGATACCGGGCTAGGAAGATCGAGGAGCATATTATCACACTTGTCGATGCCATGGCGGAGTGGCAACGAAAAACAAATGCTACAGTGAGATGATATCCTCGGTGTTGGTACTTCAACATCCTTTATTAATTGGACCATACTGTCCTTTAATCATATTTTTCATGGATACCAGTATTTTCCTATTGCATACCGCACGGCGCAAGTTGGCCCTTGGGTTCCTTTATGCGGCCGTGTGTGATATCTAGGTATACTAGGCAAATACCTTAGGTGTTTACTCAGTACTGTAGGTAGTATGCACATATACGCTTCAAGGTATGCATGCTCCTGTATCATGTATATGTATGTAATCAGTAAGGAACATCACTCTAAACTAAACAGAGACGGAGGGTACTCCATTGAACTGATTGATAAGGCTTTCTGTATTTTGGATGTACGGTTGCTGTAATCGTATTGTACAGTTACCTACCTAGGTACCTAGTATGTACCTAGTAGCCCCACATGCAGTCAGATAACTCCGAGGAGCCATTTTGATCTCAGTGGAAGGCCGAGGGACTTGTCATGCTCGGCGCCGATTGTATCCTTTGGCCGAGCCCGCAACGCTGAGAAAAAAAAAAGTTACCTAACTGTACCGCCGCGATATCGAATATTGCGGGCGGTACTTATTTTGCCATCCGCTTGCATCATTCTTATTTACCTACCAAGGTATTTTTCCCAACTTCCGAATTTCCCACCACCGCGGCTACTAGAGCTCTAGGCGTTAGATTCTTAGTCTACATCTAATATTTCAGACGAACTACATCAATCTTCACACCAATACTGCACGACAAAATGTCCATCGTTTCGGCCCTCAAGGGCGACTTGCCGCAGCAAGCTAAGTCATTGGTAATGCGATTTTTATTTAGCCAAATAGCTCTTGTTCGCGGGTGCGCCGGCATTGCTGATGCCAAAAATATACCCAATCCGTTTCCCGAATACACGAGCAAAGCTAACTAGAGCCTCTCGCCTACTTAGTACCGACAGCTTTTGCGTCAAGGAGGACAGTTCGAGGCCTATAACTTCCGAGAGTATGCGAAACGCCGAACGAGAGACGCCTTCCGAGACAATAAGAACGTGCAAGACCCCCGAGAGATACAAGGTCTCATACAAAAGGGACTGAAGGAGTTACAGATGATGAAGGTGCGGAATCCCCTTGCTTTGCGACTGGTCAGACTACATTAGTTGCCGGCGGGAGCACGGCGCAGGATCACGAACGTCTGTGCTGACACTATTTCTTCATAGCGCCAAACGGTGGTCAGCCATTTCTACCAGATCGATCGCTTAGTAGTTGAGGGTGGAATATCGGTATGTTGCTAAAGGTTGGATCGTTTCGAATCTGGTGAACGCATCACTAAACATTCCGAAAACAGGGCAAGGAAACCGGGAAGTCTGGAGATGTCTCGCGGCAGAAGGATACGGGGTAAGAATGGAACTATCGCTGCAAATGAATATAAGGACTACCTACTAATAGGCCTGTCTTTTTAGCTGGGATTAATACGACGTCACCAGACGCCACAGTGCTTTGAGCCGAGCCTCTTTTCCACGAGATGCATTGGCCCTGTACCATTAGGAGGTTATTGTACATCAAGCGCGCGATTCACTTCACAGGCTTGCGGCATTTGCCTTGCATGACTGCTCAGCTCACGAGAGCGAGCAAAGTGTGATCGAGTTAGGATTCTGGTAGCTATAGATGAGGGGTTCAGGGGTGGCTTGAACAAGAAATACACCACTAGGGGATGTGGTGAGGGAATCAAAAGTTGACCCATATGCAACATCCAGGTTCAATCCTAAAATGCTCGAGATTTCTTATCTTATGATCCTCTTGTAGGGCATATTAGCAGGCAAAGGAGAGACATTGGTCAGTTGAGAGGGATCTGTTGCATGGCAATACGCTACTCCCTGCACTTTATAAATTTAAGAAAAAAAAAACACGGGTATTATTGCCTCATTGTTTCTCAAAGTATGGCAACCATCATCGCGTATGCAGTCGAGGATTTACTTTTACCCAAATGCATTTGTCCCCTACGTTCAATTCATAGCTTTGTTCTGATTAATAACTTAAAAATAAAAAAAAATAAAAAAAGGGGGCTACTCAAGTACCGGTATACCGGTACATGCGTATAACGAGGTGTTAGTGGACCTAGTTGGATTACATAAGTGACTTCCAGCTGAGTTATTCGTTCGTCGCGCTTCCGAAGCTTCGCAATTCGCTTTTTGCGCAACGAACATCATTATTCCAACTAAATTTTCCAAGACGGCCGTTTCCATTTCACGTCGCGTAGACAAGAATTGGCTTTCTTGGATTGACTTGGAGTTTAAACTACGGCTTGCGATATTTATTACGTTATATTCTGATGCCATTGACTTTTCAATCACCGACATTTCCATGCGTTTCCTTGTTGAAACCACGAAATCATCAGTAGAATCTTGAAGAATTAGGATTACGGGGTCGCGCCCGGCATCTCCATGGCTCCTAACGTGCGCATACTCAACCTGTCAAGTCGCTATGTTTTACTAATGTCGTACCAATTATAGTTCCGTCAGAATACCCAAACGCGACGCGGCAATCGTAGTGGCTATGTCGAACACGACGACTTCGAGGGTATGCCACAATTTTCCCACTCGACCATCCATCGTATAACCATATAACCATACCTAATATCATTCATTACATAGGCTTACCCGTAAGGCAATGGCGCCAAGAATGGGTCAAGGTCGCGCCCCCGCCGCCCACAGACACAACTCAGAAGAGTGATGTGTGGGCAATCGAACTTCCACACGGCATGCCCAAAGACTCGCATCTACTGCCTACCCATACCCAAGAGTTGCTAAGGGCAGCGCGATCAGGAAGACTGTACAAGCGACCCCCTCCGGTCGAAGAAGAGGAAGTCGATCAAGATGCCGCCCTGGCCGAGAAGCCAGAGAAGAAAGAAGAGGACCCAAGCACCAAAGGCTACCAGGTTAAGGTTTGGAAACAGATTGCTCGCAACGCCGAGGGGTCCACCGTCTCGCACCTAGCCAAGAGGAGGAAAGGTGTCATCACCTTATCCTCGAGCCTTCTAGCCGGCGCATCATCGGGCCCTACTATAGTGAAGGCTACAGTCCGTCGCACTGACGCCGCCGGAAACCCATATACACAGGAGATCACATTAAACGAGGGCCAGCCAGTGGATGGGGAGATCATTTCGACCATGGTGGTACCAGCACCCAATGTTACTGCCAATGGTGACACATCCGCCGCCGCCGCCACGCCAGTGCGGAGAAGACCACCACCACCTAAAAGGAAGCCTAAGGGACCAGGCCGGGGCCGGAAAAAGAAATTACCTTTGCCAACAAGCACGCGACCCGAAACCACAAATACCGGTATTGATACGGCTCCTGACGGCGCCAAGCCGAATGGTCCAGAAGCTAATGTAAGTCGGTTTTGGTTATCTATCTATTTATTTTACTTATTGATTGTTATCAGGATATCAAGCGTGACGACCAGTCTGAAAGCAAGAACCAGGATAGCGAGATGGCAGACGACGACGATGGTGATGATGGGGACGAGGACGGAGAAGAAGGTGAGGAGGGCGATGAAGGAGATGAAGACGATAGCGAAATGCCCGACGGTGAAAACGGAACAAGTCTGCGGGCCGAAAGTGAAACTAAACTGGATGGCATAATAGAAGCTCCTCAGGCCGTATCCCAGGCCGAGTCCACCGTCGAGGCGACTCCGAAAGGTACTTCGAATATGCCACACCTACCACCCACGGAAGCGTTTGATTCTCATCTGAACATTCCGCCTCTCCAACCTCCCACACTGCATCATGAACCTCATCTCGAAGGAAGCCCGCTTAAAAATGTGGTGGCTATTGCCTCCTCTATCGATCCGTCACCGAAACCATTACCCAACAACGGAGAACCTCTAGGTGATACCGCTGTTACCGAGACTGGACCTAAAGAAACACAACTGGAGCCGGCTAAGAGCCCGACTCAAGTTATCGACAATCTTCCTCCCCCTACGGAGTCAAGTACAGTAAACCCAGATAACGATGTGGAGATGCAAGACATTTCCCACCAGGATCACGCGGGCGTCTCAAATCAGCCCACCGCAAGTCAAGGAACAGGACAACCTGATGCCACACTACCTGAGCCGTTGCAAAGCACTGAACCTACTCAGGTTGGAGAAGTTTCCGTGCCCCATCATTTACCACCACAGCCTACCGCACCAGAAACCCCGATATCTGATAAACCAACCGAAGCGACTGCGCCAGAGACAGTTGATAGTATCACCACGAACCAGGAAACGGAGACCCTGAAGACCTTTCAACCACCCGTAGATACCGTATCGGCTACCGAACCCATTGGTACCAAAGCAGAACCCGCTGTACCCGAAGGTAGAGGGGAGAACGAGCCAGGCAGCCCCGATCTATTCAGCGGTTTAGAAGCAGCCTTGGACCAACAAGGTGGACCTAAAGATGCATCACCTACCCCAGATGCAAAACCAAATGTTCCTACTGTGGAATAGGATATATGCTGAAAGATGCAACGAGATAAGCTACACTGGTCAAAAAGGAATAGAATCTCGCCTGATTGAAGGGGCAAAGACATGTGTCTCGAAATTCGCAGGATGCACATGGTGTTGCCCTTCAGATAATTTCAGCAAATTGCATCAACTTGATGCATTTTCTGGATATACATAGTGTAGAATTATCTTGTATAGCGACGGAAAGCCTTGGTCTGAACTTCGGAAACGCGTCCGGCGTTAAGGAGTTTGAATCCTCAGTATTTTTTATTATTATTTTCAATCATTCGTCCTCTTTCTCTCGAGTCCACGTTATTGTGTTTATTGCTTGAAGTATCTTCTCCAAGCAAACGTGGAATAATATGTACGTGGTGTTCAGGGGTGACACCAATCAATCCATGCTCTTGGTGTCGTCCCCGCATCGACTAGCTCTTCGGGTCAGATCCGATCCGCAGTTTTGGCAGATCAGCTCAAGGATGTCAGCAGATTCATTTTTATTACCCAACAAACTTCTTCGTCTCTTATCCATCATCGACCACCTCCCTGTATCACATCACCCGAGTAGATCGGCGGAACGGGGTCGATTGAAGTCATGGTAGTAACATTACTATTGCTAGCAAGTAAATCTCTTTGATAATCAGTGTCTACACGTAGGTAGACCATATGCATACTAATTCTCCATATCTGAGGACTCTTTGTACGCCGGAACGCCGTCGCCAGTTGCAATAATACCCTCCTAAAGCAATATCCAAGGTTCCGACCACCGGAAACCAGATGCACCAATTATTAACTCCCCATGCATGTTATTCCCGTTTCATTCTATTACGTATGACAGGCGGCTCGGGCCTGGCACTTCATGCGACCACCTCTGCGTTCTGCTCTCGCTCCACCTTCTCGAGAGCCGCGGTAAGCTTCTCCTCCTCGGCCTTTCGCTGCATCTCTTGCAGGTACTGAGCATATCGTGACTTCTTGTTGTGGATACCGCACTCCGACTTGGCCTGACCTTTCCATCGGCCGGCTCTCTCGTCCTCACCCGCCGAGACGGGCGACGTCGAGTGCCAGTCGCCGACGGACTTGTATCCCCTGTCCAGGAGTACGTTGTACGGGACGTTGTGCTCGGTGATGTACTCCTTGACCTGGGAGAAGGACCAGTCGACGAGGGGGTTGATCTTGACGATGCCGGTTTCCGTGTCGACCTCGAGCACGCCGATCTTGTCGCGCTCGCCTCCTTGTGAGCGTCGACGGCCCGTGAGCACGGCTGCTACGTTCAGCTCCGAGTAGGCTCTCTGCTGGGGCTCGACCTTGGCGACCCAGTCGTACAACTCGGCTTGCTGCTCGTACAGCTTGGCGCCGTATTTCTCCTCGAACTCGGCGGTGGTGTTGGCGTCACGTGGCTTGAATATGTGGATGTGGATGCCAGGGTATCTCTCTTGGATTCGCTCGACGAGGTCATGTGTCTCCTGGAAGTGGTAGAGGGTGTCCAGGAAGATGAGGTCGACGGGCGATGAAGAGGGGGACTCTTTTTGGATCTGGGAAAGCATGTCCGTGGATACCAGGCCGGTGAGACCGAAGGCGGTGGACTGGTATAGGTTGGGAAAGAAGATCTTGACGAAACGAAGTCTGTCCATGGCCGACATCTTCTCTAGTTGCTGGTTGAGATGATTGACGTGTGATGGGGTAAGGGTTACCAGAGGCAGCTCGCTTGACGAGTCTGCCGTCGATGATGTGCCTGAGACATATCCGGACTCCAAGTCCGTCACTGGTATCAAATCCCCAGAAGCTGTGAAGCGAGGAGAGCTCGACGAGCTCGAAGGCGCCTCGGTGCGCGATGATGGTTTCATTCTGTCTGTTTTTTTTTTTTAAAATGTGGAAGATTTGTTCAGAACTGTCCAAGGAGACTTGGATCAGTATGGTGAAGAGCCGGGAAGCAGTTCTAGAGGGTCGAGGTGCGAGACTACTACGAATGGTATATCGCTAGAAGGTGGTGAAGTCTTTGTGTGATAGATTCTAGGTATGACGACAAGAGAGCAGAGGCAAAAGAGAAAACAGACGAAGACCAGAAGAGTTCAGTAGGTAATGGGCAGTATGGGGAAGAAAGCTTTCAAGGTACGGTTGGAATTATAAGGGACATTGAGAGAAGCCCTACGTCCGAGAGTAGCATTACAAACCAACCCCCGTGCAATACTCAACAGACAATCCCAATCACTAAAGCACATTTCCCTACATTTCCCCAGTCACCACATGACTAATCCGGTTCTCGGGAGGTGGTCGGCGCTAGAATGTGCTGTTAAAGCTGTCTCATATGGAGCTGGGGGTATTGCGCGATCAGCTTAGATGAGATATTACAGGCGATAGGCTTCGGCCCAGGGGCGTCAAGACCACCTTCGAAATTTTAGACCTTGATCACGACATCCACGCTAGTAGAGTCGCAACAATGGAATCGAAACTACTGATTGGCCTGATGTTGGGCCTTGTTTTTGCGGGTGGAACAGCCGCAGAGAGAGAGAGAGAGAGTTCCGGATACCTCCAGGCCGACTTGCTTTGACTTTGATTCCCCTAACTAAATGCGGTGGCAATGTTAGGGTCTGTGTATCTTTTACTTTCTGCCTTCTCTTGTCTTCGTTTTCGACGTCATGACTGGGGTTGAATTGGATCTTGTCTGATCTGATTGCATCTTACTTACCGAAGATCGACATTGCTTGTATTTACTAAAGATGATGCCATCGAATTATGCCGGGATATATGCTTGCATTTCTGTAAGAGAGTTAGTAACATGTGTAACCGACAGCTTCGATACTCCACAAGCTTCACGCTTGGTATGCAACCTTACCTTTTATTATTCACGGACCAGTGAGTGTCATTGGCGCGACTATTTATCTAATATGAAATATATTCGCCAACTTCGTGTCAAGCACGCAATCACTAGTTTGTGAGATCTAGACTTTTGTACCTCTTTCTGTCCGTGTTACCACGTCTCTATTTCACCATATATATTTAATTGCCATCCCGGGACGTTCGTGAGTTTCGGTTTATTTTCTTCCCTTACCTCCTTTTGAGTGCGTCTTCGATTGCATTGCGGTGTTGTATGGAGACGTGCCGATGGAATCGTCGTGTGAAGACCATATCACATTGAAGTCCTCTTGTGCACATACGGAGCATTGATACCTTTCGAATATATGCTACGTTGCCCATCCCAAGATGGATTCCGGTACCAATTACTTACGCATGCTGTATTGCTGATTCCCACTTGTTCGTTCGAACATGATGAATGCATATTAACTGCGTACAATACAAGATTGCTGGACGACCGACTTCGCGTGGCTAGCTCGGCTGACTGCTTGGCTGGCTTTACTTCGCGAAACGCCAAGAAGTCTAGTTCGTTGCGTCCGGGTGTCATCACGGTGCTCGCGCCAAAAGCAAATGTCGCAATTCTTAGACGGTATTGCGAATTTTTCTGATGCGGTTGTCGGAAAGTAGAAAAGTTTTCAAAGTCTAGTCGGAAAGCAAACTTGATGCATCCGGGTCTCGGTATGAGGTTGCAATGTTGCAATGGTTAAAAGAGCCGCTTGAACGGTTGAGCGGGACCGATAGCCGGCCCAGACAAATGGTCATAGATGATCTGCATTAGGGTCAGCTAGGTACTAGCTCTACTATGGTACTGCTCTAGCTTCTAGGGACCTACCGCTTTTGATACCCATGTCTCGTCTGTAGAATAAATCCGGGGGTATGTCTTTGTCGGTACAGTTAGTCGAGCTGAATCATGGATAATTGATAATTTATAAACACACTTGGCCCTCCTACTTCCAAAGGCTTCTTTGCTGCTCATGACGAACCCCGAGAGACATCCAAGAATACACACAAAACATGGTGATGATGTTTTGTACGTTGAAAGGACGCCTACGCTAACATCCATGCATCACTTATAGATGCGATGCATACTGACACTACTACCATGAGGTGTAAATTTATCATATAAGGTAAAATATTTTTTTTTTCTTTTTTTAGTTACCTAGGTATTCGAATGTTTGCTCAAACTCGAACTTGACAAAAAGAAAGTCCCCAATATTTCCTTCTAGAAAAAAAAGATGGAAGAAAGAACAAAAGCAGGGCTTGGCAGGGAATCCGGAGCTAAACGGCAATTCTTCGGTGGATTGGGTTACCTAACATGATCCAAAGCCAAGGCCAAGGAATTCTCACCTGTTCACCTCGAGTCAAATTTCAAAACCGTTGAACTTCTGACCAATGACAAGCTCAAATGGGACCCAACCACCAGGAACGGTTGCCCACGGTTGATTCATGCCTTCCCCACAAGCCGCCAAGCACAGGGCAGCAACTGCTTAGGTAGTCGGGTCAGGTAAGGAAAAAAACACCCCGCGCAATTTGTTGAACTTCATTCCTTCTTTGCAACGACGAGAGTGTTTTAAGAGGGTTAAACAATTAATTGGCATAACCTGTCTGTCAATTTTGTAGAGATCCTCTGTATTCGAGTTTCATAAGTGCAGAATCAATTATTCCATATTTAATCATTGTCTCCCTTTTCATCTTTCTATTTATTAGTGATAATTATTTTCGTATCATCCTTCACTTATCACATCCATCACATCCATCATGGCCGCCGATGACAGCCCCTCAAAGACCGCCCAGGGTCGACCCCAGCTGGCTTCGATGAGAACTAGTTCCTATCTGCAAGATCATCAGCAGTATCATCCTCCCAAGCATCTGGATAGTCATTTCGGGATAGATACTGTCGTCGAGGATCTGCAAGGCTCCAGAATATCTCCTCCCAAGAACTTCAGCCCCTTCAATGGTGTACCCTCCAAGGACGAGCCACCTACTATTCTCGAAGGCGCTAGTCACGACTTCACCCACCCCAATTGTGCTCCCGCTAAAGGTACCAAGTCTGACCGACTTGTCGCGACCCTGATCTACAAGTCCACGTCTCGTGCGTCCAACTCGGCTCCCTCTCCGAGACTTCCGTCCTCCAATTCCGATATTCCTGCGAACCTGGCGCCGACTACCAACATTGAGTCCTTCCCTCTGGAGCCTCCCGCAGCTGCTGAGCCAGAGCCCCTGGATCATCTTTATGGCTCATACATCTCTCCGCTATGCGTCACCTCCTTTCTCCACCTTATGTCCACCTTCCCTCTACCACAAGGTGTTGGAGAGGCCACTTCCTCGCATCGGTGTCTCGACGACCCCGACCATCCCCTCATTGTCGAGCTCACATTGTCCCCGGCCCCGTCCCCCCGATACCTCTCGTTGGCCGATCTGCGGAAGCATGAGCTCATCTACCGATTCGAGCGGGAGTGGAATGTCGACGTTGTGTTGCAGCGCGATACCATCTGGCGGCATTACCCGCGTCTGGTGGTATTTGATATGGACAGCACCTTGATTACGCAAGAGGTGATTGACCTGCTAGCTGCCACCATCAAGGATCCCCCGGATCTAGCTGCTAAGGTGGCAGATATCACTCATAGGGCTATGCTAGGAGAGCTGGAATTCGATTCCGCGTTTAGGGAGAGAGTCGCCTTACTGAAGGGACTCCCCGCAACTATATTTGAACAGCTACGACCGGTTTTGGACGTGACGAATGGAGTGCGAGAGTTGTTGAGAGCTTTTAAGAGGTTGGGCATCAAGACAGCTGTTCTGTCCGGCGGATTCCTGCCCCTGACAAGCTGGTTGGCTGGCGAGCTCGGCATTGATCATGCGCATGCGAACGAGGTCGTTATTGACGACTCTGGACGCCTAACGGGCGAGGTTAAGGGTCGTATCGTAGGCAGGGAACAAAAACAGGAGCTACTTCTTGAAATTGCCAAGAAGGAGGGCATTGCTCTAGAGCAAGTTGTGGCGGTGGGTGACGGCGCCAACGACCTGTTGATGATGGAAACAGCGGGATTGGGCGTAGCATGGAACGCAAAACCGAGGGTGCAAATGGAGGCTGGCGCTCGACTGAATGGTGGCACCCTAGTCGACTTGTTGTATCTGTTTGGGCTCACGAGTGAAGAGATTGATCTACTAACGGCATAAGTCTAGGAGGTAGGTACCTTTTGCTGTATCCTGCGCTCACTGCTTCGTAACACACATACCTACCTAGCTATGATCCTACCTTGATACCACCTAGATTACCTGGATCACCAGAAAGCAAGTCACGGTATCATATCGTATTATATACCTCGGTTATGGTGAGGATGGGATACGGGACTTTCTCCCAGAGGTTCTTTCGGTGCTTCAACTACGTCGGGATATTGCTTTGCGATAATTATGCAGATTTATTACTGCCGTATCTATATAGTAGCTCCAGGGGGGTCGGATAGCGTGCTGTAATTCAGAATGAGTTCATGACTGTACATGTGTAAATGAAGTATGAGAGTACTGTCTTAGTTGGGCCGAAAGACTCGCACGTAAATAGATGTCGCACAGGTCATTAAAAGACGAATATACGAGTCCGATAATTCTAATGACGATGCCCCGATGCTCGATCTGATTTATGTACAGCTAAACTGCAAATGCCGCATCTTCTTACAGTTGTAGTGACATAAGAAACGACCTGAACGCCTCCTCGAGACGAGATATCTAGTAGCCATCCTTACCCCACTTGTTGTACTTGTCGTGGAGGTGCTGTGCACAGATAGTTAGCACGAATTATGCTATTATAGAGATTAAATGAAGACGATATAGCCCCTTATTCGATGCTGCTGCTACCGTATAATTTCTGGGGACGAGATGCGATAGAGGAATCCGCGGCGAGCGTACCTTTGGCAAGTTAACGTCGGGAATGACGACAACGTTCACAGCGCTTGGGGCATCCCTAGGGGAAGCATCCGGGTCACCACCGGGGTGGTATCGGTACTTGCCCTCGGTTGCGCCGGTTTCCCATGGCATACCGGACTTGGCTAGACCAACGGGCGCCTCGGATGTCGATTTGGTAGGAGAGCGGCCTGGATGTCAAGCGTTAATTCTATGATGGTGATAACGCGACGAGGAAGCCATACCGAAGTAAAGACCAGCACCACCTAGTGCCAAAACCATAACACCACCCAAGATCTATTCGAAGCAAAGCCTAAGTCAGCATCCGTCTCTCTACAATCAGACATAACACCATTGTGTCTTCGATGTGCGGGAGGGGAATAGAGTCGAAAGTTCTATGTTTATTTGGGGAGGCATATCGGTGCATGGTTGGTTTCTCGGGTATGACGCACCATCAACTCGGGGTTGCGCTTCGTCTCCTCCTTAAGAGCCGGGTCGGCGGCGAAGCGACGGGCGGTAGTGGAGAATGCCCTTTGTGAAAAGGCTCGTCGAGCGATAATAGAAGCCATGGTTGCGGTTTATCGTGGGATGAAATCGCGTGCTTAATCAGTCGAGATGCGGTAGGTATAGCAGGATAGACGAGGTTTTAGTTTTACTTGGGTTGAAGCTTTAGGGTCGTACGATGGGAATGGCAGCTTAAACCGACCAATCTCATTGGCCAATCACGGCACAGATTTTTTGGAAAGATTTAAACCTCGTTTTTTTGGTATCAATGTACCTACTTGCCTATGTAGGTACTTTTTGTTGGTCCGAGCGCATGGCGCATCAGCGTCATCTAACCCCCAACCTTAAATTATACATGTACATATATGCAGAATGCGACTTAGTATGGTACATTAATAATTGCCTACGATCCAAGGTTAATGCATGTACTGCAGATACTTGGGGAAGGCCGGAAAGGCTGGTACACTTTCAAATCAATTTTATGCAAGACAAACGCTGCCCCCCCTTTAGACTTGATTTGATTTCTAGATCCAGCAATCGACCAAGCCGAGTCTGCTGCATCATCTCATCTCGCGACGCAGCGCGAATGTGCACTTAAATTATTACCACACGATCTTTATTCTAATTTCATCCCACTTACTTGTCCCTCCTTATTAAGTTTTTTTTCTTTTTTTCTTCTTTTCAATCTTCAAATTTCAATCTTCTCACGGCAATATTCTCCCGGCGATTCGACAACCACATTGCTTCCTGCTGTGCAGATACAACTCAACCCGACCACGCGAACAAGATACGATTAATAGAACGAACGGAAATCAAATCATACACGTTCCTTCGATTACTATTCAGCCTTCTCTCTAGACGAACGAAACCTTCCTTCCTTGTCCCTCCATCTCGACGTTGTCAACCCAATCTTTTTTCCGTTTCTTCTAATCGGAACTTCAAATGCTTTTTCGTCTTCAGAGGATGATCCTATAATCACAACAATATTCCAACCTGCTGCTTAGGTATTTGTCTATTCTGTTTTACCATCGGGTTGCGTGGAATTATGCGGTAGGAGGTGGTTGTATAGAAGCCAACCTTTTTGAAACCCGATCTCGCCCAGAAGCGTAACTTTTGCGATGGCTGCCAACCACTCTTCGGTGAGGCCGACTTCGCCCGACGATGATACCGATAGCTTTCCAAGTCCCAAGTCTGCCGCCGGCCCTCCGAGCATCATCTCTTCTAGAATGACTGACATCGCGTCTGAGGATGGCGACGGACTTAGTCAAGAGCCTACAAGGACAAACATGAGCCAGAGAAGAAGTCTACGTGCGTCCGAGTCACGTCCTGGAACCGCGAGAACAGCCATGTCTTCGTCGCGTGGTGCTTATTCGCAAGCAACACCCATGAGAAAAGCTTTGCAGAGAGGGAGCCTGACCGGCAGTATCAACAGCGGCCGCCCAACCAGTTCTACCAGTCGAAGCCATGTGCCCCTGGCATCCCATGCTTTCTTTCATCCTATGAGTTCGCAAAAACTACAGGCCCAACGAGCATCACGCCCCACCACCGGTGTCACTCGACCGAGCATCGACGATATACCGGATGAAGATCAATCGCATATCGCCCCGCAGGGTGCCAGTACGACAAGGCCTCCTCCTCTTGTCCGCCATTTGGCAGATGATGGCGACGTGCAGCTACCTCCTTCTAGGGATACTGAAGGGACAGAACCATACGATCGTATAACTGCTACCACGAGTCCCACTCGCGGCCATCATGCTGCGGGTAGTCTTACCGACAGCGTGCGTCCCTTGCAACATAAGAAGGCGGAAGAGAAGGGTCTTACCTTGGATGTTGGTAAGACGAATACCTACAGAGCTGGTGGAACCCTACCAAGTCCTATCAAGTCACCACGATCTTTCAAGTCCAATCTCTTCTTGCCGGGAAAAGGCGAGTCGACGTCTACTCCCGCTAATCGCAACACGCACGGCGCAGAGAAACTGTCTTCCGGCGCATCGACTCCTCGGTTCACCCCTTCCACACCAAACGCCCCTGCTACAATGGCCAAGGCAGTTAAGGAGAAGACGCAGGGTCATGGCTATAACCATGAATACTTCGAGGGTAATACTGTATTCTGTATCGGAGGTCGACTACAAAACACGCGCCACAGGCCGATCAACATTGGGACTGGTCTGCTTGTAGTCTTGCCGGCCGTGTTATTCTTTGCCTTCTCCGCTTCGTATTTGTGGCATCACGTTTCGCCCGCCGTCCCTATTATTTTCGCCTATTTGTTTTATATCTGTCTATCGTCCTTCCTTCGCGCGTCAGGCGCAGATCCAGGGGTAAGTTAAGCCGCACCACACTTACGCATACCGCAATATTAACCCAGTACTTTGTCAGATTCTGCCACGAAATCTTCACCAATTCCCCCCGGTGGATGAGAACGAAGATCCTCTCCGTTTGGGACCTCCAACGAACGACTGGACATTGATCAAATCGGCCGAGTCAAGTACTGCAGCCATGGAAGTACCAACTAAGTATTGCAAAACCTGCAACATCTGGCGTCCTCCTCGAGCTCATCACTGCCGTTTATGTGACAACTGCATTGAAACTCAGGATCATCACTGCGTCTGGATTAACAATTGCGTTGGAAGACGTAACTACAGATATTTTTTCACGTTTCTAACGTCGGCAACCATTCTTGCCATCTATCTCGTCGGCGCGTCGCTGGCCCAAGTGCTAGTCTACTCAAATCAAGAAAATGTCTCCTTCGGGGTAGCCGTTAGCCACTTTCGTGTTCCTTTCGCCATGGTTATCTATGGCGTACTAATTGCTTTGTACCCGGCCGCTTTACTAGGATACCACCTTTTCCTCATGGCCAGGGGTGAAACAACCAGAGAGTTCCTCAATTCTCACAAGTTTTTGAAGAAGGAGCGGTTCCGAGCTTTCACCCAAGGTAGTATGTGGAAGAACTGGGTCGTAGTGCTGTGTCGCCCGAAACCGCCAACGTACTATCGTTTCAAGTATCGCTTTGAAGAGGGAGATCAACGGTTCGGGGAGAGGCGAAGTCAGCAGCAGAAGAGCAAGTCTCCTGAAGATGGGCAGGACATGGAGTTGCACAATGTACGGACGCCTTCCAACGGCTTTGAGGGACCAGCTGCTTTACGCAACCTTACGGCCAGCACGCGATGAATATCAGCATATGTTTCATCTATGTAGGCTTCCCTATTTTTCGGCGACTTAAGCTTCTGGGCTTGTCGCTCTACACATATTCTATGTAATGTCTTCTTACACATATACCCCATCAATTCACTTCCTATTTTGTACTATTACTATCCTTATTAAAACTAAGGGAGCTGTATGATATCGCGGCCCGCTGTGGTCAAGGTGCCATAGGTCCTTCGAGCTTATTCCTCCACGACGTAGACGTGTTACAATGAGACGAACAATTTCTTTTGACAGTATTATCTGGGGATTTTTTACTAGTTGAAGATCCTGTTCACTAAAGTTAATGCTGGAATTATTCGAGCCCGAGTAAAATCTTGGTTGCCATTAAGACAATATGAGCAACCACTTTGGGTTATATATATAACCCGCCATCGTTAGTAGTTTTCCCAGAGTCTTAGTGGCATGTTGATACAGTATCATTGTAGAATAATCCCTCGTAGTTTCACGTAAGTTTAGGCTCTCATCTTCGTCAATTGTTACAAGGAGGGAACGACCTCTATACGGGGCTATTGGAGAGCGTTCTATATCGTAATCATTAACTTATACGATGTGAATCAGTATCTACCTAAGTGTTATATTTAAACCGTTCAGGGCTTTCAACATGCTCAATGCACGCTTTCAAGATTGCGACATTCAAATCCATTCCCCCCTGTTGAGGTGTACTTTGACATAGGAACACGGGTCATGTAGATCATGATGGGAATGATTTGATTCTTTTGCTCCGCGTTCAACATGATTAACACAAGACCTCAGGAATCCTTTCCGACCCCCCGTAAGAAGAGAGAAAGCGATTCCGGATTTCCAGGTCCAAATAAGGTGTCCATGGCGGATGAGTAGCCACAGGTGAGTTAACCCGTCCTTGAAGCTTATCGAACCGTATCTTCCACCGCCTCCTCTCAGTACTTTTGGCAGTGAATTGTATTTATGGAGCTGGTACATGAAGCCCCATACTGTCATAGTCAGCGCGAAGATCACAATGGTTGTGACAACGAAGACCCATAAGGATTGGCCTGAGGCGTTAAGCTGTTCGATATTCATGCCGAAGATTGACGTGCTCAAGCTTATTGGGACGAAAAACACGGCAAGCACAGTTACTGAATCATGGGGAGGTTAGAAACCAAACAAAACCGAGGAGGGGAGGGAAAGATGGGTTCGTGTTTACCTAGGTTCGTCCGCCTACTCTCCTCCAAAGCGACCTTTGACTCCCGGGTAGATGCTTTGGAGGCTTCTAGGCTTAGTTGCGCAACGTGGATATTGAGATAATCCCGGGCTAGCTCTTCAGTGCGAGCTATTTGCTCCTCGAGGCGTTCGAATTTTTTAGACAATCTCCTGTATTCTCCATGGGTTGCTACGCACAAGTCGTTGTTGTTTTCGACAAGTTGTTGGAAATGATTTCATGGCCCCATGCCGTCAAACTTCAACATGCGAAGGCTGTCCCAGGATCCTTCGACATAGCCCGGGTTATGCTGTCGATCTTCCTTTCCTATGCGAAGATACGTGTGCGCAATAGAGAGCTCGCAATTTAGATATACCGCATGTACGTCCAATATCGGTAGCAGAAATAGGAGAGGATTGTTGTGAGCCTCTGCCAGAAACGATGAATTGCGCTTAAGAACATACGCCAAATACGCTTCGGCAAACAGACGCGATCCGGATGTGTGCCGGTCGAGATTCAATTCGACGAGCAGCACACGAAAAGTCACAGTAGGAAAAAGTCGAGGCTCGCAAGCTGTGCTAGATATTATCACTGCAACTGATAAGCTCCGTTGTCAACGAAGTTGATGGCAGGCCGGGCAGCTCACCAACGTTTCTAGGTCCTGTGCGTTCGGTTTCATCGCAATGGATTATTTTGCCAACCCACCCATAACCAAAACATAGATGTGGTGACGAGGACCTATGTAGGCCACCCGTATAATTGAAGGCCCAACCCGTATCTGACTGGTAAACATCGTGGAAAAAGGCAAGGTCAATGTCGTACAAGGCGCCGAAAAGTTCTTGGGTCCACCATCGATTAGGCTGGCTAAATAAAATTATTCGGGTCATGACAGACCGTCCAGTCATATCTAGCTCCTTTTGTTGACTGACCAAGTTCTCGCTATGAATCGTCACCCATTTTACACCTCCACCGACTTCGGCAGATGAAGAAATATCTAAGATACCACATTGACCATGAGGTGTGTTATTCCTCCAAATATTACTTATCTGATCGTCACCGAGCTTATTATTTGACACCAAGTGCTTCCGATACGTGCTTTCGTAGAAAGGAATAGTTGTTATAGAGTTAGTAACAATAGAGATAGAGGCAGATGTGCTAGTAATAGAGCTAGTGATATCTGGCATTTTGGTAGTTTGACTGGAATGTGTTTCGGGCACAATGAAGGACCATGAAAGGATAACACAGCGTTGTCGAGATGGGGGGATTTGGGGCGCGGGGGGGGGGATGATTATAATAGGTAAACATATAATATCCAATGATCAATTACATAGTAGATACATCCTGCCGGGCCTCAGCCGCTGCCACCATTGCAACGTTCGCTTGGTACTATGCATGCATGCAAGACAGCTATGATGAGTCGTGTCCATGCCCAGCTCAATCTTGAACAACATTCAGGGCTCATAATATGAGATGCCGAGAGGGTATGTTATACAAGCTATGTTATACAAGCTATGCCATACAAGCTAAGGCGATACCCTAAAATACTTATACTCGAATAGTTGAATAATGAACATGCGATAAGTGCATACTCGCAACTCTAACTCAACTTCAGATCTTAGTACCCTTGCTTACCCTTGCTTACCCTTGCTTACCCTTGCTTACCCCCACTCTTTGTCACACTATGGATGTGTATAGCTACCTACCTATGGATGTAGCTAGCTAGGCATATAGCGTAACTCGATCAGGAAGCTAGACTCGTAATAGTATCGGTAACATCCTTAGCTGTGATAAATTTTGCGTGGCAATCTTATGATCTCTTTTTGCAATCTTCGTTATTATGCTTGATTCCCTTTTTCCAAGGAGTAGTCCCTCACTTTATTTTATTTCCCATCGTTTTCAGCTGTCACTTGAGTCGTGTATCGCGTCGCCGATTGCCTACTTCGACTGACATCCTCCGACATGGGACAACCCTCGTTTCAGGCGTCCAACGCCATCATATACGTAACCTATGGCGCATTCCTGTAGGTAATTTTCACACTTTTCCTGACACTGGCTGACACCTATGCAGCCTACTAGGAACTGGCTTGGCCTGGAAGATGAGAAACCAGTCAAAGGCTGAGTTTCTGTCCGGGAATAGAACACAGAGCGGTTAGAAATCCAATCGGAGGACTGCGTGTGGTGGTCATGATCTATCTTCATGGTCATCAAATCGTCCTTGCAGTCTCCTGCCCCCTTTTTGGCACGTATACTAACACCTCCGGCAGCTTTTCCTTTAGCGCTCAACTTCATCGCTGCTGGTGAGTAAGAAAAGAGCCATGCCGCTTGGGCGCATCTCTTCACACTCCCTCTTCTGAGCAATGAGAGCGGTAGCACCTACATGAACCCCGCGGGGGTTTCCATACGGCATAGCACGCATGGCAAAGACGCCACGCCAATCTAACATGATGTAGCAATATGAGATTAGAGTATGGGCTGCATAGCTAACAAGTAGGTCGAACCCACGTGCAACATATCTCCCACCTCCTGTGCGGCTCATCTACGGTCGGCCCTAGGAGGTGGGTAGATTGCGGCTCACTACGGGCGCTGAATTGAAGCAGCTCTGGTTGGATCCAACCTTGCACACCTGACACCAGGTAAATGCAAGGAGATCCCCAGAGGCTCTGCCGAGATGAAGCTGAGATTGTACCGTAATTACTCGATCAAGTTAATGCTTGCGTGGGAAACGTGCTGCCGCTCAGATCCCCCCTACTTCCCCCTTTTTTTTATTTTCTGACGTACTAACCATGTTCGCCAATACTTTCAGCCATGGGTTCCGGCATTTTGTTTTCATACCCTCAGCTTGCTACTCTCGCTGGCCTTCAAGGCGTCATCGTCTATGCCATTGCGTCGGCTTGTCCATTGTTGATCTTTGCTGCTCTCGCGCCCATCATCCGAAGGAAGTGCCCGGAAGGGTTCGTGCTCACGGAATGGACGAGACAGCGATATGGCGTCGTGACGGCCTTATACTTAGGGGCTCTAACCCTGCTTACTCTGTTCTTGTACATGGTCGCCGAGCTTTCTGCGATCGGCCAGGTCATTGAAGCCTTGACCGGGCTGGATGGCCTTCCTGTCGTTATTGTCGAGTGCATCGTAACCACCATTTATACATGTGGGTTATCCGTATATTGTGAAGTTATTACTAAGCCATCGTTTTGCTAATGACCAATTAGCTCTCGGAGGCTTCAAGATTTCTTTCATTACCGACAATGTCCAAGGCGCTATGATCTGCTGCCTGATCATTATAGCCACTGTCACCATTGGTGTAAAAACAGATATCAAGCCGGAGCTGATCGAGAGCTCTGGATTGCTTGATGCGAGTCTCGTGGGATGGCAGCTTATATACATCCTGCCTGTAGCTGTCCTCACCAACGACTTCTTCCTCGCCAATTACTGGCTACGCGCCTTCGCTTCCAAGACAGACAAAGATCTTTGGGTCGGTGTTTCGATCGCCATGGTTGTTATCCTGATCGTCCTCACCTTGGTCGGCGTCACCGGTCTTATTGCTGTTTGGTCAGGTGCATTTACTCCTTCGCCCGACGACGACGGGTCTGTCGCCTTCTTCTTGCTGCTTGAGCAGTTACCAAACTGGGTTGTAGGAATCGTCATAGTCATGTCGGTCTGTCTGAGCACGGCAGCTTTTGATAGCTTGCAATCCGCCATGGTATCATCTGCTTCTAATGATATCTTCCGAAACCGCCTGAATATCTGGTGGATTCGTGGAGCTGTTGTATTGGTCATCATCCCAACAGTCGTCCTCGCTCTGAAGGCTCCGAGTATTCTACAGATCTACTTGATTTCCGATCTCCTATCTGCCGCCACGATACCGGTGCTCATGCTTGGGCTCTCAGAACGCTTCTACTGGTGGCGGGGCTTCGAGGTCTTGGTCGGAGGACTTGGCGGGATTTTGACTGTCTTCATCTTTGGAACCATATACTACGACGATGCGCAGGCAGGTGGCGAGCTCATTCTCCTAGAGCAGGGTCTTTACACTGGCGACTGGGGTGCATTCGGTGCCTTTGTTGCGGCACCTATTGGTGGTTTGCTTTGGGGCTTCGGCGCTCTGGCAATGAGACTAGTCGTTCAGTACACCCTGTCGAAAGTACGGGGAACCCGATTCGATGCGCTTGATTACCCCGCCATAGTGCCACCGGATGACTCCGATGCCGTAGCCTTCACCGGCGACGAGGCCACAACTACGAAGATTACGGGCAAGTTCTTCTAAACCGTTTTAACTTGGGCAGACAAGAAGAGTTAGGAGAAGATAGTGAATCGTTAAGGGTGGAACGAACTAGTAGATTAGCTTCTGGGGGGTTGATGGTGAGGGAGATGGGTGCGTAGAGAAACGAGTTGTTAGAGGTATAAGCTCAAGAATACCACATATAGCGTTTGAGGAGTGAAGTTAAACATGCAGTCTCCCGTGACTATTATCTACATGTACTTTTGTTCTTTAGGACTACTTGATTTGGTGCTATACAATCAAATTGCTGAAACAAATCTTAAAATCGAAATCTTGTACATAGTATTAAAACTAAAGGGGCTTTGAATATATACCCAAATTAGAAAGGGAGTTGCCAGGTAATTTCAAACTTGTACCCGCCGTAGGGAATACTGTTTCAATAATCAGATCTACACCCTACGTGTTGTATATGTGGTTCGAGTGGTATCATTGTATTGTTCTTGCGCTCACTTTGTACAAGTTTATACAAGTCTATAGTACAGATGTGCTGATTTTCATTATTTATTTTTAGTTTCATTTTTCTAGTTTCTTGCTTGTCTTGCTTGGTCGGCCATGATCGCATTTAGATTCTCTAGCTCGGCCTTGTACCCCTCGTACGTCGCCTCAGATAGTGTTCCCCAGATCCTCCACGGCGCACTCTCGAATGTCGACCTGTCTAGTATGGATTGCAGAACGATGTGTTCCGTCATGTGACGAACGCGCTCGCTTCCGGCGATCTTAACACCGCCTCGGGTGTCGTCGTAGCGGGCTATGCGCTGCACGCTGGCGATGCTGACGACGGCCTGCTTGATGGTCTTCATGCTGCCGTCCATCAGCGGCTGATAGCCGACCCTCCAGTCTGCTATTTTCGGGTATCGCCATCTCTGGTCGTAACGGACTAATTCCCACTCGGCGCGCACACCTTTTGGTCGGCTATCGATGGTGGCAGCGAGGGTTTGGAAAAGTTCGGGAGTACAGATGCTTCGCAAGGTCTCCTTGTCGCCAACGGCCAGGGCCTCGGACATCTGTACGTGCAACGCCTTAGCAGTTGGTACGGTGGCAGATCTGTAGAATTTGAAGCGCGGCTTGCTCAGAAGCATGGTCGGTTGCGACATGACTTTCATGGAAATAACGGCCCATAAACTCTGCATACGGGCTTTGATGTTTAACCATAACATGTGGGCAAACTTGCTCGGTTCGCGTGGGTATCGCCAGACAGGAGGGGCTACGAGGGTATCTACAGGCGGCCTTTATCAGTTATAGTTCCAGATAATATAATATACAGACACGATGAAAGCTAAAGAGGAATACTGACGGGGTAGTAACATTGTCATGTTCGCTTCTATATGCATCATTTCCCCCTTCTTGGAACCTGACGATTTGGATTGCGATATTCTTGACCTTTTGGATCCTCTCCCTCTCAAGTTGTATTGCAGAGTAGTGGTGCTAAGACTACGGCAGAGATTGTATATTATAGGTGACGGCCGCGTTCGTGATTGCAGCGAGGCGAGCAGCCATGGCCGCGATATGCGCATTAGGTCGGCCATGATTGCGGCTTCGTATGTAGTGAGAAGTTGGAGGAGGGGAGGTAGCCGTGCAATGGGCTCTCGGATCTAGTGTTTACTTCGCTTCACCGCGACGGCATTGGGTTTCTTGTAAAACCTCCTCTTCTCTCTGCAGCTCTGTAGCTTCTCGCTGGTTATATTACGTACACGAACACCCGAGTGACGATGCTAAGATGCCGAGAACTTATCAAAAAGTTGTATCTCGACCAAATAAAAATTTAGGTGGGTCCGGTTCATGGCGGGACAAGAGTTCTGGAAGTTGGCCAATAAGAGTTAGGTATGTAGTTTTGGTGATCTTACATGTACCTCTCAAATGCACTTGAAATGCCATGTACCTGTATTCCACGTGACCAGTATAGTTGATATGTAATTAGTCTCCCGCCTTCCCTGATGGATCTTTAATAAAATCCCATCATCGACATTGAGAAGCTGAACCCAAGATTGGGCTAGCTAGGTTAGGCATATACGTGCGTGCCCAGACAGCCAGACAGCCAGATTAGAATTCAAATTCAGGCGTACGTGTTGTACCTACATGTACCTAGTAATATGACCTCACAGGCCACACTGTCCATTACTACACTACATATGCACCTACCTAGGCATCTCCTTGTCTTTTAACATTTTACATGTACGGATTAACATAACTCTGGATGGCATTTGCATTTGCATTTGCACATACACATACACATACACATGCATCTTACTTATTTGTACGTGTGCGACGACACCGATAATTTTCTATCTACCTAGCTACCACTTCCTATGGCCAATTCCATTCAACGACGACCAATCGACCAGACGAAATACTCACCTCATCTTTGGGAGGCCCCTTGAATGGCCAAACCACCGCCCTCCTATTCTTCCTCTTCTCCCCCTCCTTCTGTACCTAGCAATGGCACCGACAAACCCAAGGCCCCCGTTGTAGCCGTCTCTCTGCTGCAGCCCCGTGTTGCTGTCGCTATCGGCGTGCCTAAGCGTTGGCATCATACCCTCTCCGCCTGTCGCTTGCTGTCTATCGCCCCTCCTCTACTTTGGGGTCTACGCTTCGCCCTTCGCTTCCTGCTTGCCGACTTGTTGCGTTTGTCCGACGGTCGAGACTCCCAACATGTCGGGTCTATATTCACCCTGAGGCTTACTGAGACGGCTCTGGCCGTCATATGGGTATGTCTATGTCTATGTCTATGTCTATGTCTTGCTCGTATATGACTTACCTTGGTCGATATCCTTCCTGCACGTGCCTTACTGACATTCGCTGTGCAGTGTTGCGCCTCGGCCTATCTAGCTTTCTTCTTCACCGACTGCCTCATGTCGCGCTGGCTCATCAACTACACCCCGCAGGCAACCGTCGTCCGGTTGTTTACTATAAGCTGCGCCTTTGCCTACTTGACCTCGTGGATCGTATATCTTACTGGTGGTTCACAGGACCCTGGCTTGTTGCTGCGAGCTTGGGTCGGCATCTCCACGATATTGACCACTTGCTACCATTTCACCCAGCGCAAGATCAAGATACGCAAGGAGACGTTCGCCAGCATCAGTGTATTCTCTATTGCCAGCTTCATCAGCATGGTTGCTCTATTATTTCATTTGCACTCGACTCGAGTTGGTTACCAGAATATACCTTTAGTAGCCTTGGCAAAGCAAGTGTTCCAAATCACTTGTGAAATTGTCTTCCGCGTCCTGGATGTGACTAGGGACGTAGACGGGCTATAGCATGAGATAACTGTTTATATATGTTTCTCATGCTGCTGCAATCAGCTAGCGTTGAAAGATGTCGTATGGGATTTATCATGTATGTAATTATACCCCCTATTGTCTCTAACATGAGCATTAGGCTTCTTTATATTTGCTTACCATATTCTGTAGGCGATACTTGATATAGAGTTAGATTTTATTCACAGACAATGAGTTTTGGGTACCATAAGAGTTCTCTATGCAATAGAGTCTCTTTAAAGGTATCGTTGTCATACTACGATTTGTCTCTTTTCTCCAGCACGGGCTGTAGTGCCACTGATTCATCCAGCATATCACATGCTTTTACATCTGAATATCATCTATAATATAATTATGTAAGCATCAGCATGCATACCTCCTAACCTACATGGGAGTTGATGGTTGCACCCGTTTCAACTTCACTGCACATGTCCTGGTATCCACAAAGTTGAAGCCTGTCGGTCGAGACAAGGCCGACACCGGTAACACAGTTACGTCTTAAGTCTCCTAAGCTCAACCTTTATAGAGGTGATATCGACCAGCAATCACCTCAGCATCTCAATACTCTCTCTCACTCGGCATATCTGCTTGATAAAGAATGACAACTGTTCGACTTCGAACCGATGAGGACATTCCAGCATGTCACCAGGTGCTCTGTGCCGTCTACAAGGTCAGCGGATATCCCGTAGAGGGTGTCGACGACCCTGCTCCATACTTCAACCATGGTGGCATTGCATGGATTGCTGAGAATGACGGCATCGTTGCGGGCCACATCGCCATCACCAAAGCCGCCACCGAAAACGTCGCCGTGGCTCTCTGGTCACAATTGCACCCCGAGGACGCTAACCTCGCCATTACGGGGAGGCTCTTTGTTAATCCTATAAATCGAAAGGGCGGCACAGCTAGTAGACTTATCGATACTGCCGTCGAGGAAGCACGACGAAGAGGCCAGCGCCTTCTCATGTTCTGTCTGATCAAGGACCAGAATGCTATTCGCCTGTATCGCAAGCTTGGTTGGCAACACTACGGCATCACCACCTTCAAATGGGAAGAGAACAGTCAGATGGCTGCCGAATGCTTTGCATATCCTCCGCTATAAAGTATCAGGACCTACGATTCAACGGCCAGCCAATTACCTAAACAAGCACTATAGAGCAATAGATAATAATTAGGAGGGATGTCATCTCGTGAGAACATCTGCGAATCTTACATCTATCTGTCTACGGTGTTTCGAATAAGCTCCATCGATTAATACAGCCACCTAAAATGGCTGCCCTTTTTATATAGATCCTTCACTTTCTGTAAGTGGTACCATCTCTTTGTATCTGTAACTTCCGTAGTCGGTTCCATACTCCCTAGTTGGAAGCTTCAGCTAATATCGAGTACCTTCTTTGCTAGATATTCTTTGGCGGGGGGTTAATAGGCAACAAAGGATTTAACTCATTTTATCTAGGTATGATTTATATTGGCCTTTCACTTGTTCTGGCTATCTCAGCAGCTAGTATAAGTTAACTACAAGTGTTGCTGCGCAACGTCCAGGTGCTACCAGGTCACGTACCCTATATGCATGCTTCTTCCTTATTTACCTGGTATAGACCAGGCACTATATATTTCCTTCCCATTCTCTTAAGGGGGCCGCCGAAACTGACTCCCAACTTCCATATCTACCTATGATATCAATCCCTTTCAGCCCTTGTTACACAGATGGATGTTTCCTTCCGGCGTGGCCTTGCTGCTGCTTCCAACCTTGTTAACACTGTTTACTTTCATCTGAACTCACTCACCCTTTCTGTGTGGATACTTCACGCCCAAGCCAATATTCTTTGACATCACCATACCTTAGGTAGCCATCATAGCTTTCCCTACTACTCACACTACTTAGGATACGGCTTCCTTGTCCCCCGGTAAATCCTTCCATGCGCCGGTCTGGCCCGGTTTGCAAGCGCTTGCCTTATACACCCCATCCCTTGTGCTCTGTTCTGAACTTTCCCGTGATTCTGTGCGTGTCTGACTTCTTCCCTGGTGTTTTAACAACATTTGCGAGTCTCGTAATCATGTCTTCCTGACTTACCTGCAGGTCAGCTACTACGCTCAGGTTAATATCCCTAAAAGCAAACATTATTTACCTCACGCGTGTATCCCAACCCCTCCTTCACGCGTCGCGGGGCTCCCCGTAGCTGATCTTTTCAATCCTGACCCATCACTTTCCGCCGCTCATTTCAGCTTCTAGGTATCGTCCTTGCTGGTTGTTCCTGTCCCCCCTCGTCGAACCATAGTAAGTCCCCTACTCTTCCCCCCCTCCGGTTAAGCCCCTTCTTTCCCTTTTATTCTTGCGCCCCTCCCGTCGCCACCCTTCTTGTTTACTCTATTGAAAGCGCATCCTTTCCCATGATCAATTTTCCAAATACTCCTATGCTCGTTCGATTGTGGACGTGACTAGCCATCCACCATTGCAATCCCCAGCGCTTGGTTATTTTATTCTATCTCGCTCTACCTCGCTCCATCAGCGCTGCCCCCTACATTACCCATCCTCAACTCTAGCAGCTCGGTTCATGCAAACGGGCTCGCGTTCGCTGGCGTGTTCTTACTACTTTGCTGCGCAAGGACATCCATTATCTCTCAATGAATGGGCTTCTGTATAGATCCTCGGTGCTCTTCCACTAGTGGATCATATCCATCTATCATTTCTCAACTCCAGGTATGTCTTCCTACTCGCTGATTCCTAGATCAGGATGATACCCAGTCCCGATCCCTTCTATCCTTCTGCTGCAATATGACTAACACATGCTATATCCTTTTAGTGTCTATTTACGATTCCGAGTTACGTACCTAGGCTTGTATAAACATCTCTACGGCATTTATATTCTTTGACATCTAGGAGCCAAGGCTTAGGAGCACAGCGGTAGCTGCCATTAGGTTCCCTTGCTTACCAGTCCACGTGCAATACAACTCTTCGCCGACAACATGTTCTTGCTGCTGAGTCTACGATTGGCAATGGAAGACCTACCTAGAGAAGAGACACATACAGTCACAGTAAGTCTACGAACCGAGGCTCATTGAAAGAACTAAAAACAACCCTTTTGATCGTGCTAATTAATAACGGTTTAAGTACAAATAAAGGACTGCTCGTACGGCCAACTAACACATGGTGCTAGAAATATTGAACCTATCCTGGCCTATGCTTGTCCTGATTACTCTGGGTAAATCCCAGTTATGAAAACAAATTGGGTATTGATACGATAATGCGATGAGAAGCCATCAAGTGCAACGAGCAAAGAAGAGTAAGCTAAGTCTCATACTGCCATGATCGTCGTCCGTCTTGAAAATCTGCTGAAAACTGACGTGTAAGGAATCGGATGGAATTTCGCGAAGAGAAGAGGTGTTGCGAATACTCCAACCATCCTACCAGTGACTGTTCGAGTTGCGTTAAGACGGTTAACAAAAAACCCACCATCAACACGGTGGATCATACTCTAAGAGGAAAAGATGCGGTCGTTCAAATTTGGGGTTTGTCAGGGGAAAGGTTCCTAAGTGCAATCCGCACCTCAATGACCTCGACCCTTGCCAGCTCCACGACGTCCGCTCTTGGTAGGAGTCGTTGCCTCCTCGCCTAAGCCATCCTCCTCGTTGTCAGCCGCGCCAGACATGACCTGCATGCCAGGACCTCCAGGCATGCTAGGACCTCCAGATGTCGCTGCCTGTGCCGATGCATAGGGATCGTAGTAGGCCATGGCTGAAAGACCGGGGTCCTGGATATAAGGCGTCATCCAGGTGTACGGAGTGGAAGCGTACGGGGTGCCATAATAAGGGGTCATCGGACCCATGTGCATGCCCGGAGTTCCCTGGGGAGTAGTAGGGTATGTGCCTCCAACATTCTGCGCATTCATGGGGAAATGGGCTCCATAATTGGGGCTACTGAAGTGGGAGCCCATGTAAGGCATGAAATGCTGGGAAGCACTTCGAGAGAGGCGAGAGACTGATGACGAGGCTGATGCAGATCCTTGAGACACACCCGATCCAGGCGCAGAACCGTTGGTGCCGTTCGAACGTTGTGAGGATGGGCGCTTGGCCTGCGGAGTCGGCGGGGCTCGCGAGGGCGTGGTGGGCTCAAGATGTTCGACAGCCTTACCGTTGGTGATCTTGCCGTTGACGGAAGGAGACGAAGAATCGTCGACGGCCTTGGTAGCCTTGGTAGCCTTGGTGTCATTGGTGTCATTGGTGGCCTTGGTGGCCTTGACGGCCTTCTCCGTGCGGCTGCTCTCTGCGACGCTGCTGGGCGCACTGGGGAACACGACTTCGTTCTGGCGGTAGCGAGGGTTGGGAGCGGCTGGTTCTCTGCTAGCCTTGCGTTCGACGCGGAGCATGGTACCATGCAGAACAGTTCCGGCCTATCATCTAAGAGTTAGCGTGCTGAAGCAGGAAATCGGCGCGACTCGGACGGCAAACTTACCAAGAGTCTCACAGCATTATCTGCGGTGTCAGGACGCGAGAACTCCACGAAGCCAAAAGCGATCGACATAGCACGAGCTAAGAGTGAGTTTGACTGGTTAGCTTCACCATATGTCCTTCTCGGCCTCCAAGAATAACTTACTTCCCCGCCCTTCCTTTCGAAGGACTTGGACCTTCTCTACGCTGCCAACCTTCTCAACTAGTGCGGATAACTCCTCTTCGAGGTTAGGCACCTCAGTCGGAAGATTGCCAACGAAGATCGATCGACGATCCATTTCATAGCGTTGAAGCCAGAGCTCATCAAGATCGACCTTCCGCTGGGAGGATTTCTTGAGATCGTAAGCCACAACACGGTAGACTGGATGGTAGCGGAATGCCTAGAGCCATATTAGTTCCCTGCAACACGCATGTTTGGGATAACGAGTTACTTACCGCGATGACATCTCGGCCCGGATCAAAGGATGCGAACTCGACTAGGATGCCGCCCTCGGCATCCATGGCCTCCTGGGCATTCTGGCTCAGACGCTCCATCTTTACGATTGGTCCGTATGTGCTTAAATGCTGACGCACTTCCTCAAGATCAACATCCCGGTTGTGGATGTCATACATAACGAAGGATCCTGGAACCGACGTACCATTAGCATGCGTCCACGATTCTTGTTTGCATGGGGTTTTACATACGGTTGGCCTTAACCATCTCGGTGCGGCAAGGGCGTCCCTCGATGAGACTTCCGCGGGCCTGTTTCATGGCGGTACGAGCGTCATCGTCGTTCTGTTCTTCAAGTTAGCTTGAGTCAGATTTCATGACAGTGTTACTTACAGTGTACTGGCAAAACGCAAATGGCATGTTACGGTTGTCACGTCGGATCTTGACAAAGACAACGCCATAGCGGCTGAACACGCGGGTCAGCTCCGCCTCGAGGCGAGAATCTCGCACGGAGTCAGGAAGGCTAAAGCGTGAGATTAGAACCATGATTTCTGTCAGGGAGGCAAGCAAGGTGGGGGCTTACTTAGCGACGAAGACACAAGCAGTTGCCGGGTAAAACGACTGGGCATCCACGCCACCGATCTGGGCTCTGCTGCTCAGGTCTGAACGACGGCTTCGCAGCATAGGCACGGGCTGTGCATTCTGCATGGCGCCTTGCATGGATGAGTCAAGTGCCACAAGCTGGCCAGCGTGCTGTCCTTGAAGAGCCGGATTAACCGATAGAGGGGACTGCAGAGCTTGGATGTCTGTAGCCTGAACCGTGACGTCCATAGCAAGAGGCAAGAGATGAGAGGCCGGACCATCAGAGGGAGCTGGGTGAGCCATGGGCGCCATGGTCACCGAATCCTGACCCTGGGGTCGGGCTCGGACGGGAGAGTCGAAGACGTCTCCGTCATCATGCGTCTTGCCAACCTGGAAGGGGCCATCGCTCCTTTTCATAAACGCTGTTAGTAGGATGCTCTCAACGCTTTCAACGGTTCAAAGGACTTACTCATCATACTCATCGTCAGAATCGGTCAGAGACAGACTGGCAGAGCGGCCGATGTGGCCATTGGTACGCTCGAAACTATTGGCACAAAGTCAGTGTTCATGAGACGGAAATAATTATCGTCAGGGGAAGTTACCGGGGAGCAGGAGGGGGGCTATCCAAGTGCAGGTCACTAAGATCCACATCAAGCCGAACACCTCCGCCTTGGTGGCCTTCATCGAACTGTCAGCATGAAATCCTATTTCCGGCTCCTCAGTCGCATCGAATGGGACTTACCTGAGTCGGACTTCGAATCCGGGGAAGAGTCCTCGATGTCACGAGGCTCCTTGGTAGGGAGATTGGCGCTCTGCATTTTGCGCAGGTACGACATGGTGGAAGGTCAGAGACCGCTATATAGCAGTCGTCAATGACAGGATGGGATTCTTTCTAGGCCTATTATCAGTACAGAAACTTCAAGAGTTGCCAATGACATGAAATGCATGTCATTCCGTCATCTAGGGGTTGCTTCTCTGGGAAAGAGCAGTGCAATTGACCGCGGAAGGAAAAGGAAGAAGGAGCGAGATCATTACACAAGAGCGCCGCGCCAATCAGACAAAAAGATGATACGACAAGCGCGATAAGTAATGAAGGAATGCATTATTCTCTATGCCGACGTTGACACCATGCCAGCATATTGAAACATGCAAGGCAAGACGTCAAGGCGAATGCGACCGTGAATAAAGAAAGGGATGAACTTACTACTATACCGAATCTTAAGTCGGCGTCAAGAATGTCGCAGCGAGATACCGCAGAAGGATGTCGAGATAGATATCACAAACGGATATCGCGAAATGGATATAGGGGACAGTGATGTTGTCTATGAGGTTGTGGTATGTTAGTACGTGTCCGTGAAAAAAAAAGAAAAAAAAAAAAGATTGTGACGGGGGTTGGGACAGGAGCCTCAGGACAAGAGTGTTAGGGGGCATGGGTCATGGATGACGCGACGCGGCTACAAAAACACCAAAAGCGTACCTCCTCGCAATATGAGTGTTTGATGGAAACGGTGATGACGCGTTGCGGTTTGAATCAAGAGAGATACAGCCGGCACCGAGCGCACATTCAAGATACAGGATACAGGACAGACGAGAGACGGTGAAGGGCAAAGGGCAATGAAGGGCGATGGAAAACGACGACGGACGGCGATGATGAAATTTGACAGAAAAAAAGGAAAGGGGATTGACTTACCAAGATACCAATGGTAACCTACTTGCGGGTTGACGGCAGTAAGATGCTGTTGATAATAGGAGTTGTCAGTACGCACGCGAAGAAGTATTTGAAACGGAAGGAGATGAGAAAAAGACGAAGTGTTGAAGTGAAGTACACCAGGGACGGAACTGCGCAACAAAATAAATGGAAGACCAGGGCGCAGTGGAGTGGTGCTCTGGTGCTGTGGTACCGTGGTGCCGTGGTGGATGAACCCAGGACGACTTACTATGAAAAAAAGGGTGATCAGAACGCGGTCCAAACCGAGGTTCGTGTTGTGTCTGCAGAAGCGCGTCTCACTGAGTTGATGCAGTGTATCAGGCTTCTGATACGAGATGCGCGCAAGCTGAATGTCAGTTCAAGGGTTGGTGGGATCTATCTCAATGCAAATACTCACCGGATTTACCTCAAAGACGGATGAGAGACGAGAAGTTCCAATTACAAGATTCGTGCGGTAGGGTGATCGCAATGTTGTGGTTTTCCGGACAAGTCGGATTTGTTGGTTGCAACTTTGGGAAACAACAGAAGATGCAACCGGAGGGACAGAAGGAGGGAAATTATTTTGTGGGAATCTGTCTGGTCCGCCCTGCTGCTACCAATGAATGATCTGGGGGGCGATTTAGGGGAGTGATAGGGAAGTTGAACCCTCTTCCATATCCTACTTCAGGTATGTCAGGTAGGCACTTGCTGTTCCTGGAGTGGGACTTTGGAGGGCAACTGAGGAAGGAAGGCAGGAATGGCATCAACGATCTTGTAAATCCAGAAAAATTGATACAGACAAGTGGCACCTGGATTAGCAACTGCCCTCGGAGTCAAATGGTTGGTCCACAAAGTTGTTGTGATTAGGAAAGTGTCATGATGCTTACTCAAGGGGCTTCCTGCCTCAGCCATGACATAAGTGAACCATTCCCATTTTATCATCCAGTTTACAGTATTAGTGCAGGTAAAACTTGGACTGGCATTATGAACATATTCATGGCGATATCTAACTCTCCCCAGTCCGCATGCATGCTTTGATTAGCCGCACAATGGAGTTCCTCTGTGTGACCACTATTAAGAGCATGGAGCTCCGCCTTTATCACTTGATATGTATATCTTTCTATCAGGCGTCGTTCTCTTTTTCAGCAGGAACTCTAACACCAAGAAGTGGCATATAACGTTATAAGATATAGGTACATAGGTAGGTAGGTATCTATACATCCACCTAGACTTTGCTTCCCTTGGTTGAACCTCGCCCTTTCCTGTTTTCTCTTCGCTCTAAGCACACAGCTTGGTTTAAAGCTTTAGTTGCTGATAGACTATGCATATACTCAATGTATCTATATGGCTCTTCCAGTTTTCACGCGTTCATTAGGTGAGTTTTGGATATTTTGTCGATGCTATTTCGGCCAATCAATATCTATTGATAGAGAAGAGGAAAAAGGAAACAGGGTATGTCTTTTACTCCTCAAATAACAATAACTTGCGCTTCTGAGTTATGCGTTGAAAGATGAGGATCAACGGAAAGCTAACCATCCACCATATATGACATAAGGGGATAGTGTTTCAGCGTAGTTAGACGGCTATGAAATGGTCTATCGATGACTGCGGTAGCCACGTACCACCACAGTTACTAGGGAAATATATTTATGTCTTGGAAATTGACCTCCGAAGATGCATCATCCTTAAATACCTTGAAATATAAGTACGTAGCGAGGCGCGAGAGCAGAGAGATGCAGGAGGTGGCTTGGGATCAACATCGGCGTGTCTAATGCATTATATAATTAATACTTATTTTTAGGACAGAAATCACGTTTACATATATATATATGGAATCAAGGAGAAATAATCGTGATATAATAACCGGCTGAAACCAATTGCTTCCACCGCGAAAAGATCGAGGCTAATGCAATCATGGAAGATCATTCACATAATGTTAAATGAGCATGAGAGTCCCTTAGTATGTGAGCATAGACGGCTGATATTTACATTAAAATAGAGACATAAATTTAATCCCAGCATTTCAAAATACACTACTTGGATATCATGTCATAAGTTGGTGTCCAAGAGCGGGAGTCTCTATGGCTCGTTCGGCAATAGGCAAAGTTATATGAATCTGATTTATATGAATAATGACTTTGACGGTCACTCTAGGAACAGCTGAGTATTATTAGAAATTTATTAAAAGGACGCCTATACTGGGCACTTTAGAGATGGTACTTCTCTACCCGCAGCGGCTAATTCCATCCATTGTAAGTGACCCCTGGAAAATTGACACATTTTTTCTATTTAAGCGCAGGCACAAGAATGAGATATTCATTTAATGTCCCCGCAATCCCTTCTTGCCTTTGGATGGGCTATTTTCGTGCCACGTTTTAGGGCAGGGGATATCTGCCGATGAACTGAGGCTTCTAAGCTCAACTCAACCTAATATACACGAGTAGCATCTCATAGGCTACCAGCGACACTACAATACTTCAGGCCACGATCTAGGGCTGAAGGATCCCTACCCCTTTTCACGTGCTCGGACCCAAGGAGGTTTACTCTCAACTTGCCTATTCGTATTTGACATTGTCGTTTATTAATGCATTAGTCTATATTACTTTTACTTTCTCATCCTGGGCATGTAGTATTCTAACCATGAGCAATTTTATCAAGTAATCGGACTATGGTGGTCTGTCTAAGAACGGGGTATTTAAATAGCATGAGATAGCGTTGCTGTCATGGAGCAAAGCCCACGTCTCCTATCTGGTCAGGGTTAAAATTCCGCCATGTTTTTAGACACTACCGTCCGGTTTGGTGCTTTTGCATCCCTGCTGCTTGCATCGGCAAATTCATTTAGTCAAGCACGTCGTCCATCTGAGCTTCAATTGAGATTCTTAAACGGTTCATCGCAAGTGAAGCCGTCCTACGACTATGTAATCATTGGAGCAGGGACAGCCGGCTTGACTGTAGCTGATCGCCTAACAGCAGATGGAAAGTGTGAGTTACATCGATAACTTAACGTATACCATGTTCAGAATGACTTACTAGGCCTTAGATACTGTCCTCGTGGTGGAAAATGGCGGCGTTGGTAAAATACTTCTAAATAAGATCTGAGGCTGGAATGAATCGCTGACTATCATATGAAGTTGACTCCCCTAGAATTAACCAAGTTTATTCAGGAGTTGCTGCTATGGGGCCGACATATTCTTATCAGATAAGCTCTGTCCCGCAAGTGAATCTGCGAAACCGAAGCACGGCGGTCGTTGCTGGTAACCTAGTTGGCGGCAGCTCAGCTATCAATGCCATGATGACGGTGCGTGGCACATCCGAAGACTATGACCGATGGGGAAGCTTTTTTAGCAACAGCTCTACTTGGTCTTGGGATGGGTTGTTGCCGTATTTAAAGAAGGTATTAGTTGTTATTTCTCCCTTATCTTGGCTTCTGACTGACACAATAAGGCCCTGAACTTCGTGCCCCCTGATCCAGTTGTGGCGCAGTCGGTAAACATAAGATATGATACTTCATATTGGGGCAACAGCTCTGGCGTCTATGCTGGATGGCCGTTCTTCCAATGGCCAGGCTTGAGTAAGCACCCCACTACTATCTCGTGAAACCGAGTTATGTATTAACAGAATATCCAGCGACTCAAATCGAGGCGTTCCAAGACATACCTGGTGTCGAGTTCCCCCCAGATAGTGGTGCCGGCAAGGCCGGTGTGTATTGGTTTCCTACATTCATGGACCCAAGGAAAGTCCAGAGATCATACGCCAGGACTGGTCATTACAACGAGATTAGTCGAACAAAGCATGATGTCGTTACTAAGTCACATGTAACAAAGATCCTCCTCGAAGATGGGATTGCCACAGGAGTGGTTTTTCGTCAAAAGAATGGGAACTCCACTACTTATACCACTGTCAAGGCTAACCGAGAGGTAATTCTCTCTGCGGGCGCAATTCATTCTCCCCAGATTCTGCAGCGCAGCGGTATTGGGCCTAGGAAACTCCTCGAATCTGCTGATATAAACGCAACTGTCGATTTACCCGGAGTTGGCCAAAACTTCCAGGATCACCCAATGATGTTCATGAGCATCGTGCGTGAGTAGCTACTAAAACCCCCATTCAAACCACTGTTATGAAACTGACGGGAGCCAAGTTGGAAATTATACAACGCATCCGAGCCCATATGATATGTTTCAGAATCAGAACTTCACTGATTGGGCGCAGGAAGTTTGGAGAGCTAATAAAACCGGTGGGTTGAATATCTCGTCGTGAATATGCTCAGGTGGTGTCTGGACTGACCATTGATGAATTTTAGGCCCATATTCCATGGGACTCGGCAATGCCGCCGCGTGGTTAGGCATGCCAGTTATATCCCCCGACAGATTCGAAAGCATTGCATCCAAGTTGGAAACCCAAGACCATGCCGCCCAGTTACCTCCTGGCACTGACCCAACAGTCATAGCTGGTATGTCATCTGAATACCTTATTCGCCCTCTGTATGAAAGAATAGCAGTCTTATGCTAAATACTGTATCTAGGCTACAGTGCGCAAATGAAGAATATGGCGGCATCAATACGCTCTTCTAACACGGCATTTTAGTAAGTGACTGGGTATCTGGTCTGGCGCCGAGAAACCACTAACCTCACATGCCACAGTAACCATGTGTTGTCTGGAGGTGGATCTTCTGGTTCACTGATAGACCTTCATCCCCTGAGCCGTGGCACAGTCAATATCAACCCGACTGATCCCTTCGCTGAGCCTATTGTCGACTACCGTGCCTTGACCAATCCAGTAGACCTTGATGTCATGGTCGAAATGCTTCGATTCACCAAGAGATATTTCTTTGAGACGCGACTAAAGGAGTATGCTCCACGACAAGTACAGCTACCCGACTATGTCGAGGAACACGAGGATTTGGCTAGATTCCTAGAGCAGAACCTTACACCATCTGAGTTTCATCCATCGGGAACTTGCGCCATGATGCCGAAGGAGCTGGGCGGCGTTGTGGATGAAAGCCTGAAAGTCTACGGCGTGAAGCACCTTAGAGTTGTGGATGCCTCAATTATGCCGACATTGCCTGGAGCAAATACCTGCCAGAGTGTCTATGCCATTGCTGAAAAGGTTAGTAACCTAGATTTCGATCACCAAGAGGATTCTAACTAATATTCTTAGGCGGCCGATCTCACTAGGGACGATGCGTGAATCGCCTAGGTACCTGTCAGGAAGAGACGCCCTCTCCGACATTGTTTACGTTTCTGGTGTTGAGATACGAAAATAGTTCCTATTACCTAGGTACGGATTTGTTGGAGATGTTTGGATATCATCACATATGTCAGATAGAACATGTCAACGAGATCGATGGCCAGCTTTGAATTAATCCACCTGTTGAACCTAGCAATATTTAAATTGACGAGTTATGCCTTTGCGGGTTGACTCTGATAGTATGTTAATGGGAGGACTGCAATTAGTGTGAAACTAGCAGTCCCACCCCTCCTTCTTACTACGACTATGGTAGCGTAGTATTGGTAGGTAGGTAGGTAGGTAGGTAGGTAGGTAGGTAGGTAGGTAGGTAGGTAGGTTACATACCTGATAATGTGATCTCACGAGCTGGATCTTAGAGCAGACTTGTTATTCGGGGATGAAATTAGTACGCGTGGATCGTTACTCTGCCTGCGTCCCCCTCGTTCCTACCCCTACTCCGACCCTGAATCTATCTCGTATATCGCAATAACCTTAGAATCCAAGAAAGGTCGACGAAACACCTGGGACACCTAACGGACCTTCATAAAAGCGACGCTTAACCATCGAGTTCCAATATTTCTCGTAGGTTGATGTCCGTCGCCCTAAACCAGCGTCCTCTTTCTTCAAGGTCGTCCTGAACACCACCAAGAGCAGCCTCTTTTCGTCTTCTCGCCTCCTTCGCACCAGCCATGCTATTTTGCCGCTTCATCTCAAGAGGTTGAAGCTCGGCCTGTAGTCGATCCAATTCCTTCTTCTTTCTCGGTACTTGACTCTGTAGTTGCTCCAATTGCCTATCTAACTCGGCCTTTTGTCGCTTCTTGGACTCAACCAGGTCTAGGGTTTTCGCCAGAGGTAGGTTTAGATCTGGGTTTGGATTTAGTCCTTTCGTTTGTGTCCTTTTCAACTCTGCAACTGCATTCTCGAGCTCCTCAATTTTGCCGGGAAGCTCTTCTAACTTGATAGTCTCGACCTTGACTTTGTCGTACTTCCTACTCAACGTTCTGGCTTTCTCCTCGAGCTCGGCTACCATCTCTGAGACCTCAATCTTCAAGGCCTTAAGTGTCGCCTTTGCTTCGAGGTTTTCCTTCTCAAGATCTACATTCTCCTGAGAGGTGACAATAAGAGGTGGGTCGCCTACGATGGCACGGATGAACTTCTCCTTGGTGACTTGCTCGACGTAGCTAAAACGTAACTTAGCAAACAACTCGCGATAATGCGTCAAGTCCGCCTCGAGAGAAGAGGGCGTTGTCGCATCGAGAGATGCAGCAGATATATCTGATGTTCGCTGATGGGGATCTTGTAGCTGCGAGACGGCGGCTGATATAGGCTCGCTGAGCTTGAGGATAGTAACCTCTTGACCGACAGAAAGTGAGCGCAATCTGGCCAAGACGTTTTCAGCCGTTGGAGGGGCCATGATGACTGGATTCGTCGCGCGTGTTTTGTCTAGTCAACCCAGCTGAAATTGTCTTGTTGCAAATGTGACGAGAATACCTATGTTCCTCTTTCTCTATAGATAAAAGTTTTGAGAAACTAACGTGAACTCAAAGATGCAGAGGCTATAAGAAAAGATGGGGTTTCGTGTAAATTGCCATAAAGAATCACTTTGAGGTCTTGTTATTCCTAGACACTAATATTATTTACCTTTATCCAAGAAAGGAAATATGTGGTGTTGCTGGCCAGCCTACTGCCACTGCCTGGCCGCCCTGGCGTAGTACGACAGATAAGATCCCGATATCGATAGACCGATAACGCTAGCGCTTTGCTTAAGTACCTACCTATGTACGAATTAGCTTAATTAGCTCTTTCTCTTATGAACAGCGAATTCTCCACCCCACTTACGCTTGCCTTGTCTTGGCGGATCCACTCACTCAGCCTATCTGCTCATGCGATTTTTGGAAATACCTTAAATGGTAAATCGTTCGCCCCGCTGGTTCACATCACTTTGATTTTAGCAATCTGGCAGTCTGGCAATCCCTACCTCTATAGCAATTTTTCGAAGATGCCCCCCGACGACATCCTTACGGACGACCATGTCGCAGAGCTTCTGGTCAAAGAAGCTAACGATTGCTCTCTCAAGTATTCATCTATGGGCCTTGACGCATTCAAATCTACCAAGTAAGCGCCCGCCTATAGTCCATGCATGGAGTTGCTGTTGTGTCACCATAGGTTCCGCGCCTCTATGCTTGTTGCCGAGTTGCTAACGGATGCTACTCTAGGCGTCCCGCGAACCAGCCCAAACCCAACACCCGTTTTCTCAATAACATCATTCGCGACACCAACCATCACAATCGCACTCTTCTAGCCAGAGAAAGTGCCGAGTCCCGGGCGAAATTGCGCGATCTCGAAGATGCCGAGGAGAAAAAACGTAGAGAGGAGGAGCGCAGACAACGGAAATCTAGACCCGGCCCTGGCGACACTCGAAAGCGCATGCTAGGAAACATTGCTGCTATACTTGGTGCACCGTCTAAGAAGCGTAGGGCCGAGAAAGCCGATGTGCCTGGTGAGAGTGCTTCCGATTCGGAAGAACCTACCGCTAGGGCTAGCAACTCTCATCGGCGGCATGGGTCTCATAGGAGGAATGAAGATACAGATATCAGGAGGGGACATGGTCGGAAGGATCAGACGACGGAATCTGGTGGGGCTTCACATCACAAGAGACGTCGAGACGAGAGTCGAGAAGATAGATCGTCTTCGTCTAGGCCACGAGAGCATAAGCGCCGAAGATATTCACCTCATCGCGACAGCTCTCACCGTACGAGTCCTGCGAAGCGTCTAGGTCACCAACATTTACCATCTGATAGCTCATCTGACTCGGATCCGTTAGATGAAGTTATAGGTCCGGCACCAGCCAAAACTAATACTGTTCAACCACGAGGTCGAGGAGCGAACGCCTCCACTGCTGGTATAGATAGCCGCTTTGCGCCGGATTACGATCCAAGAAAAGACGTCACGCCCGAGCCCAAAGATGGCGACAGTTGGGATAACGATGTGGAGGCATTCCGCGACCGACAGAAATGGAAGCAACAAGGTGCGGACAGGCTACGCTCAGCAGGGTTTACCGAAGAGCAAATCAAGAAATGGGAGAAGGGTGATCAGAAGGACGAGGAGGACGTTCAATGGACCAAAACACCAGGCCTAAGAGAATGGGACCGTGGTAAAGTGGTCAACCAAGATGGTACCGTCACTTTTGCGACGGATGCCGAGTAGTGAAATAAGTCGACCAAGCGCGTTTTGTCGAGAAGTATCGCAAGCATACCTATTTACTTGATTTTTTAACGAATCACGTATTGGACGACGCTACGGGATAATTTACGATATCCATATCATTGCACGCTTTAATATAGCATGGCAGAGCACATGTGCGGCGTCAACGGAGCATCGGATCCAGTTGTATATAGGTATTCAACCAGGAAGCGCGGCCACGTCTTGAAGTACCGTTATTTAGGTGGCCGGGTGGTAAACGCCAAACCAAGACATTATCATTCATGACGCGCGAATGTTTTTGAACGAATCGTTTATGAATAGACAGTCGATCAGAATAAAACGTTCATATTCAGAATGCAAACTTACATGTTAACCTGCTACCTACCTACTTGGCCAGTGGTACATGGTGCAACTTAATAGATCCAGAGGTATAGCTTTATGTACCATTGCCGAACCTGGCAGCATTTCCCACTTTAAACGAATCAGATGCCGCGTTGCATAGTTACCTAGCTCTTTCGCTAACGAGAGGCAGTTAACCACATGTAGGAGAACTGCTCCCTCTAGCTACATGTACGGGTGCAATTTTCCCCGTTGGTCCAAGATTAACAAGATACGTTACGTTGGCATTGCGTGATGGCGACCGATGCATAGCAAATATTCGTAATTTGGGCAGCCTATGTCTGTATATCCGTCTACCTCTCTGAGACTTGACAAGAATTTCCACTCTCTCAAACGAACAATGCCTTACTAGGGAGTTTCAGGTGAAAGACGCGAGGCCGTGAGCAAGGCCGTGAGAATAACCTGAGTAACATAGTGTTGCTGCTCGTTTTCGAAGTTGCGGCGGCTATCTACGTAGTATGTACATCTCGACTTCTCGAATTGTAATAAGGAGATCAATGGTAGGATCTTATATGCAAGGTTGTATCCTTGAATATCTTTTCGATGTGGGGGAGATATCTGGAGGGGAGTTGTGATTGACAGTTTCGGCGTGTTTCAGAGGGGTAGATCGGAGAGGTGACGATGTCGTAAGCCAGAATCCTTGCTAGATTATCAGATTACCAGGGTAGTTTGTATGTACTGTAATTAATATGTATGTGGCTGTGTAGGTACCTAGTTGGATAATGGACAAATATATCTATACATACCTAGCTCTAGCTGAAGAAGGACAACAAGTGATATTGATTGCTGTCCAATCGCTTTGGTAATACCTTAAACGGCGGCTTTTAAACTTTCAAGTTGAGCTGACACGAGAATTCTAAAAACGTTGAAGATGTAATTAGGTGAATTTGGAATTGTGAAGTGCGATACGCTTGGGCTGATCTTTGACTGGTCTGCATGGATGGATTCGGGATTCCCCTGATAATGGGAAGCGTTGAAAAAAAGGGCGCAAATCACAATTGTAGATAATTAGGATTGCTTGCTCGTGTGATCCATGAGATTATTCTTTTTAGGATTGACTATGTAAATCTAAGATATGAAACATTCGGTGCGGTCTACTTCTCGGACTTCTTAAAACTTATCTAGCACTGAGGCTATCTACCTAGGTTTTGCGCACACGTAATTTCAATCAAGGGCAGTTGCATAGGTACCTAGGTAGTTATTCTTGTCGGTCTGTAGAGGTTCTCGTTCTCGCTAGGTCGGTCAAAAGAGATGGGAAGATTCAGATTCACTAAACACGCGAAAGCAGCTGAAATTTGTGCTGCGGTCACTGTAGTATCACTGTCCACTCGTGACGCAAACACGCGCTCGTCCAGCTCACTAACCGAATGTAGCGGCCGGCCAACTCAGAACTCCAGTCTACCCAGCTCCGCGATCCACCGAACCAACTAATGCACCCATGCAAAATGCAACCACTTCAAGCCCCAAGCCCACTAGAACTGCCCACACTGCCCACATTAGCACCCTGACCTCACCACTAACTGACCCGTCCCAATTAGGTAATTATGTGACTTAGGTACCTACAACAATGCCGTCAACTCCGCAGTGGTGCATCCCAACTTTCCTATTATTATCTATTATTATCGCTGCTGTCTCTATCTCCATCATCGTTGCCGCCCAGTCCATTCCAGCCTCGTTCAACCTCGTCCAACCTCTCTTATACCTTTCAAGGTTTCCTGAACTTCGTAGACTTCTTTTCTAAAGCCGTCCGTCCTATCTCTATTGAGCGTCTCTTTTGTGCCGCCTTCTCGTTTTGCTTCGCCTCAACCCCACTCTGCTTTACGGCTTGGATTCTATTCTGATCATCCCGAACACTTGGTGTTCTCCACTCGTACTAATCTTTAGCAACACCCGTTACACTTATCACTGCTACGAATGGTCGTCTACGCAGCGAGGCAGCTGAATTGCCAGCTACGTTGACAAACTGCTCGAATTCGCCTCCCGACTCGTCGCAAACATGCGACCCCCGAGGGTTGTCATTCTCGTTCTCTTCTTCATTGCTTGCCTCTTCCTCCTATGCCGCGCCATCACAACAGTCGGTCGTCCTGCACCCGTCATATCCTCCCCGCAGTCGACGCAAAAATCTGGCTTCAGATCCCTCTTGTCCTTTTCGACACCTTTCGCTCTCTTCCCACCGAATGCTATCATCACTATAGCCGATGACAATAGCACCTCGTTCGCGGCGAGGCCCGCAGCCTTTGGGCCTCCTTTACCTGGTAAAGGACTCAATGGGCAATTGTGGATAGGCAGTGGCTTTACAGAGGAGTCTATGCAAGATGGGGAGGGTGAAGGCGAGCTTGGCTGCAGCGACGTGCCTGGGTGGGGTGATGGCTCCTCGAATGCCGTCCTGAAGCCCCTAACGAAGGAAATACAACAAAAATTCAAATCGGTAGCCGCCGTCGGAAACACCAAGAACCTAAAGCAGGGTGATTCGAAAGGCCCACTAGTCGACCGAGCCGCTGCTTCCGCTTCCGAGTCCGAAACCAAATCCAAGTCGAAGCCAGTTGACGATGGCACCGATGATTATCTCCATCAGAGGCTAGATAAGTCGACCAAATCGCAGAGCGATGCTCTAGGCTCCTCGAGCTCTGGTCACGCCGATATTCAATCGATACAAGAGGGAGCCGAGATTGCTGGCAAGATTGTCTTGCTGAGTCGGGGCGGCTGTGGCTTTCTTGAGAAAGTGAAATGGGCCCAACGCCGAGGCGCCATCGCTCTGATTGTCGGTGACAATCAACGAGGCGGTCCATTAATACAGATGTATGCACACGGAGACACGTCTAACGTCACCATCCCGTCTATCTTTACTTCTCGTACGACTGCCTATCTGCTCTCACTTATGATGCAACCTGGAAGCTTCATCGAAGATATCATTGACGAGAACGGTAAGCCCTCCTTGAAGGTGCAGCAGTCCGACAAAGCCAGGAAGAATAGGAGACCAAGACGGGCTGTTGTGCCAGCCCAGCTCCCGAAGCCCGCTACTAAGCCAAAAGGTACGAAAGCACCTCTTACAAAATTACCCTCTTCAAATGGCGAATCCTCTGGCTCGGGACTTGGTTGGCTCTCGAAATTCTTCGCGGGAGGTGCCCGTCCCACTTCGACTTCTGCTGCCAGTGGAAGCCGCCCACCCAGTAGTGGTCATTTTGACTGGGTATTAGTGGAAGATTTTTCGGATGAGAAGGACAAGATCATAAAGAGCAGCCTTGAGCGAGCCTCAAAGGCCAGATCAGATGGCACTTCAAAGTCTAAAACCAAACAAACGCCAGATGACAATTTTCAAATTGGGGTTGAAGACTGGAGAGACCCAGATCTAGTCGGTTCTTCCGATTCCAACAACAAATTGCTGGAGTCAATGAAGGACAATCGCAAGCTACAATCCAATCAGGCTTCAGATACCGAGACCTCGGAGCGTAAGAAGCAAAACGCCAATGGACCCACGGGTGGCAGAGTTACTCCCAGCAGCGGAGAATATGCTGCAGGTCGTATGCCCGTCAAAGGTTCTGATGCTATCGGGTCTATTAGGGGGAAGACATCAACTTCTACTAAAGGAGGGTTTATTTCTAAGATTTTCGGTGATGACACTAGTCCAGACTTCGGCAAGGTTGAGGCTCAGTCTGAGCCAGTCGACCCACCTAAGAATGGAAATCCTCCTCCAGATCTTAAGGACCTCCCGCCTGAAGACCGAGAAGGGCTTTGGGTTGTCATCACTCCCACTAGTGGCGCGAGTCCTTTCTTCGACACGCTGCTTGTTCTGGTTATCAGCCCATTGATCACACTCACTGTGGTATATGCCCTACTTATCTTACGAGCCCGCATTCGACGGAGAAGATGGAGGGCTCCCAAGTCGGTAGTTGAGCAGCTTCCAGTGCGAACTTACCACACCGTGGCGTCAACGCCAAGTCGCACCTCCAGAGTACCATCTCCTATCAGTCCGTCTCCAACCACACCACTGCTTCAAAGCCAACATGGCCCGTCGAGAGCCAGGCCCCGCTCGCGAACCACTACTGGTGTTCCGTCGGCTGGAGACCTCTTACAGGCGGAGTCTTCCCTGCCGCTTCCTAGGTCGCAGGCACGTGCAGAACATGAGAAGCGCAAAACACACATCCCAAGTGAGTGGAAGAAGTACATGGGTCGACAGGTAGAGTGTGTCGTATGTTTGGAAGAATATGTGGATGGTGTTAGCCAAGTCATGAGTCTACCATGCGGACATGAATTCCACGTGGACTGCATGTGAGTTTGAGTTTTATTTCTATTTTATTCGACTCCCAGATGTACAATACTAACGGATGTAGAACGCCATGGCTTGTAACGCGACGACGGACTTGTCCGATCTGCAAGGGCGACGTTGTCCGATCGCTAGCCCGCGGGATGCCATCCAGTCCCAGGTATGAACCTTATCAGGATGACAGCGACGACGACCTAGCAGAACAGGCTACCAGCCCCTCGTCTCCAGATGCCCTTCTCAGACAGCCAGAAGACACCGATGTGGAACAAGGCACTCTGCTATCCCCCGATAGCTCGCATCACGATGGCTGGTTCAGTACGCTCCGGGACACCTTGCGGAATCGACTCTCATCCTGGTCCAGGCGAGTCCCAGAAGATATGGAAAATCGTAACAGGTGATAAGACATACTTATTGCATCATCTGTTTGCGCAAGACACAATCGGCGTTTGGTCACTAAAGCGGCATGCATTACTATTATACACTTTGGTTACGGTCTGGGAAAGCATTATGGAACATGGGCATGTGGTTTTAGGAATAGGATTACCGCCACAGCAGGGCGCATGAGGTTGTTTGATTACCTCTCTTCAGTACCTATCCTCATTTTGCCCGAGGGAATTATTGGACTTTTGTAAGAGATGAGCACACCTACCGCGCTAGCATTTATGGATTTTCCCTTGTACTGTAGATTATTTGGTTGCAGACACCATGTTCATACGTAGCCCACGCCACGGGCTAAAACGAGGATTATTATACCCTTTGGTTGCTGCGCGGTTTGTCAAATTCAAACTCGGTTCCCTGTATCGTTATAATATCTAATGGCGTCTATATCCTCTTAATTATGACTCTACCTCCATGATCGATATTTTAGTCTTCCAACTAGAATGGGTAGGTTAAGCAGCACTTTGAATTGTATTCAAACAGATCCATAGTCCAATATATCGAAGGTAAGGTAATTACGTCAACAGTAAAGATCTTAGCGTTAATGCCATCGAGGCCAAAGCTCCTGTCAAAAGCGGAAGGTGGGGCAATTCCAAAAGCCTGTAATGACAGGGACAGGCCATGTCCAGACAGGCAGACAGGGTCCCCAGCACATCTTAGTTTATGACGACAACATTTACTCATTTTGACTTTGACATTTATATATTACAGTACACGCATTCGCGATAGCAATTGAAAATATAAAATTTCTACCTTTCTCATTCATCAGTGGAGACATAACTATTTCGAAAGAATCGAAATCAAGCAACGATCACAGCCCACAATTAATACATCCAGTGTCCTGCCGAGCTCTACTGTCTACATAATGTCTAGTGGGTTTGCCGGCAACGTCCAAGCTAGAGCCCAAGAAGTCGCGTACGCAACAAACACATATCTCAAATATAATACTTGGTGCTCCAGCTAATTCACCACAGGAAGGAAGATTATGAGAAGGCCAAGGTGCTCCTTTCTGATGCGGCTAAAAGCGGCGCCTACTTGTATCCCTTTAGGTATCAGCCGACCTGTCTCTAATATGTAGCCAGTCATGCCAGGACCGTCTTACTATCAGAAGCTAATCTTGAATCAATAGGGGAATTTTCTACTTCTTGACACACAGATCGTTATGGAAGCCATTCACCTCTCGCATCCTACCTACTCTTGGACTAACGGCGGGAGTGACGGCCTTCATGTTCTTCTTCACCTACATCCCTCAGTCGGCAATCCTCTTCTTTGTTAACGGCCCTCTTGCCGTTTTCACGACTGTGCTTCTCATCCTTAATGAAAGCTCCACCATCGTAAACCTCATATCTCGCAACTTTCTCTTGCAGGATGCATTACTCGACACCTTCGATGGTACACTCGTAGCAAATAATGCAACCGGTGTGGTCAGCGAAGGGCGACAATTGAAATCTGGAAGTGACCCTATCTCAAGATTAGGGAAAGTCCTCAAAAATCCGTTTTCCAAGTTTACCCCAAAGGCTTTGGTCCGATACATTATGTATCTGCCTCTCAATTTTATTCCTGGTAAGCCGGAAATCCACGTGTTTGCTGTTTGATACTGACGTGTGGCGTACCCGAGCAGTTGTTGGCACAATCCTTTTCATCCTCATTCAAGGTGAGTAAATTTCCTTCACGCTTAGATAGCCTACACGTATATGTGGTTACTGATATGCCCCCTAGGTCGAACAAGGGGTAGTTCCGTCCATGGTCGAGTTCGTCCCCCATTCGGATCTTTCATTTATAACAGCACTTCTAATCACCAAATAGTACTTCCAACTAAAGGGATGGACCTCGTCTCAACAGAATGATTGGCTTAAGCGCCACACTGGCCCATATACAACGTGAGTCTGGGTTGATTTCACCTCTGAGCCACGGTCCTATATAACCGGCTACTCCCAGCCCATCTTAATTTATCACTGAGTCTTTAAAAACCTAAGATCCGAATGGGGTCCAGAGCTAACACTGAGCCGTAGTTTCGGGACGATCGCAACCCTTCTGGAAATGATACCTATCGCCTCGATGTTCTTTGCGTTTACTAATACTGGTAGGTCCGATCTTCGCTTGACAAACATCCAATCACTGACAGTTTGGTGTTAGTGGGCGCCGCTCTTTGGGCAGCCGACATCGAGCAGAAGAACACACAGATGACCCAGGGCACAGCCCCTAATCTGCGAGAGTCCGCAAAGAAGGCCGAGTAGGGTCGTACGAAGACTGCACCTAACCGAATCCCCCGAGATTAGGTGAATCGAAGATCCTGCACATCAATACATAACCGGCCTGCATATTGGTAAGACTCCGACTATTTGTATGCGTAGGTCTCAGAGCGACTCGTGTCGCTTGACACCAATAGCGACTCAGACAGACGAACAGCGTCTAGTCGAGATTCAAGTGCAGTTCACACTTGGATACATCACAACGTCCCTGCTCAAGGCACAATGTATACAATATTATCCTCTATAGCTAGAACTACCACTGGATTCCATAGATGACTGGGAGATATATACACTGGAAACACTTGACACGTGCTGCTATGATTTTGGTTCTTTGTCTTAGAAGTTACAAACGGAAACCCGCACAATCTCGGTTAATTAAGTCGAAACATGTTCAATATCACTGGGCACATATCTGGATTTCTAGAACAGTTAAAGCTGCCATTTAGCAGTTCAATGTGGAGCCGAGAACAGCTCTACCCCTTGTCAGGGATGCAGCGTTTGCCCCTGACGTGTGCAAAGGAAGCACGGAAGCTGATGCAATGAGGCTTTTCGAATGTAATACACGGTACCAGGTGCAAGCAAATAGAAATACTTCGCAATTTACATGGTGCCTTCGATCGGCACATACCAAAGTGTTATTGACTAGTAATATTCGGTTTTCAGTGCGTTCAGAAAGAATGCCTAAAGAACATTACAACGAGCTCATACTTTTTACCACTAGTAGTAGTCGATATTAATAGGAAAGTCAACCATTTTAAAAGAAGATACCATGGGGCAATCGACTTAACGGCTATGTGCATCTGGCATCTACCATCTGGCAAGGCTCCTTGCAGCTCTATGCATATAGCCTCTTCCAGTCCGAGATAATAGTGTAACACCTAACGCAGATCAAATCAAGCCTTATGTTATTTGCTACGTTGGTGGTTCTAAAGAAGCCACCCATATCATAACACTCTAGGTCTTAGTCATCTGAAATATGTCAAGCCGACCTGTTATTGAGTCAATGAGTCGTACGGGGTAATATTACACGATGCCACTACACATCAGGGGCTCATAAGCCACAAGGGTGACACAGTACTCACTGTCTAGTTCCATAAAAGGCACAGTTTATGGGTTTCCAGTTTCTTCAACAAGTATGCAGAAGGAAGGTTGGAAGAGATTTCTTGCGGGCATCGTATGTCTAGAACTTGAAGCTTGCGTGACACGTTCCATGGACAGCGCTTTGAGACAGTTGGAGATAGCCAACCTAACGGATCTTCAGTGTCTAACTCCTCGGCTAGTTTTCAAGATGCAGTCATGATATGAGCGGCCTCCACGCTTGGTATAATCGTGATTCGTATGTGAGCCAATCCGGAGGTATGAAATGACTTATATGGTTTTACCAACCTTTTCAGTACATGTGACGGGAGCCCATCGTTGTGTTGCGTATTCCAAGATCCAAAAGTTGTGCATAGAATTGAACAATCTTACCAAACTTGATTTGACAGCCGTGATAGTGTAGGTCAGCTTATCAAAACATGCAATCCAATTTACCTTACCGCCAACAAGGAAGGCATCCAGTATGAAAGGAGCTTAAGCATATGAGTCTTGTCCTGTCCTATACCGAGCGGCGAGTTGTGCAAGAAGGCATCCGATATGTCCACGGCTCACGTCCGTCTCATCGTCTCCACAAGGTGGAAAGGCTTCTGACAGGGACAATATGTAGGTGGCAACAAGCAGGAAGAACGAACCTGAGGAGATGCCATGGAAAATACGACGCAATAGGCCTGAGTACATTGTCTACTTGATACCTAAAAGTGGAGATGTTACCTTGTTTTCTCGGTCAAAATCAGAGGCTGTCTCGACCTAATCTCTCCTGATGGTGACGTGCCTTCCCCCAAAGAAGCACCGGATATCCACCTAATCTTCGTTCCTTAACGCGTCAACCTTCCCTCTGACTTTTCTGCTCCTTCTATATTTGATGCGGGTTTCTCAATTCGTTTGATTAACCAAGAAAGTACGACTTACATACCTGCCATCCTAACTCATCCGCTTCCTTCTCTTAGCCAAATTTCTTCTCCCTTCTTTTATACCAACTACCAGAAAGTATCCCGCTTCCCATCTATCATCACCCTATTTTTCTCCCGACCCCCCATATCACCATCAAACATCCTTTCATTCATTCATCTATCTAATTTCCCGGTCACTTCGTCGTAGGACTGGAGATGTTCATTTTCTTCTGACTAAAGTATTACCATTACATCTAAGTCATCCTTTGGAGTATTCCTATTAATCAGCTTAGGGGAGCCCTGGGTCATTACCAGGCACCCGCTCCCGCTTTATTCCTTATCATGAGGGCCTTCACTCTCGCCTTCGACTTCATGTCGATGGTCATTCTACTTGTATGGTCTACAGGCACTTGGGCAGTGCCCCAAGGAGACAACTCATTCGTTCAACGCGACTATGCTTCAGAGAAAACCTCAGCGCAAATCGACTATAGTCTATTCGGTGGCCCCGAGCCTGATCGCGGCGCATACAACTATCCTACTCACACTTACGGGGGATATGGCCCACCTCCGCCTCCACCTCCACCCGCGACCTCGCTGTCTTCTTCTTCGAGTCTAGGCCAATCCAACCTTAGTACGACTTCAACTAGCATTCTCAGTACTAGTCCTGCATCGACTCCTGTTGGTGGCTCGACGATCTCGTCAGGTATTTTATCCAGTCTTCCCATTCCCATGACCCCCTACTTACGTAGTTATAGTCTCATTATCGGTATCAATATCCTCAACGAGTGCTTCTACCACTTCGGCATCTATCCCCAGCAATGTCACTTCACTAACAGGGGCCACGGGAGAGGCGACTAATTCAATCTCCGCAACGTCCGGGGCAAAAGAACCGAGCACTTTCACTTCATCAACTGGCGCTTCTGCCTCATCAAGTATCGGGAATCTACCAGGGTCCGTGTCAAGCAGCAGCACTGTTGCATCTTCTACGGTCACCAATTCCAGCCTGGTAAGCTCTAGCATTCAATCCTTCCCAAAACACGAAGCCTAAAAACTATGCATATATAAACATAACGTATTTGCGAGAATCTTAAGTTACAAACGCTAACAGTAATGTAGAGCGGTCCTTCAGGCACTTCATCCCTGAGCACCAGCGGAAGTTCGAGTATTGAGGGCGGGCCCGAGGGTCAAACTGTTGCGTCAACAATTAGCCAGACCACTTCCCCTACTGCTGCCAATGGGACAAGCACCATGGGACAAAGTACTGTTACCGGAACGAACACAGGAGAACCTTCTACAATAACAACACTGTCTTCGGGTGTTCTTATTACTGTCATCACCCAGAACGGAACTATTATTGGGACCTCTAGTACAGCCCCAGTAACCGGAAGCGCTGAGAGTACATTGACGCAATCACCAAGTAATAATTCATCAGGAACGGTTTCATTTGGCTCAACAGCTTCGACGATTCCTATCCCAGGATCATCTCAAAGCACAGTAGCCTCTACGTCTGAAGCAACACTTTCAATCCCGCAAGGAACGTCGAGCACGTTGTCAGCCGTCTCTTCTATCTCATCAGTACCAAGTAATGAAACTTCCACTCGTTTCCCAATCACCAATACTACATTAAACGTTACTCCAACGGGATCCTCTCCGTCCAGAAGTGGTTCGTTATCAACTACCACGAATCCTTCTGGCTTGACTGTCCCAAACACTAGCTCGCTAAGCAGTTCTATCCTAACTTCGGAGTCAGTTCCTTTCCCGCCATTTCCTGTACCTAATAGCACTTTTAGCAGTGGTTCTGCCGGACCTCCCGTTCCTATATCATCTCAGAGCGCGTCGAATAACGGCACAGGACTCCCTCCAGAGGTTTCCCTGACAAGCGGCAGAACTTCTCAGATAAGCTCTCTCGCCAATATTAGTACTTCTACCGTTCCGGCTGGCCCGTCAGGCCAGGGCATTCCTAGCGNTACTGGAAGCACAGAGGCCTCGAGTCCGAGCCCGATACCTTCTTCAGCAGGCTCAAGCATTCCTAGGCCTGGATCATCTGGTAGTCCCCCTTTTCCAGCTTCAAATGTGACAAACAGTATCGGGCCTACGGCGGGAAGTTCAGGAATCCCTACATTACCCACAGCTAGCTCTACGCTTTCAGCATCGACAACATCGGCATCGGGTATGGAGATAAGTAGCGTTGTGGCGTCCGGTACTCTAACCGAAAGTGAAGCATCACCATCAGCGCCATTCCCATTTTCCAACAGTAGCACTAGTGTCGCCTCTGGAACATTCAGCCAATCCACAACACTGACAGGGACAACGGGTGCTACTGTAACCCCTCCACCGCCTTTGCCGCAAAGCTCTCAGACAGGCCCATCGGGTTTAGGAACTGCTTCAGGGTCCCTTTCACGTACCGTATCCGCACCTTTTCCTCTAAGCAACTCGACAGCTGGTGGTACTCAGGGGACCGTATTTTCTTCTCCAACAATCTCAGGAACGAGCTCGGTTTCTGGTATATTCTCTTCCATTTCATCCTTGGAATCTGGGTCGGCTCCGTTCCCATTGACGAACTCCTCGGCCGTTACGGGACCTACGGGCGGAAGCATCTCCTTGCCTGGTAGTTCGCCATCTGGTTCAATATCTGCGGCTGGTCCTGGGGGCCTTTCTGGATCTCAACCAACATTTTCAACCACGCCTCCTTTTCCTACCACAAACTCAACAACACTCATAGGATCAATTGGTTCGACCAGGAAGAGCACGGCATCTGGTATCTTTCCTCCCAGCGGCCAGTCTGTGACAGGGACACTCCCGGGTTCAACATCACTCCTGTCAATGTCCACCGGAACTGCACCAGCTTCGTTACCTGGCTCCAGTTTATCCTCTCAGCCTCCCTTTCCTCTATCAAATTCAACAGGCGCTCCAACTGGCCAAACGGTTCCCTCGACTGTAACTGGTAGACCGACAGGAACAGGCGCTACCACGGAAGGATCCAGTGGTAGTATCAGTCATTCTGGTGTAACTGTTTCCCAATCATCACCACCGTTCCCATTGTCTAACTCCACAGTGTCAACTACCGGGCAGACAGCCGTAACAACAAGATCTATCCTAGGCTCAGGGACACTCACGTTAACATCTGTAACTCCAAGTGGTACATTAACAAATCAAACCTTTCCACCTACTCCTTCTTCGCCCAATGGGTCTCAGACGGCTCCTTTCCATATGAATTCGACGTCACTGACTATGGGCCCAACAGGGCAATCTGTAAGCGGAACTACGATGGCCACGAGCTCACCCCCCTTTCCTTTATCAAACTCTACACTCACATTATCGGGACCGACAGTCTCATCCACAGCCAGAGAAACCGGGACAATCAGCCCTACAGGTGCCATTAGCCCCTCGGCACCTTTCCCACTATCCAACACCACGATTCCTACCATATTCGGATCCACGGGTAGTCGAGTGTCCACTGCTCCTGGCCCAATTTCCTTGAGTTCGAAACCAATGCCAAGTGGGTGGTCGAGCAACCCAACTGCTCTCTCAGGAAGTTCCACTATAGGTACCTCTAGCGTTCTAAGTTTTCCAAGCTCAGGGGTTTCCAACAGCGCCACGGCCCAGATTTCCGGGTCATCTGCTCCATTTCCTATGCCAAATTCGACAATCGCCACGAGTAGTACCATGGGATCCTCTGGTATTACACCAATAGGATCTATGAGTTTTGCCAGCGGTTCTTCTAGTCCTATTAGTACCACCAATGCGACTCTTCCATTGACCGTTACACCCTTTACCACGCTTTTATCGTCACTAACAGCGCCCTTTTCATTATCAAACTCGACAGAGGGCCCTGCATCTACTGGCTTATCGGGTGGTCCTTCAGGCCAAGGCAGCCTAGGTACGGGTTCGACTACTATGTCCAGCGCAGGGTCTATCCCTAGGGAATCTGGAACTGGGGGCCAATCGGGAACAGAGCAGCCCACAGGAAGTTCAGCGCCTCCCTTCCCTCTGACGAACACGACAGTTGCTCCTAACCCAACTGTGTCATCAAGTGGAACTCCTATCCTGGGAACCGAGTCAGAATCGACATCAAGGCCGGTTGGAACCATTAGTATTTCTAACCCATCACCAGGGGCTTCGCAGACCTCGTCTCCACTTTCAACTTCCAACTCAACGAGCTCAACTGCTGCGGCCAATTCTCCATCTGGCCAGTCCATAACTGAGAGCGGGAGTATCTCCAGCAATATATCGGTCTCTACATCTGGTGCTACCGGCTCTCTTTCTGCCCCTTCTGTAACCTTAAGTTCTGTCCCCTTTCCCTTTTCAAATTCGACGACTATTCCTGGTTCTCCCGGGAGTGGTTCCACGGCGGGACAGCCGACGGTTGTTAGTACTCAGTCAACATTCCAAGTAACTTCATCCTTGAGCAGTATTCCTCTCAGTTCGACAACTCAGCCTACACTTAGTTCAGTGCCGAACACTCTTTCGAACAGCTCCTTTTTCCCTGGACCAGCCACGACTTTATCATCAAGTTCTAACACCATATCATATCCTTTGACCAATTCTACGACATCCCAAGAAGCCACAGGATCCATTCCATTTTCGTCGGGCACCTTCCCCACCGAATCGACGACATCAGGCACACCGGGTGGGCAAGGCATTCCTCCACAGATTACCTCGCTTTCAGTATCAGGTTCTTCTACGGATACCTGTACCGAGGAGCCTCTCACGACTGAAGAACCCGACACAACTTGCACAGAAAGCGAAACTCCGATAGTTACTACAGATACGACATGCAGCGAGAGTACACTTACCCAGTCTGGTTCTATAGTAACCCTAACTTTCTCGTCAAGTGTCGAGGCAGCTAGCGGAACTTCTGCTTCACTATTGTACTCGACTTCGTCGTGTAACGAAACCTCCTTAGGTAAGGAATTGATAACGATCGGCGAAGCGCGTGGGGAATCAAGGCTAATTCGGAATAATAGCCAATGCAACGTCTTTTGGCGGAAGCGGCAATCCGACTACCTTCCAAACATCAACAATAGCATCCATATCAGGGCAGGTGTTGAACAGCACCAGTGTCACCACCGCCGAACCCACTTCGGGTGTCATCCCAGCGGCTAGTTCATCCTCAGCAATAGGATTGCCTGATCCTATGCCTGATCGAGACCATTGGCACACTCCTCCAGTCGGCCCTGCACCTACTGGGCCTGTGGCACGAGATACGGCACGCAAAGGTGCCGCACTGGATTGGCGTCAGTACATTCGTAGCCTCTTCCCGAACGTGTACGGCGTAAAGGAGGAGACTGAAGAGAAAAAGGCTGAAGGGACGAAATAAGAAATGGTTTGCTATGTCTCGCGCTGTGTATATCTCCCCATTTGTTGTCGCATTAGTATGCTCGGGCATTTGATGGACACATTTATGTGGTGGTCTGACAAGTTTGTATCAAAAAGTGAGACGAGCCACGTTATTTGCTTCTAATGGACAGCGAGTACTTTTTTGCAGGAGATACGGAAGAATAATGAGATGGAAAAATACAGGGTTTAGATACCACTTCTGTACCTAGTAGCATATTTTCCCCCAAACGACTCTTGATTCTCAATTCTGTCGTCTTCGTCAAAACATGTCCACCTTAAAACATGATGCGTAGGCCCTGCAGATGCATGAATTCATGTCTAGGTACGCGGATGCTTACGTACGCAATCTTAGATAATCGAAGGCAAAGGCGAACATTGAAGGAAACGCCGGGGATGGATATCATGTACCGAAGTATACCTCCACGCTAGATGCTCGTAGTTCGCCGCCGTCTTTTCAGACTTTTTTTTTTACTGTTGTCCCCAATGGATATCTCCTCTTTCATGGAGTTCTTCCCCATGCCCCCCAAAGGTACTGACCTGTGACTGAATAATCCGAGATGGACAACAGATAAGACAAATGGTTTCTAATTCGGTTTCAATTCTATACCAGTATGCATAATAAGGCATCATCAGGTCCCTGCATCCCGAGAGCCGCGTAGATGGAATTCTATCATTGTTTCAACTTGGTGCATGGGGTGCATAGAGATGGTCGAGAACCGGCAATGCCATAGATTTGGGTGGCGGCTGTCGCTGGTCCCTGAGCACGTCATCAAGGCTAAATACTACATGTATTCGATTTAATTTTTAACCCATGTTCTAGCCTTCTACTATGTACATAGTATTCCACAGAGCAAACGGGGTTTGTTTCACGCGCAGAAATGCACATGTACAACTGCTAAGTACACTGCTAATTACGTAGCCTGAACGGCATCGGAATCAGCTTCTAGTGGGGTATTCTTCCCGTCTTATTTTTTTTTTCTTTCGTTCAGAATTTAAACCAGTGGCCAAAGTGGTTCCAATTCCCATATATATCTTCCAGCTGTACCCCGTACCAACACATTCGTACACCGTTGAGTGTGCTAGTGATTCATCTTGTCCTTCTCTAATTATCGTTTTATAAGAACTTGGGTTGGGCAGCTCCGGTTCTCTTCCTTTCGTGACAATTTCATTTACACTCTTTCACCCCCACTACAAAATACAATGGCCAACCCTCCCCATGGTGGTGTCCTTAAGGACCTTATTGCTAGGGACTTCCCCAGACAATCTCAGCTTGCTGCCGAGGCCGAGAAGCTTCCTGCCATCACATTGACGGAGAGACAACTTTGCGATCTCGAATTGATCCTCAATGGTGGTTTCTCTCCTCTTGAGGGCTTCATGAACGAAGCAGACTACAATGGGTATGTCGTTGTAAAGTCAACAATTGCTTTGTTACTGTGTTGACTGTTTTATACAGGGTCGTAAAGGACAACAGGCTGGCCGATGGCGTCCTATTCAGCATGCCAATCACATTGGATGTACCCGAGGAGACAATCAAGGAGGTTGGCCTTAAGTCAGGTGTGCGAGTAACGCTACGGGATCTTCGTGACGACAGGAATCTAGCTATCCTTACGGTAGACGATATTTACAGACCAGACAAGTACGATTTTTTTTTTTTTTTCACAATCTCCCAGACTTATAAACCCAGTCCCACTGACACAAATAATCACGATAGGGTCCTCGAAGCCAAGGAGGTATTCGGAAGCGACGATGAGGCACACCCAGCTGTCAAGTACCTCTTTAGGACTGCTGCCGATTTTTACGTGGGTGGAAAAGTAGAAGCAGTCAACCGTCTGCAACACTACGACTTTGTGGACCTCCGTTGTAGGCTGAGTCTCTCCTTTGAACAACTGCCATCGAGGCTAATTAGGTACTTCCACAGACACCCCTGCCGAGCTCCGATTACACTTCGACAAGCTGGGCTGGAGCCGGGTTGTTGCTTTCCAGACAAGAAACCCTATGCACCGCGCTCACCGAGAGTTGACCGTCCGTGCCGCTCGTTCGCACCATGCTAATGTGCTCATCCACCCTGTCGTGGGCTTAACAAAGCCCGGTGACATTGACCACTTCACGAGAGTGAGAGTGTATAAGGCTCTTCTGCCAAGATACCCCAACGGCATGGCGGTGCTAGGACTACTCCCGTTGGCTATGCGAATGGGTGGTCCCCGTGAAGCTATCTGGCACGCCATTATCCGTAAGAATCACGGTGCCACTCACTTCATTGTTGGCCGTGACCATGCTGGTCCTGGTAAGAACAGTCAGGGGGTTGACTTCTATGGCCCCTACGATGCGCAGTATGCGGTTGAGAAGTACCGTGACGAGCTCGGTATCGAGGTTGTACCCTTCCAGATGATGACTTATCTACCCGACAAGGACGAGTACGCACCTGTCGACCAGATCCCCAAGGACACTCGTACCCTGAACATCTCCGGCACAGAACTGCGCTCGAGACTAAGAAGCGGCCGAGACATCCCCGAATGGTTCTCCTACCCGGAAGTTGTCAAGGTGCTTCGCGAGTCGCATCCTCCCCGAGCTGCCCAAGGCTTTACCGTCTTCCTGACCGGCTACACCAACAGCGGCAAGGACCAGATCGCGCGAGCTCTCCAGGTTACCCTGAACCAGCAAGGTGGCCGATCGGTATCGATGTTGCTAGGTGAAAATGTCAGACATGAGTTGTCTTCCGAGTTAGGCTTCAGCAGAGAAGACCGCAGCAGGAACATCGCTCGTATCGCTTTCGTTGCTGGTGAGTTGACTCGCTCCGGCGCTGCTGTCATCGCCGCTCCTATCGCGCCGTTCGACAAGGACCGCGTCGCGGCCAAGGAGGCGGTTGAGAAATACGGCGACTTCTACCTTGTCCACGTTGCTACTCCGCTCGAGTACTGCGAAAAGACGGACAAGCGTGGTATCTACGCCAAGGCTCGTGCTGGCGAGATCAAGGGCTTCACGGGTGTGGACGACCCGTACGAGGCTCCCGCCAATGCAGACCTGGTCGTTGACGGCGAGAAGCAGACGGTGCGATCGATTGTTCACCAGATCGTTCTGATGCTGGAGAGCCGTGGCCTGCTAGACCGACTATAGAAACGTTCTAGCTTATATGATGCAATCTATGGTTCATTTCGGAGCGTTAATTCATTATGGGATAAAGGAAGAATCGGATAGACCTGGGATTCAAGTGCTGAGATTGCACAAGAATATTGATGAAGCCTAGACTAAGAATGCCGTCTGCTGGGCACACAAAATGTGCTCTAGCGTATGACGCTGTCATAGTAGAATTTTACTACTAGATTTGACTAGAGCATAGAAATGGATTTCGTTCCAAATGCATTGACTATCACATGTCAGGCTTATCTCTAAGTGTACGAAGTCCTCATTGAAGAATCCTAGCTTATAGCTGGGTAGGTAACTTGTCTGGATAGGCGAGCGAGATTCTAGATGATGCTAGTAGGTTCTACACTGCACTTACACCCACTTATTTGTCGCCAGGCTCTGGGTAATGATTTGTATCGTCCAATCGACCGACGTGAGGGGCATGTCGTGTACAGCAGCTCACGAGATTATATCATCGAATGTCACAGCAAACCAGTAAGAAGTCGAAATTATAAGGTCCCAAACATGTGAGCATTCGGATAGGTGGTTTCAAGGCTGCAAGGGGCGATTTGGTATCTTTGCAGGTTTTCAGACCAACTTTAATAACGCTGTAAACATGAAGTTATTGGAGTTAGCAATCTGCATGTTGGGACTTGTTCGATTTGAGATGTCTTGAATTATGTATGTATGTATGTATGTATGTACTTAGACCTTCAATATGTATCTATGTACCTAATGAGGTAGGAAGTAGGAAGCAGCAGGGAGGTTCGGTACTCTACCTGAGGTATCTTCGCTTAACTAAGTGTGATAACCCCGCTTTTAGCGGTAGGTGTAATGTACAGATACCCCTTTACCGCTGATCTTTGGTGCGACAAGCCTGTACAGGTACATGGAGAACCCAGTTCGTCGATTCCTGCATGAGCTCGTCGAATCAGAGGCAGCTGCGTAGCGCGTCGAAGATCCAGCCGCCGCAGTCACCTCTTTTTTGCACATCTCGAAATGCAAGTGCCTTATGCTTGCTTTTCACCACTTTTCCTACCCTTTCTTTTCCAAACCAATGAACCGATGACTGCGCTTCTCAACCTGGACATCATCATTTATCCGACATTTCGCCTTACAATCGACGACGTTTTACACCCTCCATCCAAATACAGCAACCGTCTCTGATTAAACTCGAACTAGCGGTTGGGCCCGGTCGGGCTCGCATAGTCCACCATAATGGGTTCCAAAGATCCTGACACTGCTAGCGACATCCGCCCGCGAGAGCGCCGACGTAGCAAGAGTGAACGAGAGAGGGACAGAGACAAGGATAAGGATAGGGAGCGTACTAAGGATAAAGACGGCCTTCATCACCATAAATCCCACCGCTCTAAACACAGAAGTACCAACGATAACGACTCGTATACCTCATCTCCCTCACACCGCCGACATCGAACTAAAGAAGAGAAAGAGAGGGATCGCGATAGAAGGACATCTTCTATGACTGATTTGGTGCCTGAACTATCGAGAACATCCCTTTCGAGCAGTAGGATCAGTTTACCGTACCCAAGTTTCAGCAAGGCTCACAGTAAGGAGACCGTACTCAGCCACGACAACGCAAGCTCTTCTCCCCGCGCCGATCCTCTCACCCCGGATACGACCGACCTTGGCTCTGGAAGCCTAGGAAGATCCAAATCGACCGAGGGTTCATCGAGGAGAAAGAACGCACAAAAGGATGATCGACCGCCTAGTCCTCCGGAGACGGATTTGTCTGAAGAGAAGAAGAGACGGGGCAAACCATCCACCTCTAGGTTGAGAGAGGAGCACGAGTCAGGATCGGATAGACCGAAATCTAGAACATCGGGCGTGTCCCGAACCAGCTCCAAGCATGATGAGAAGTCGAAATTATCTAGAGCCTCCAGCCATGCTTCTACTATCAAATCTCCTCCAGCCTATCCCCCACCGCCGCCACCGCCTCCGCCTCCTCCGCCGCTAGGACTACCTATCCGTGATGGCGCATCTCATTTGAGCGATAGTCGTACCATTAGTGGTTCGTCGAATATCACCCCCATCGCGCCCAGGCGCACAGCTTCAGCAAGAACCCCAAGAGTCCCAAGTCCAATTGAAGCCGAAGATTCCCCTGAATCTGTGCAAGACTCTTCACCCAAAACTCCCACGGCTACTCCGCAATTTCCACCGCCTCAGACCTTTCCAAACGAGAAGTTTCACCCTCGCATCAGACCCGAGGAGCGTCCCACGCCTTCTGCAACCCCGGCGACTGATTTCGGTCCTCCGCCTCCACCGCCTCCGCCGCCTCCCCCGTTGAATATACAAGAAGTTCCAAGAATTGATTATCTCCTTCAGAATGGTGGACTCATTCACCCCGTACCGAAGAACTTCTTGTCGGTGATACCCCGTCAGAACGGGACACGACCATCCAATCCACCTCTAGCAGGAGCGGACACTTTGTTCGCGCCGTTTTTTAACCTTCTAGACCAGTACCAGTCAGTTATTCACAAGCAGGGCTCAGTTGCAGTGGCAACAGGTCATAAATCAGTTGCGCGCCGTTTACTTGATCGACTGGAAGATGTGTTCTCGAGAGATCTTCCAGCTGAAGGTTGTAGCTGCATCATGTGCGAGAGGGCACCAGAGGACCATAGAGGTCTGGGATGGGGCGAAGTCCTGGAACGGGTAGGCGGAAGAGTTGAAATGCCTGCATGGCCTCCTTTTGACCTCGCTTCCCTTGGTGCGACGGCGATCGAGAACGTGGCGGACATGCCTCCCAGGCCATCTTCTCCCATCAATTTAGATCCCGATATTGCGGAGGAGTTCAGGGAACACTACCTGCGGCAGTCCAAGAAAGTCAGAAATGTGGTCGACAAATGGATGACGAATTGTGCCGAAGCTCCCGCACCAGCACCGTCCGAGATCGACGACGAAACGTTGACTTTCGCCATCCTGACCAATCTTGATCAAGAGGAGCAGCCATACTTCAATGCATTGATTTGCGGTGCCCGAGAGATTCAGCCTGCTCTTCGAGCGCCCACGCCGATGCGTAAGCCAAGGACTGATTTTATGGTTAAGACGGGTCTAGCACTTCAGCGTATTTACCGTCTACCTCAGACACCTCGCGATGCAGAGACGGCCGTGTTTCTGGTGAAGTATCCTTCACATCACGATCTTCTTGCGACCATTACCGATATTAGTCCCCAGGAATGGGAGATTCTTATCTCGGGCCGTTTTGACGGCTTCCTTTGGTCTGGAGCTGATGCGGATGAGTTAGCCACACCCACGGCGGAAAACCCACTATCCCGGGGTGCTACTCCGGCAAATGGCTTCGCATCCCCGCCGCCTTCCAGAGGAAACGGCATGGGGATGCGTCAAACCCCGGGTTTCGGCGCATCGCGCAGTACAACACCCTACTCCGGCATATACTCACGTGGTCAAACACCTGCTTCGTTTATCTCTCTGTCGTCGTCCACCGCGCCTGGTCATAGTCGCCAGCCTGTGTCTTATGATGAAGAGATAGAAATGGCTGTTTTGGCCGAGGTAGAACGAGAAATCTACCAGGGTATGGAAGCTCTCGAAGATGCTTTCGAGAAACTCCATCGGCGTGCCGAGGTGGTGCGGAATGCTCTCCGTCAACGCAACAATGGCCTATTAATGAGCCAACAGCATCGCCGTTCTGGAAGGATTGATGTGTTACCACAGCTGTCTGGCAACTCACAAAGCTCTGAGAGGCCGCCATGGGCTGTAGGGGATGACGACGGCATCGCCAGCGAGAGCGATTGGGGTGGTGATGATTACGACTTGGCCCCTGAGGATTCGGCAAGTAACATCTCAAGCTCGAGACACAGGCGTCCCAAGCGGAGAACCGAGAGGAGGACCCCTGCTCCCATCGAGGAAGGGGATGAGGAGGACTGAATCATCTATTGATGATTATCAATTGGGGCATATTCGACACAACATTTTGCTTTCCTTCACGACCGTCACGACTTAAAAAAACGAATTCGTTGATACCATTCCAACATTTTGGGGATTTTCAAACATTGCATTTGCAGTTACAGCAAACAAGCCGGCGACGGGTTCGCTTGAATCCACTCAGCGGACTAGGACAAGGGCAAATAAAAGCACACGGGAATTGCATTCTTTGGGTTGATTCATGAAGCTCGTCGCGAGCCAAGTTTCTTTTTTTGGTCACAGCGATGCTCTCATATTCTTGTTATCTAGCTATACATTCATATCTGCATAGGTCCGGAGTTGACGTGGCCTTTCGTTTTTTTTTTCTCGTGAAGATGGTTGTCTCTTCAATTTACGTTCTTATGGGAGGGCTGGTGAAGTTACAGTTGATACATTACTTACCTAGGTATCTAGTTAGCAGGCAAGAGAGGTGGCTCGTTTTCGTCGATACCATTCATTATGATGACTCATGAATCGGCTATTGGTGGCCGATGCCGCTATGGCGGTACTCGTTTTTATAGATTAGGTACATTCGACTTATTAGGAAAGTTGATGGTTTTGTTGCCTTTCTATCAGACTACAAACACACTGCATCTTGCTGGAATCATGTTGCTTCTTGGCGTTCATCACGCCATCCCACCTGCCCACCATACCACATGTCCACCAAGACATTCCGATTTGGATGCGGTGAGGAAGTTGAGCAACCAATCGGTTCATTTATACAAGCAAGCAAGCAGCACCGGAGTTCCTGTGCCGTGTGTATTTATGCTTGCTTCCATGTTTGGTGTTGGAGGGGAGAGGCGGGGTAACTGATGGGCTCAATAAGGTTGTTGGACCTTGCAGTCCATCCGTGCATGTCGCAGGGATTTCGGGTAGCATCAAATGATGGGCTCTGGGTAGAGGTGAATCAAACACTTGATTGCGTATCTGACGACACCCTGATTCATCGAGTTACTAATAATTGATCTGGATTGGTGACAGAATGAGTAAGACTCTTGTAAGTCCTGGGCTTAGGAAGTAAGTAAGGTAGGCAGGTATGTAGTTGCCAGTTATACTTCTCCGTCTTTTGAGGAGGGCACCATTTCCCATTATGTGCTAGACTTGTCCAATGAGAGTGCTGCACGCAGCAACACATACGATTAGGAACCGGAACTCGCGATACGGACAATACATACAAAAAGCAGGCACGGTCACGGTTCCAACCAGGGGTTCTTTGTATTGGCTTGTATGCAATATGAGTATCGATAAGAATTCTCCCAGCATCATCATCATCATTCAACCTTCATCCTTCTTCTATTTCACAATCACCTCTTTCCATGATTCCGTCTAGGCCGATACAGCACCATACTGTTTTTTTCCGATCTCTATTCTTCTCCAACTCTCTTCCAGCCATTTGGTTCCTGGTCGATTTAACATGCGCCTGTACATGACTACTGATTAGCAGCTCTCACGTTGCCTTACCCGATAGCCACTTGCATATTAGTCGTCAACAGCGAATTCAGAACTCAGGTAGCCTATACGAGTCTCATTCTCCACGCAACTACATTCCTTTCCATTGACTCAGCTGCCATCTATACGACTTCAAATCTATTACTAAGGCTACTCAATCATCACCTACAAGTTCAGTGGTACCACTCGTCGTACAAGTCACTGATACGGCATTTGTCACCATAGCATCTAAGGTCAACAGATGTCTTTCTGTCGGTGATGTTGGCTTCTTGCCGCATTCCTGAATTCCAAATCAATACACTAGTTCTGTATATCTGCGATTGCCTCAGACGCAAACTATAACAATCACCAGAAAGGTCGATTCTTACTTGATATACCTGCTATATCCTGTTGATGGCCCTTTATAGATGCATCTTATTCCCAAGATGCTAGTCCGTCATCTGTATAATGCACTACTTCTACCGGCCCTTAGCGGCCTAAGTCTGATTTCGACGGTATATGCCAAAGACACGCAATACATCACTGGGACGAGTTTAGATGGCGTCACGGCGAAATTGGCGCTCGACAGAACGCCCGCCTTATACACTGGTGACTTTGGCGATTGTCTAGGTGGGCAGAGTTTACTAAACGTAACCAAATTCGACGCTGCCTTCTACTACGACAATGCCACCATCCTCTTCCATCTCGACGGCACCACAAATATACGAAATGAGAGCATTATGTGTAAGGCAATACCTTTGCCCTCCGTCGTTGCCCTAGACTAACTGCTAGACTAGTGTATATATCTGTTGAAGCTTATGGCGAAAGCAGGTTTTCGATGACAGTTAATCCATGCAATGTAAATATATACAGGTACGTTAAGCCTACTAACTAGCACATGTCAGATCTCGATATTTATAATTCTGTTAGCATGTGCCCTATGAAGGCCGAGCAACCCATCGAGGCCTTCGCCTTGTTCCCCATAGGCCCGCAGCAGGTATCCGGAATCCCGCAAATCGCTTACGAAGTCCCCGATCTTGAGGGCTATGCGCGGATACAGATATTCGCGAACTCAAGCCAAACAGAAATTGGATGTTTCCAGGCCGTCATGAAGAATGGTCATTCGTTTTCGCAACCGGAATCTGTTAGTACCGTATTGAGCGTCTTCACTGCCGTAGCCATCATCGCATCATTCGCAACAGCAGCATACGGCGTAAGCATCCCTCATATGAGAAGTCATTACGCCCATTCTTTGTCTATCCTCATCATCTTCGAGACCTATCAATCGATATTCTACTCTGGCGCCTTATCATTACCCTGGCCAAGTGTGCTTCCAGCTTGGTGGAGCAATTTCGCGTGGTCTGCTGGATTGGTACCGAGCCCGGGCGTGATACACTCAATCAACACCTTCGTTGGGGTGAGCGGCAATGGAAGTCAAGTCGGAGGTGCCGGCTCCACAGTCATAAACAATCAAGGAGGTCTCAGACAACAGATCTATGGCAGATCACTGGCCTTGAACATTGCTACCCAACTGTTTATGAGAGCTCCAGAAAGCGTGAAGGATGCAATGCGCGTTTCGGTGAAGAGACAACCTCATGATCCAAATAACCCTTACGACTACAGCTGGAATGGTGATCCCGTCCAACCAGGTATACCCTTACCTGGTGATTGGGCCGGGTTCACAGGCGAACTCTCCCAGCTAAGAATCCCGGCCCCGAATGCATTTATGGTCGGATTGATCTGGCTACTCGTCATCCTCGGGCTCGTTGTCTTCATTTTAGTGGCCTTCAAATTCTCGCTCGAGGGTTTGGTGAAACTGAAGTGGATAAAACAGGATCGTCTAGAGTATTTTCGGTCTCACTGGACGGGCTACCTTAGCCTGGCTGTTTTAAGGACTTTATTCATTGCCTTTTTCTCGATCACGACTCTGGCCTTGTTCCAGTTTACCATACACGGATCTGCTGGGCCAACTGCGATCGCTGCAATTGTCTTCGTTATCTTCATGGTCGGGGTAGGTGGTTTAATTCTGTATGCGCTGCATTTCAGACTACGCTTCGGCTCGTTCTCTGTCGATCCCGATCGCATCTTGCTACGCCGGGGCAAAATACTCGGCGGTCTTCCTGTTATTTTGCCTATACGACTCAGTCAGTTAAAGGAGGAAGAATTACAGGAAAGACCTATTGGCTCATTACCCTTCGTTCGCTGGCATTTCGTAGATCACGACCCTGATCGGAAAAACGTACACCAAGATGAGCCATACATCAAGCGATTCGGCTGGTTATCTGCCCGATACCGGCTCTCGAGGTGGTGGTTTTTTGCCTTTTGGTTGACATATCAGTTTCTTCGCGCCTGTTTCCTCGGGGGCGCTTCGAGTAACCCGCTTGCCCAGGTTTTTGGTTTATTTATTATCGACATTCTTGCGTTATTTGCCATGGCAGCACTAAACCCATACGAAGGACAGCGCAATACAGTTCTCGCCGTTTGGCTTCTCGCACTCACCCGAGTGATCACTACTGGCCTTTCTATTGCTTTCCTTCCGGACTTCAACCTCAACCGAATTGTAGCTACTGTGATCGGAGTGATCATTATCGTCATCCAGGCCCTCCTTACGATTGCTGTGATGGTACTTATAATCATCGGTGGGATTTCGTCTTGGATGTCGCTGTCTCGAAATCAGGAATATTTCACTTCAGAAAGGCTCGAGGGAGTACGAATTCGATACTTCGAACATATTGCTCGGAGGGCTACCGATGAACCACCCCCACCCAAGCCTGAATCGAAGTCAAAGATAAAAACAAAATCCGGACCAGCAGACACATTTCCAGAACTCCCGAAGGAGCCCTACTTCAACGTCACATCTGTGCGGCGAGCTCCCAAAATTGAAGATGAGGATAATAGCTATTTAGCTGAAATGAACCCAGCTCACATCGACGGTGTCCCATCATCCATTCCCAGTCACATGAGGAGACCAAGCCGCTCTGCTAGCGTTAGTTCGCGGCATTCTGTCAGCAGTCTTCCACGCGGGGCCCGAGTGCATCGTCCATCGTGGAGTTCCAAAGACTTTTCTCAGGGGCAGACGAATCAAGACCGATCGAATCCTCCTCTAGCTCGTAGAATGAGTGGTGGATCAGCAGGCCACATGAGAAGTAGTCCCGTACGGTTCCCTAGCAGTTTACGGGAGCAGGTCTCCGCTAGCAGCCTCCGATCCGTGTCTCCGATTTCTAGTAATCGACAGATGACCCCGACGAAGGAAGTCTCTGAGGGCGAGTCGGATTTGGGAGATGCGAAAGAGAAGGAAATCGAAGAACACAAGGGTGATGATTTGGCAAAGGGTTTTGCGGAAGACTCTCAATAGTCGTGCGAGTCGTCGGAAAACTCTTGTGTCGCTCTTGTCAGATGATGGCGATAGAGGTTCGATTCACAATTACACTTTCTAAGCTTTTTTTTCTCTCTTTCCCCCTTACGCAAGCTACATTCTTTTCTACTGGACTCTCGGTAGGCTGCATGTGTGCGATGTTGGTTTGAAGCATTGGGATGGCGTTTGAATTACTCAAGAAAGCATGGCTGCCGGGTGTTAAGGCGTATTCGACAGGGCAATATCGGGTTTCGGATCCCTCTAACTTAGCTTTATGCTCCGTCTCGAGCTTATAGGATAGCTTGGATTATGACGAAATGGATAACTACAGGTAGCTTCTAGGCTAAAAGAACATTGGATAGTGTCCGAATACAAAAATGAGTAACACAATGAGACGAAAGTCTTACCATACTCTTTTTGACTTATGTGTAGGTATACTAAGCAAGTTACAAGTAGAGTTAGGTGATGCTCGCTTTCGTCAAGTATAGTTATTGGCGACATCATGTCGACGTATTCCCTAAACCGAGAACTGTGCGTGTTCGGCTTACAGTGAAATTTTTAGGGGCAACGTCATGCTAGGGGAGCAGCCAGATATATAACATTACGCAAACGTAGCAACGGTCTCTAATAGCATCAGATGAGATGGGGAGAAGAAGAATTCAAAATACCAGTTTAATACTGGTGATGTATATATATATATATATGTGTGTGTGTATGTGTAATGTAAATATGGTATCATTCTGAACAACATGTTGCCGAGCCCCCCCTTATTTCGCCATTTGAAACTTTTTCTGTTGCCTTGCCTTTGCCTTTGCCTTCCTTGTCCAAACCACTTGCCTTTCCTCCGTGATTTCCACACCGGTGCCAGCATTAGTGTAAGTAAGGTGATGAACAAGAATAGTAAGTAGTAAGAGTTAAAAAAAAAAAAAAAAAAGCACAAAAACTCCTTCGGTTCGAACGTTTCGACATGATATTCTCTCATGGTACTCGCAGTCTTCTCTGTACGTCCCCTTTCTAGAAATAGGCGAGCATTATTCCTCGACCAGCAGCATCGAGGCCTCCTGTCACTCTTTCTATCCATATTAGATGATACGGTTCCTTGCGTTTGGCAGTGTATTGAAGAGAATATAAATGAAGAGAAAGAAATGCGCCGTAGGCTATTATTTCCTTGACTGGTGCACACTGTTAGGCAGCAGCCGTCATGGAAAATCGGTTCTTCTTCGGAATCTTGGCCCCCTTGGCCGCGGCGGCCTTCTTGGAATCGTCTTCCTGGGCTTTCTGTGAGAAGTCCTTCCACTTCCTCCAGCCGTCGAAGTCAATAAGAGCTTGCATGCAACCCCATTCCATGACCTTTCGTTCGAGCCAGACGAAGTTGACGGGCTGTAAAACACTCCATATTAGCCAACACGGCAGATCGTTTACGTGACTTGAGTCTTACCTTGGTTAAGAAATCATTACAACCAGCTGCCAAAGCCTCATGTCTGTCGCTCTGCAGCGAGCTCGCTGTCAAGGCAACAATAATGACAGGACTCTTGAACATCTCCGTATTCACCAGCTTATCCTCATCTGCCGGCTCCGCCTTGATTTCGTCCGGGGGACTGCTGGCAGACGATGAGAAGACGCCGATCGAGTTGACCTTCTCTAACCTCCTTATCTCTCGCGTGGCGTCGAGTCCACTCATGACTGGTAACTGGATATCCATCAGAACCAAATGAAACCCACCGGCACGCCACTTGTTCACGGCTTCCCGGCCGTTCATGGCCGTCTGCCATCGGACCTTTAATCGCTTGACGAAGGCTTCGAGGAGCTTGAGGTTGATGATGTTGTCTTCGACGATGAGAACGTTGATGGGCGGGACGCCGCCGTTCAGCATGCCCGGTGGCAGCGACGGGTGATCGACCTTCTTCGCTTTCTTGGGCCGGTTGACGAGTCGGGGCGAGGAGACGCGGGGAGGCGGAGTGGCGGTGCGTTCTGGGACGGGAGGGGTTGAGATCGAGGGGGCGGCTGGCGGATGGTTTGATTGTTCTGAAGATGCACCTGAATGAGTCCTTGAGCGCGGCTGTCTTGGGTAGTTGTGCATACCGGTGGGCGGCGCTGCGACTTGCGAAGCATGGCCGTTACCAATAGTGGCCACTGGCGACGCAGTGTGCATCCTTTGAATCTTGGGCCTGGCTGATCCGAGTCGTCTCGTCCCACCCGGAGACGGCAACGGGGGTAGTTGACCTCCACCAAGGACGGTCAAGGAGGGAGGGAAGTGGAGTTGATGAGCGCCATTGGCAGCTGCTGAGGAATTTGCGCTTGGATGTTGGGAGGCGGGCGGATACGGTGGGAAGTAATCGGTTCCTGATTCGTGTGGTCGATCTTCGCTGAAATACCTAGGATTCGGAGAAGCCTTGGGGGTTCGGCGACCGGGTATGTCGATCAACAGAGCATCATCAACTGACTGACCTCCGGGGTAATATGCGTCGAGTGTCCTACCCATAGGTTCGTCGGGCTGCAAGGTTCGTGTTGTCTGCTGATCCCTATCACATATGCGAAGCGTTAGATCGGGAGCATCGAATTGTCGTCCAAGGGAATTTGCATATTTCCGCAGAATCATATCGCGAACATCGTCGACTAGATCGTCTTCATTTATGGTAATCAAGGTCGGCGAGGCTAGCGGCCTCTTCACCCAGACTTTTCTCGTCACCATGTTTCCACTTATCGGCAGAAAGGAATCGGGCTCAGGCGAAGCTATCTCACTAGCATAGCCCGTGTTGAGCAAGGCCTTGATCAGATGGGTTTGGCGGACGGGAAGAATACTCTGTCGTCTCGGCGGGGCTGCAGGACGGGAAACGGTCGATGATGGTGATAGTGCGCGGCCAGCGGATGTGGGCCTAGGGATATCGTCGTAGTCGTCGCGACGAGGAAGATCGAGTACGGGCGGTTTCAGTTGCAATTTGGCGGATGCAGCAGGGCGATATTCGTCAATGCTGGGTAATGGTGTAGCGGCGGTAACCGGGTTTGGAGTATTTACAATATTGGAATTTGGATTTGTCTCGGGATCCGAAGTGGAAGTCGAGATGGAAGTGGGAGTGGTGACGGCGGGAATGGGAACATGTGCCGAATTGATTGCAAAGTTTTGCAGATCTTTTCCCGTCTTGGCTGTGGACTTGGCTGTGGACTTGGGTGCGGTGATCAAGTTGTTCCCATCCACAGACGGAGATAGATCGCTGATGATTTTGGAAGGATTAGAGTTATTAGTAGAGTTGCTGACTTGGTTTAGCTTCTCTAGCTTCTCTAGCTCTGGTGGAACCGTCTCAGCTTCACTTCCTTGTTCTGGTTCTGGTTCTGGTTCTTGCTCTTGCTCTTGTTCTTCTCCCTCCTGTCCACCTGCTTCAAGTTCTGCGTGACCTCGACTTGGAATTATAAAATGAACACCACCACTACCGCTAGCACCATCATTCCTCGGTGAGCTGTCGCCCGAAGAAATAATAGAATCACGGCATGGGACCTCTTTGGTAATAGGTCCCTTCTCATTGCTTTGCTTCCCGTCGCTGGCCGCCGTGCTTAGCGACGCTGCATAGCCGGTAGAAGCTTGAGTATGCGTGCTGCTAGAAGTCCTGTCGCGGCTAAGACTCCTCTTGCTTGAACCCAGCGAAGAGAAGGCGCTGTGTCTTCGCAGGAGTCTAGCCTTGATGCGGGCTTTGAAGTCACCCATCTGGTCCACGGTTGTGTCGATTCATTAGGTAGAAGGTAGAGGAGATTGGGCTTGTAACAAAACCAAATATCGAAATAATGTATAGTACTGTATGTATACAGCCGAAATTACAAATTATAATAAGAATGACATGGAGAACAACTTCTCTCTTTTTATGTTTTGGTTTGATTTGATTTGTTTTTCTTTCCAGGTGAAGTCCACTGCTCAGAACTAACTGGTGCAGGTTGACTTGATGAGAAGGAGAAAGTAGAAAATAGGAAAGAAGAATGCAGACGGAGAGTTGGATGGAGTCTTCGGATTGCGCTCGTTTACATGCCGGATGGACAGCCAATATGATAACCATATCGTATGCCCCCCTAGAGGCCCAAGGAAGTAGAGGCCGTTGGAGCGCTGGCAGTGGAAGGTTGTAGGCATGCAGCGAGGTTAGTTAATGAAGTGGATGGTAGGATAGGCTGGCCACCTCCCTGTCCTCCCCTTCCAAACCCGTCGTTGCACAGTGGGTGTTAATCTCGTTTGGGGAATAATGGGAGCTCCCATGCATGAGGGATCGCGATCATGGATAAGCTAAGCAAGGATTCCCACCATCGTGTTGACGCGTTCTAGATGAAATATCAAGGTACATAGGTAGTCAAGTTCTTTTTTTTATTAGTGTGCCTGTGTGCTCTGTTAATATGTTACGATGTATATTTAGCACGATATCTTCTGGGATTGTTAGCTTCGACTAAGAGATGGAATTGTCCTGGAAAAGATGCAGCTTTCCACCTGCAGGCACTGGGCGTTGATAAGTTAGGTCTTACTGCTTGTGCCTTTAGCCCGACACCGTCAGAGCTAACCGGCAAAGCAGCTAAACAATAATACCTACCTAGTAAATAAGAGAAAGAGAAGTTTTTTCTGATTAGTCTGTCGTTGGGTAACTAGTTGCGTCCGGCTCGCCAAGCAATCACTATTGGCCTGAGGCAGTTGATTAGTGAAGAAGGCCTATCGAGATACGATATATTCTTCAGTAGCGGGTTTGCCGGCAATTCCAGTAAACTGAGTGGTATGCAGCCAATTGGGTGCTGTTGCATGTGCAGATAGACCTGCACCAACATGCGACATAACAAGTTACTCATCATGAATTAACCCCGGGTTGGACATCAAAAAGAGCCGCTGCAACGGGAATTGTTAAAGCACTTGATAATTAAAAGTTGAAGAGGTACAAATAGAAACTCGGCCGACAGTGTGGGAGATCCACCATTACAAGGTGCTTAGGTATTAGGTAGGTACGTCTAGATCTACTCTATCTGACAAGCAATGCAAGTGCAACTACTATGCAGGTAGCTATCAGGTTCTCTTTCCCCTCCTTGGATCAGTGGTAGGCAATTTACCTATTTCCTTTGATTCTAGGTTGACTTCCCTTAATTTTATTTCGCTTCTTCCTTCTTTTGAAGCATAGGAAGAAGATCGAACATGCTTAAAACCGCAAATACTGTATGTACTGAAGTGCTAGGGGCAGACAGGACTTTAGGTACATGTATCCACTAAAACTACCCAAGCTTCAGGCCATATGCATGTAAAGTTAGCTCTAGAACCGTGCCCGATGATGTACCTACCCGCCACAAGGTTTACCCGATTCCGATATCCATTCTTTCCACCAAATTTTTCAACCCGAAGAACTATTAAAGCTTCGTCTTCACCCGCCGAGTCCAGGTGACATTTGTTCCTACGATGCCACCGCGAATACCAAACTCGTCAACGGCATCCTCCGCCTTGACTAGATTCACCCAGTCGTCGAGTGCGACACAATGGCTCCCCCAGCCATGTTCGCAGAGCAAGGTTAGCTTCTCGACGACCGCGAGTCGACCTCGCTTCACAAAAATACGTCGTAACTTCAGGATATGGATCAACGGCCCCGGCTCTGTCTACCGGAAACCCAGGCAGGGACAGACCAATTATCTTCAAAAGCGAAATGACTCGATGCGAAATGATGACAAGCCATTCCCCCTCAACCCCCAGTTCAAGAGCGAGCCCGTCTTAGATGATAGGGCGAGAGAGTTGATATGGGAGAAGGTGATGCGCAATGGCGAGACTGTCAAGGCCGTTTCGGCCGAATTGGGCGTCGACATTAGAAGAGTAGCAGCCGTGGTAAGGTTAAAGGAAGTCGAGAAGGACTGGCAAGCTAAGGTGAGTTCCCCCCTGTCACTTTTTCAATCCCTACCCCATTCTGTTTTTAATGATGACCGCAATTACCCAATTCGATAAGTCTTGAAGACATCTACATGGTTACAAACATTGTTGCGAGCCTCTCTGATCAAAAACATCCAACGAATTTCCAAGTTGAAGCCGTATTTTGCGAAGGCATCTGCTAATGTGTCGCGCAATCTCAGGGAAAGAAGCTAGCAAAGCCATATGCCAAAGCTGTGCTGTCCATGCTGCCCACGCATACCTTCAGGGCCAACCAGCGTAATGAGCCTTTTGAGCCCATCAACGAACTACACGTACATCCATACACCATGAAGCAAATATTTTGGCCGACGTCTGAGTCGCGCCACTTCACTCGCGCCGATGCCGCTAAGGCATTCCACCCTAAGATGCTGTCCGCAGACGAGAGAGTTCCCCATCCTGAGTTGATACAGATGGAGAAGGAGCTGTTGCAAGACCGGCCATTGTGGGATGCCTCTGAGAGGTTTAAGCAGGCTGCGATGGAGTCGGAGAGGAAGGCGGCCGAGAAAGGAACTGCCAAAGCCGCTTTGGAAGAGAAGTACACAACCCGCGTACCCAGTAAGCGCTTCGAGTTCCGCTTCAAGCAGATCAACTCGGAGAACGTCGGTCCCAAGGGCAGAGCTCGTAGTGCTGTTGGCTGGAAATATGGCGCACCGTACTACGACCGATCCAAGGGTGAAGTCAAGATTCCTACCTCAGTACCTTGATCCAATATTAGCCTGGTTGATGGTACAAAAATCTATGTACGAAAACTGTACGATGTATGAATAGACCAATAGAAGCAAAGGCGAATGTTCATCACGACGGTCTATTGATCTATTGCCGGTTAGCCTATGGTAGACAGGCAGGCAAGCAAGCCAGTCTCAGCGGGCAGCTTCTGTATGTATGTATACATATTTACCAAAGACTTGCATATATATATACCCACCAATTATATCAAGAGCTTGGCATGGTCTTGCCACGGAACCACACCATTATCCTCGTCTACGTCAACGACCAGGTTCTCCCGTAGCTGCTTAATCCCATCTATTGAGAGAAGTTCCAGATCAATAACACACTTCTCGACAGAACCATAGGTTTCACGGATCTTAGCTAGTGTGCCCAGCATAGCCTCTTTCCTAAAACTCACGGGTTAGTCTTTTGGCGCGAGCTCACGACGAAGTATGGAAACCAAAGCCGATAGTAAAAACGTCAGTGGCCAAGCGACAGGGAGGATGGTGCTGATGAATATTGGGGGTTTCATGGTAGGCAAAGTGTAAATGTAACAATGCTTACTGGGATGAGACCATTCGTCTGGCAGCGTCGCGTTGGTTTAGCAGCGAAGGATTGTTCATCAAGTGCGCGATGAGCTCCTCGTGCCGTGACTTCAACCCCAGGTCCGTCAAGCTGTACTCGTGGGCGACAACGTCGTCATCCACGCCGCATAGGCTTAGGATCAGCGCGCAGATCACTCCGGTGCGATCTTTACCGGCTGTGCAATGAACGAGGCAGGGCTTGGGTGAAGGCGAGGCGACATGCTCTAGTATCGTCTTGAACGGCTGGAAGCTGTTGCTCGGAGAGGCCGCCGCCGCCAGGATATCGCTGTATGCTTTGATGAAGCCCTAGTCGACGAGGAAAAGCTATTAGCCCCTGGGTGGATACCTGAATGTCTACCCACGTAGGTTGAGCTGTCAGCCCCTTTAAAAAAAAAGGAGAGACGAGATATGTGACACGCGACATACGACAAGTGATATGCGACAATGGGAGGTAGCCTGTATTTCGGCCAGAGACAAATCAAATGAAACACGATAGGGTGACCGTAACAGCCCGACGGACCCCAATCACGACCGCTCTTTTGGTTCTTCAGCCTTGGCTTTGAATAGGGCTAGCTAGATCCTAGCCCCCAAATGCAGCATTATAATCTTCAGCCCCTCGCTAGACAGCTGTTTGCGTAAAACCTAGCTGTCGGGCCGAACTAGAAAGGGCAATGATATAGATGGTTCTCCCGGTACAACAGAAGTTTGCCTGTTGTGGTTGCGGTTGTGGTTGTGGTTGTGGTGTTCTAGCTTGGTCGTTCCTCACACCGGCTGATCCATGTGCAATACATGTAACATATTAAAATAGACGCGATACGTACCTGGGCGGTCTCGGAGGCGTAATTCTTGTATCGCAGTGCCAGCGCCTCGGGAGAGTAGTCCTGATCAAGAAAGACGGGGACGAAATGTCGGCGCGCGCCATCCCACTCTTTGATCTTCCAGCCGTGGCCCTCGCGCTGCCCCTGCTCGATCTCGACAGCTGAGCGCAGATCGAACACGCGCTGAATGTCCAAACCCTGCAGCTTGGACACGCCGTCGTCGGTGAGCTTGGATGGCTCTGACGACCGGTATACTAGTCCGCGGCGCACGACTTTGGTAGGCGGACCATCTTGAGAGGGACTGCTACCCGAGACCAGGCCCGCGCCGCGAACTGGATAACCTCCGATATCGCGGAAGTTAGGTAAGCCCGATATGGAGTGGAAAGGTGGACTAGGGAGTTCGCTGTTGTCCGACATGATTAATTCTCTCCTCCCGGTGAGATGGAACGTGAGGCTGAAAAAAAAAAAAAAAAAAAAAAAAAAGCAAGACCCAAAGAGGTCTATCTATCTTGTTGTAGATATCAAACACTTCAGCCTTGAAGCGGGTACCGGTCTACGGAGCGGATATAGACGGGTTTCCTACTTGAGTAAAGCAGTAGCAGGTGCCTCTGCGGCGCGTGGAGAAGCGAACGCCCACTCACAACCAATGGATGAAATTGTGTATTTCCATTGGTTGGTATGAGACCCCCCCAAAAGTATATACCCAATCAAGGTCCCAGGTTACATCCTGACCGCAAGTAGCGCGGATTTGCTGGCTAGTCTGAGTTGTCAATTGATCCAAACTATTACAAGAAAAAAAAAAAAAAAAAAAAAAAGGGAATACCCAACACAGCGATAACTTCTAAGTGCAGGATGGTTTCGGTGAGTATAGATTGTAAGATGAAGAAAACGAAGATGAAATTCTTGGCTTCTTCTCTAAGCCCTCTTATGCACATGTCTATATTAATTATTTACATGCACTAAGATGACTGACTCTTATTATTCATCCAATCCTGATCACATAAGAGAGTGGATAGCGAATCATATGCGGATCCATTCATGATCCCTGTTCGATGCGCCTAGTCCTTCCGTTTTATTCGTTCTTTTGTCACCCCTCCTCTAACAATTATTCTCCATGCGGAGCCGCAACTTGTGGGCCTCTCCATCTTTTTCCCACCTCCTCCCTGTCTGAAACCTCACCTTCGCATCTTTCCAGCAAAACCAAACACTGCTCCATCCTCCACAACGGCCGGCTCCAGGAACTTATCCACAGGCAACGATGCATTTCCAGCTCGAAGAAGACTAGTTTGATGACAAAACTACCTTGCTTCGCCTTACTCAGCTATATACGTGCAGGAAGTGTGTATGCAGTTACAAGTTTATATGTACGAAAACACTTCCCATGACACAGACAACCACAACCAAGCCTCCTGGCCCCTTTGTCCGAAATATCCATCTCAGGGGGGCGAAATGCGAATGATGATGCTGGACTTTCTACTTTGGTCTCCACCGCTAGTTCTTCCTACCTACCTTACCTAGCTACCACCTTTCTCAGTCACACACACACACACATATTACTATCTGGCTGATAGGTCTGCCCCGAGCAGGCTCCCTGTCCGTCTTGCTTTTTTACACGAGGCCAGATACTGCGGCCCGGAAGGCAGCCGGTCGCCTACATCCTTAGCGCCGTCGCCTTGGAAATTGCCGAGACTAGGATTCTTCGAATCAAGAGAGTTGTCCGGGGCTGTACTTGTCAAACAACCTCTCACGGTTAGCCGCTACTTAGTAGTAGCTAAGTATCTGGCACCAGCCCATTCGCCAATTGGCCGTCACTTCGGTATCTATAGTGCTTGGTGGGGCCTGCCATAAGCGGATGTGTCACTCTCAAGGTAGGAGAAGAAGAAAAAGAAAAAAAAACCTTGTAAGGCTGGTCAAAAGGCCTAATGGCCAGTCTTGCTGACGACGAAAGCCACCTTCTCGAACGGGACTTTTGCTATGACTGAACGCGTGATCTCCGAATCTACTTGGGTCCCCTCGAGCGTTCTCGACCCAAAGTGGCCTACATACGACATAGCGTAGTTGGACGTCAGGCCTCAAGGCGCATACGCGCATTCTCCCGTCACTAGCTTGCCGGTCTCATCCTGCACCAAGGGTCTCGATGATACCTAATGCAGGTCGATCACAAGGAACGCATTCTCCAGGAAGAAAAAACGTAGGCATTGGCCCTTGTAGTCCAACTATTCTATGCATGTTGGCATTATGTCTGCATATCAAGCGCGTGTAGGATCAATGTTGAAATATAATAGTAATAACAGTAGTCTATTGGTAATAACGAAGGAGATCTAGTGTTGGTACATAAAAACAAGTCTATGTCATCCCTTTTTCCTTTTGGGGTTGAATGATTGAACCTCCAGATCCCTTTTCTAGGCGTGGGCCATGGTCTACCTCCACAATCAATGCACCGCAAAAATGAGTAAAACTATTTGAACGCCCAAAGACGGCATGACCCGCTCCGCTCAACAACATGGTGGTGCCGTAGGTTTCCTTCCAGCTCGCTGCTAGAGGCATCTTGGTCGATATCGGGGCATCTAAGTCTCAGTGACTATCTCAGCTGCTTATTTTATGGTGTAGGTTTCGCAGCAGCTAGCCCTCTGGTGGCCACAGTTGTTGCATCTGTAATCGTAGACGTACGACTGGCCACCGCCGCCATCGCAGGCACACTTCAGGGGCATTAGTACTAAAATATAAGGAACCAAGAGATTGGGAACCTTACGCAGTTCCAGCGCCAGTTTGGGTTTGGTTTGTTATCCCCTAGTCCAACTGTGCCAGGTAAGTTGTAAGATAGCTCTCCATTGTCGGAGTAAGAGGTGTTGTGCTGGTGGCAGGCAATCTCATGAAAGTTGATGCTATTAAGGGGTTCTTCCTTGAAGTTACGAGCGTCCATGATTGTGAATGCGAAAAGAGTAAAGTCGCCGTTAAAAGCAGTCAATTGAACAGATTTAGAAGTTGCTGTTGCGGTGATTGCAAGATGATGTGTGAAAGTGGTGATAACGGGTTCAAAGACAAGCAGAAAGAACAACGCATCTTATACTCATATTTCCTCGTTGTCCACAGCCCAGGAATAGGCTTACCGAGATATCAACTCACCCATCTTGTCCTCTTAACTAACACACCGATCACATTCTCAGCTGCCCGGTGGCTCAGTCTTCATGTCAGCGTAGTGTATGACTGGGATGAGTTTCGGTAGGGCAGTCGATACGCCTACGGGACTTTTCCGTCGGACTGATTCAATGTGAAACGAGTAGCTGACAGGCTTGTTAACGATGAAGCTTTGCCATTCCTGCTAGGCAACTCCCAAATGTGACATATCAAGGAGTCTTCCATACACTCGGTAGAGGCACATAATCCACATCTATAGCCATATTCGGTAGAACAACGCGTGTTGATTGATTGACTGATCGAGCTCGCGAAACGGAACTCGGACGAACTTTCAAGGTATCGGCAGCAACGCCATGGCGAATACTGTAATAGTCTCGGTAACTACCCAATTGCTAAGCAATACGATCATTATTGGTTCCATCCAGCCGGTATCCAGGAGTTCAGGTGACTATAGAGGACCCAATTGCTGCATGAGGTGTAGCATTGCATTTCGTCGCGAGGTCCATGAGACCATGGTACTCATAGGGCTGAATCCTAATCCTACGCCAAACTATGGTCCTTGTCGGTAAAGTTGCTGCTTTGCCACCATATTCGTGACCATAGATTCTTCAACGACTAAGGGGCCGATCCACTCTGGCCATGTACCGAAACTAGGTCGGATTGAGCGGTGAATGGACTCGGCGCAATCTGAGGTTCGTGTTAGCATTGACTGGTCGAACAAGCTCTCATGGGACTGAGGCGGATAGTGTCACCCGACAGCTCGGGGCAATAAGGATTAAAAAAAGCAGTGTTCAAGAGGTATGATGTAAGAAAGAGGACGCGGTGGTGTAACTGCCCAGCTACTCTCATAGTCGGGGCTTGAGAGCAGCAGCCCCCGGGCTCCAATCTTCGTCAGCAGCCGACGGCATCAACTCTTCAACGGTTCTGCGACTCGACAGTGGGGATCGTCACTTATATAGACCCCAATTTGACGTCCTAGAACGCTGGCAAACATTGGATTGTAGTTCAAACGCGGCTCTACAGCACATGCCGCGATATCCCTACCTAGATATGCAAAGATGGTTTGGGGGGTTATGGATGGTTGGACTATAATCTAATTGGATCTTTACGCTGGCTGGGCGATGCCCTTTGTTGCCCGGCTGTGTGGAATATAGCAAACTGAAGTAGTGTGCTGGAGTTCGATTGGCTCCGAGGGCGTGGGATATGATATTCATTATCTCGATGGAGGGTAACTTCATCGTCGAATTCAAGTGTTTGGTAAGCCGTTTGCTACTTCAAATGTGCTACCAATAAAGCCTAGCCACCTTGGGTTTATCCACATATGTACCTGTTCATCGCCTGACACGATATAAGCGAGCGGGAAAGTGTTAAAGGAGATCTTGACGGTAGGATCTTATATGCATGTCTTATCGTCAAATCTAGTCTCCACCTCACCGATGCGAAAACGAGATAAAAGATGTACAGCATATAAAGAAGAAAGAAAGAAACATCTTACTCAGGCCGCCAACGGGAACTGTCTCGTTTTCAAACCACGGATTGCTGACATTTTGAGGCCCATAGCTGGGCTCATCTGCAAGGTAAGAAGCTGACTCTCATGCACAAAACAATATTAGGTGTAATTGTATAGATGCAGCAGGCCTCAACCTTATTAATGGAATGATGTCTCACATTGGGTTACAATATTCTTTGATTTCGCGGTGCTATTGGATCACGAAAGCGCCAAGAGATTATAGGCTTCCAAAATGTCTTAGCCTCTATCTCTGCGTCCTTTTTCGGTAATGGGGGTTCAGGGGTCTTCGGAGTACGTCATGGTTCTATCTTTCTTGAAGAACCAATAACAAGCATCTCCCCAGTAGAGGCAGGGGTTGGCCCTGAATCTGCGATTCCTCCCTAACCTTATTGCCCAAACAACTCACCATATCAATTGCGTCAGAGACGCTTGGGCCATATCCTTAATCAAGATCGCAACTTGGCATTTGGGGAGCTTTCTAATTATTGTTTTTCTTTTGAGGATAAGACCAACTTGCTTTGTTGCGCTTTTGTACAGCTAATTCTGTTATTCGCAGCAGAGCATTTTCGCGCGACGCTTCGTTACCGTTTTAGTTCGCGACGGTATTTTGTTAGCACCCATCATTGCTTTTTGCACTCCTTACCTAAAACTTGGCGACCATGGGCATCTTGGGTATGACAGTGAGCTACTTGCTCTTCTCTGTTCTTCATTTCGCCCAATTCGTTCTGGCAGTTGCTGTCTGTGGACTCTATGGCATCGACTTGCACCGAGCGCATTCGGAAGGGAAATACATCGATGGGAAATGGGTATGTCTAAGAACTTTATTTGAGACAGATTCATACATACCTATGCATATCCATGTGTGATAATCTTATCTAGAAATAGAAGCGCTGACACGGCACTTGCATCTAGGTTTACGCCGAAGTGGTTGGGGGTCTTGCGGCGCTGACGGCAATTCTATACCTGGTCCCGTTCATCTTACGCTTCGCCGCAGTCACGATATGGAGCTTCGTCCTCTTTGTCCTTTGGATCGCACTCTTCGGCCTATTTGGTAGTATGTATATCCACGAGGAGCCGGAAGGGAACAGCGACATTCAACGGATGAAGAACACCGTCTGGATCGATCTGGTGAACGCATTGCTCTGGTTGATCGGGTTTATCGCGAGTGCCGCTTATTGGTTTACTCACCGTGAACGACGTAGCCGATTCACCGGCCGAGCCAAGCTAGGTCGCAATGCCTCCACTCGCTCGACAGGCTGGACGGCATAGTCGTCTCGAATCAACTTTAACACATGTACGGGAGTCGAGTAATGTGCGCGTTTGGCGCCGGCGGGGAAAGTTTGAAAGCCACGGAAGATCACGATTATGATGCAAGCGGCAAGGAGCAAATCGGCGTTGGAAGTGTGTATGTGTGCGATACCCCTGAAGCAATGGTTTAAGCTTTGGAATTCGTCAAGGTGGTTTATATGACATAATGAAGTTGGAGTTATCCATATTACTTTTCGAGGCTCTGCGAGGCCTATGCCACGTTGCATTCTTGACTGTTTGACTTACAGCTCGGTCTAGAGCGGCTGTGGGAGTTGATACCCTACTTCATCTGCGGCGTTGCTGGAATATGACGTTTGGTATGACATAGGAAGTTGGAGATTCGGAGACCTTTCATCGGGTTCGTGCACCCATATGATTTGCATCGAGCAAACTGTAGGGGCACTCTGTACGAACCCTAGGAAGATCAATTGGACGTATGAGAGTTGGAAAAACCTATGCAGCCCTATTGTTCTTTGAAGGTGCCAGTCTTTGCGATCCATGGTAGGAGGTGTATATGCAGTATGTATGTGGTATGTAAGATTCTATGCTGGTGACATAGGCTGGTGACATAGCGCTCACACGTAACAACGTAGTAGTCCTCTGCAACAACAGTATCATTATAGTTGCTCAACCTAGACTCTTGGCTCTAACGAAGGGTCCCATTATATACGATTACCTTGCTAACCAGTGATGACGAATATATCTAGGTCCCATTTGTTTTTCATCGTCAAAAGAGACGGTTAGATCGTTGTCTATTCTTGTATCTCTGCCCTGACGTCTTGGGCAGCTTTTTAGTGTTTAGCATCCTCAATTGTATTTTTGGTTGGCGGTTGAAGCGGGTACGCTAGTTCAAGGAAAATCCCGAGCTTCGCGCCAAGGAACCACCTCCTACGTCATATCTTATCGACACTTTAGAGCGTTTTGTTTAGAATTCAGGGGTCTTGTCCTTCTGCCCCCCTGTACAATGTCCTCGTTCACCAATCAAGCGAAAAACAGAAAGAATTCCTAGTTAGACTCAAGTCAACGTGGGAAATTAGCATCTATTCTATCTACATGTAGATATTGACTAATAATGCTGTTGGTGATGGTTTCGCTGATCTTTGTCTACCCCTGGTCGTACCTATCCGAATTCGATCCGCGTTTAGCGCTCTTAATTATTCCGCTAGAAATCTACGGCAAGGGCTGAGTGACGTGAGCTAGAGGGCTCTTACTAGTCCCTCTGTCCCTTAAAAATTCCTGTCGGATTTTCGTGGACCCATAAAGGTGTGATCTAGTTGAGCAGTCAGGTAACACGAGAAGGACCTGCGAGGATTACTGAGTATGTATAGTATTTTAGGTAGTAGAAGATAATATGATCATGGATTGATAATGAGGTACCTGAAGAAGTCCGAAGCTGATTGACACAGGAAATCCCTAGAAAGGTTTAACATGTCTACCAAATCCCTCAACCACGGCTGATGGACGGGGAGCCTGAGGAGTAAGGCTCTCCTTCGAGCATCGATCTACTGGATCGACATGAACTTATCTTTTCTTCCGCGGCAGTGCTTCTCGCTAGTGCATAAAAGCAAATCGTCGAGGGATCGCTCTGTCGCTTTCAGCTCACCACTTGGTTGATGTTAATACCGTACTCATACAGGACCGACGGTAGGTACCGGTATGCTGATTCTCAATGGTAACATATGCTCTTCGCCCCCGTGAGATGCACAATCTCCAACTGCAGAGGCTAGCATGCCATGCTGAATTCTACGCAATGCAGCATTATAAATGTCAAACTCAGTAGACGCTGGATGATCTCACATGGTAGCCAATCTCAACTCAACACGGCCCAGGTACTGATTCAAACATTAGCTTGTGGCGATAAGCTAAGGCGGGGGATCGGTCATATAACTTAGAAGCCTATTGTCGGATCCCATTTCCACAATGAGTTTCTCAGCACTAGGATTGTTTTCCCTGTGAGAAGTAATTCTCTTAACAGACCACGATGTCCATAGAATAGAGCGTAGGTACTTGATGCACTAGATTATATCGTAGGCTGAGGTCTTGTGGAGAATGTGTCAAGACTAGAATGTCTAGCGTTCTGAGGCTGTGTATTCCGTACCTAAAGAAAGATTTACTTTAGGCACGACCGGAACGGAGGCGACTCGATGTACAATACCACAGCAGGGGTAGACAGATCTCTGCGGGCTGGATGGCACCCATCCACCACTGACCAGTGTGCATTTCGGAAGTAGGTAGTGAGTGATGTTTCGTTCTTGGCGGGTAATGACATAAATCTGATGGTGAACTAATCAGGAGGCTTTTCTTGTTCCTGCCTGCTGCTGCTGCTGGCTTTTCCACGACAGCCGAGAGATGATCTTCCCGGCCGGTAACGCGTAATCAGACAAGACGCAACCGGCCGAGCTTGTGAGCGCGAAGTTGGAGGGTTGGGAGGGTACCTATAGACAAGGTATGATGATGGATGTGGGTGGGACGGGTTGATGATAGGGCTCGTACGATTTCCAAGCTTTTCCTTAATACACCTCTGCCCAAAATTGCTCATTACGTACAATGCTACATCAGCGCCAGTTCGGCAAATCGGTATATTGTTGACTTGTCAGGAATGATATCGAAGTAGTATTTGATATTATGTAGGTGGTGGTTTATATGCATTGAGCCCAGACCAGCCGATCGCAAACGATGCTGTAAATCTTAAAATTGAACTTTTCTCTTTGGTATTTTTTCGCCAATCTATCTGTTGGCTGTCGACGAGGGAAAAAAATGACACCTTGATAGGGCTATCCAATTAGAAGAAGGCGTCACATCCACATGTACTAGAGTAGGAGTACGTCTATAAGTGGAGCATCTTTGGGTTGCCCAACAAGATGGAAAGCCCGTAGGTAATAATTGAAGTCCAGGGTCCTTTCTTCACTCTGAAGTTCGTAGAATTCTTTCACCTGTGTTATTTCTACTTCGGGTTTAACACATACATGTACCCGTAGGTTGAAACTTTAGTGGCGTGTCTGTACCCGAGAGAAATGCTGACCCGTTTGTTTGAATACGAATCACATCAAACGATTTTGTAGATCTTCAATTACAGAGTTTCCTCTAAGAGTTATCCATTCTACGCCACGATCCAGGTAACATTTTTTCTGACTGTCTGGCTGTCTGGCTGTCTGGTTGTAATATATGAATGGTTAATGCGTTGAAAAGCTGTATGACTGCATTAGAGGTACATACATATATGTGCAATACATACATGTACGTACAGCGTTAGATACCGATTATATGTATTCCTTCGAACGCGAAAACCAGGGGGGTCCCTTAGAAAAGGAAAAGGAAACGGATTAAACTCAACTGTCCGAAACCAATTTACAACTTCTCGCAGACGACGCCTGGTCGGATGGTAGGTAGGTACCATCTACCACACACATTCATCATCACATTTACCTTCCTACACCACTCCAATACACACACCCACATTACTCCTCCCCCTTTGACCATCAACAATCTCGACCTACCTGGGTTTCACATCGGATCAGATGTCAAGAGCTGCCGTCTCTCCATCAGACCAGAAGTAATAGGTAGAGACGCGATCGGGAGAAAGCGGGTCAGTTTGCAGATATTTCCATTTCTTCTATTTTACTATTTCACCCATCTGTCCACCCATTCACAAGTCGATCAATGGTCAAATTGTTTGTGGATACTTTGACTTCTACACATAGGTATCAACCTACTGCACACTACGTACATGTAGCCTGGGATAGGCCATACACGACGATCTCATTCGAACCAAATCACGTTTTGACGATAGCACGCTCCGTTTTACGAGAAGTAGTGTGAGGTATCAGTCCTCACGTTTAACACGACTTTTGAACCCACCAGCACAATTTTTACTTTAGGTAACACCTAACAAAATTCAACCCTCTGCGACGCAACAAACTGTTGCTTGTTATTAAGGAAGTGAATACAATATCGTCTCTTTTCGTCGGCACGCAGGGGAGAATACCAAGGCGGTCCATCGTTACAAACTAGGAGGTGCAAACCTGAATCTTGGTTAACTCGACATTCAGCTGAACTCCACTTCTCTGCTTATGCGTAACTAGCCAGAGCTGTCGCCTGGTACTGGGAATACCAACCGAATTAGAAAGAACGATACTGACTGTGATTCTGTAGTCGGACGAATTCTTTGGCTTCACTACGCATTTCTCGAGACTAGCTGCAAGCTGCAACGGGACACATTTAAGAACTGCGGCTCAGAGGCACCGGTGATAATATGGCAAGCTTCGGTCGTTCGTTCAAGCCTTCGTCGTATTTGTCTTCGATGAAAAAGAGGCGACCACCGCCGCCTTCGAGAAATATATCAAGCTCGTCCGAAGTGTCACCAATTCCCTCTCCGGACATCTGGCAAGACGATATTGTCTTTTCCAGGAAACCATCGCCGAATTTGACTATGGAGTTTCCACAACACAGACGATCCGGAGCTTCTCCGAAGCCACGGCCCAGCGGCGGTATGTGTTTTATTATTTCCTGTTTTAGCGTCTTCTCTCCGCCTTCGCAGCCAAACAACTATCGTTGTTCTTCCTTTTCATCATCTTCTCCTTTTTTCCTTTGTGGAAATAGATTTCGCATTTCGTGGGGAATGTCGAAGATCGAAGTTTAGTCGAAAGAAAAAAAATAATCCATTTACTCTTCCGACTTTCACATGGGATGGATTACCTAAGTAACAATTGCTATTTCTAACCCACCTACCTAACCCGTCTGCTTGCTTTGTTTGGCTCAACATCCCAACTGGCAACTAAGCTGCTCGGATTGCCTTTTTGCGGCCATGATTGCCATTTCCGACTTGTGACCAAGGCGGTGGGCAGGTATGGTTGGACCGGTGCTGCCAAAAGCAAGCCACTAACGCTCTCCACCATCAGCCCCTAAGGCGGGGTGCATTTTCCAGGGTTCTCTTTCTCTTTAAAAACGGGTGTCTTTAGGGTCTTGTGGCCACTGACAATGCGCCGTCCGCAGCAGTCTGAAACAACCCATGCACCCCTCTTCAACCTGCCTTTTAGTGTCCTTCGTTCCACGCTTCTTTTGTTAGGTGTGCGTCATACGCCATGCTAACAGGTCTGCCAACTGATTCAGGAAAAAAAGACCCGGCCTTGTTCGACTCTCCTAGATCTACACCCGCGAGAACCAGACCAATTGCCATCGAGCTTCCCACCACTAAGAAGGTCAACAGTGCTCCTGTCTATACTCCACCCGCACCGCTCTCCGCCCGCGGCGATCTCCCTGGGTATGCTGCTCGACTCGGAACTACTCGGACACATGGAATATGCTGGCTGACCATTCATTTTTGTTTTTCTAGTGGTTATTTCCCCTTGCACGAGGATCAAAACAGAGTCTACTGCCCACACCCATTTCATCTGGATGCTTCTCAGGCACGGATGAAATCTATCGAACGTGCTGGCCAGTCTGGCTCTCCTGATTCCGATAAAACTATTTCTACTAGAACGTCGATAGGAGCCATGCCTTCTTCTTCTTCTGTCCCGGCAACAATGCCAGAACGATCGTCCACCCGACTTGCGCCGCCTAACGCGGCAAGCCTACCAGAAACTAGCTTCGACTCTGCTAGATCCAATACACCTGTCGCCAGCTATAATCCAACTGGAGCACATGATAGCCCTCTACCCATGGGCAAATATTATCCTTCTAATTATGTGAAGAGAAAGGAGGAGAAGAGAAGCAGACAACAACACCGACCGCCGACGTCAAACTCCGGCTCCCCCGTGGGCTCCAAGTCGGAAACCCAGGTGCCAACAACAAGAGATGTCTCCACGATGGGACACTCACGCAACGAGTCGGACGCAAAACGAAGACTACAACAGTACCAACGTGATATGATTGCACAGGCGACGCTGGCTCTCAACGGCGGAAATGTTAATGCTGCGACGTTGAGTTCGCTAAGAACGATTGGCTTTTCGAGTATGTCATCAGGCCCGGGCAAACCGAGATTGGCACCTTTGGGATCTCCTGGTCCCGTGACACCTATGGAACTAGAAGGTTCCGAAGACGGCTATCTAGGAGCACGGGGTTCATCAGATACCCAGGTTGAGGAGATTGCTCGTGCTATCAGAGCTGAAGAAGAACGCAAACGGCGAGAGGGTGCAACGTCACCGGCTGTGGAGCTGGGTCCTAGCACATTCTAAACATATTCCCTTGTCCTATGGCCAACGACACACACTACTATTATTGGGCCGCCATTGCGAGTCGATTACGGGGGTCTTACGGTCACTATACTCTGTACGATTGAACGGGTATTCTCACATTTTCCTACCTGCCGGATCCAGTCATGCCGCTGAAGAACGGAAAATCATTCCTCATTCTATCAGACGGCCCGGTTCAATTATTGTTATTTGCATTTTTCTCCCAGCTGGCTGTTGCTATGCCTTCTGGACCACAGCATACACGCACACCGGCGCCCTTGTCGCCATATCTCCTTTGTCTCAAACTATGATACCCCTGTTCATCAAAGACCGGACGATACGACGACTACTACTACACCACTCGCATTGCATGGATTCTACAGGCGTAGGGAGAAACGGAGGACTAATAGGTTGGCATTTTATGTGGTAGTCTTTGAGACTCATTGATGTTATTTTTAAACCAACCCCTCTTTATAGACTTTTTATTCGCTGCTTGACTCGGCTACGGGATATGTATTTTTGGGCTTCTTAAGAGGACGCTCAATTTATGCTAGTTATCAAAAATAACAGGTGAAAAAGGGTAAAATAAATTAAAAGGCGGTTCGTGCTATCTGGTAGGGGAGACTAGGTATTCTGACCCAGAAATCGACTTGATACCTAGTTAGATTCAATGAAAATACTTAGAAGTACTTAGGTAGGTATGTACCAACATATGAAACTAAGTATTTTAGACACGAGAATAAATAAATTTTTGTCGTGTTAACGATCGCGTCATTATTCGCATTGTATGCTTCTAGTCAGAGTGAAAATCGTCTAGAGCTACAGTATTAAACCCCAATCCATCCCTTACTTCCTACTTTACCTACCTCCTAATTATTTTTTTCATTATAATCCTCCTGGCAGTGGTTTTACACCGACTACATAGCCCATTCAGTTTTCCCATCTATCTAGCTAGGGATGTAAAACGGCAAATGCTCGGGTCTGCGTGGACGATGATAGAAGTCTCGTCTTTCATTTTTGCAATATACCATTATATCGTCAGGATATCGCTTAACCCTAGAGCTCGCTCGCTCATGACCAAGCATGGAGCCCCTAAATTTGCTAGCGGCTCCTAGCCCGTCTTACAGTAATTTGCCGGGAAACTGCCTTTGACACCGTCTAGCTCGCCAACCCACCAGTCCTGATCCGTCCCTGTCTTCTTGACGATCTTTATTCTATCGCCCTCGCGGAAGGACAAGTCGCCCGCGCTCTGTCCGGTGAACGGATACTGAGCAGTGACAAACTCCTCAGGCCGGGTCGATCCGATCCTCTTGGGCGGGGGTGGTGGTGGCTTCTTCTTCTTAACTGCGATAGAAGCCGCGCTGACAGCTGTGCTCAACGACGTATTTGAAGCTGTTGTCGATGCGGTGGAAGGTCGACCGAAATAGTCGGTCCGTGGTTGAGTTGAACCCGGAGATATGGATGGTGTTGGTGTTTGGCCAAGCCTAGATGCGGTAGTGAAGTCGGTAGGATGGAGGTTAGTGGCAAAAGACGGTCTTGGTGGTGCTCCGTTGCTCGACTGGAGCGATGCTAACGAGTTCGACGAGGGGACGCGATTCGGTCGCGGGCCGGTTGGAGGTGGCGCATTATTACTGCTGCTGCCAATGAGTCCAGATGCCGTACGGCGGAAACCATTTTCTCCAATGGAAAATGTGGATTGTTTTTGGCCGTCAGTTTCGTTATCATTTGAATTATCTAGATTAGTTAGATCATCTGGTAGTTTCATGGGTTGTCGAACAGCCTTGCCGGTCGCAATGCATGTTATAGATTCGACCTCACGCTTGGCGGGCTCGAAGTCGGCCGACCACGTGGATATTACGGTTTCCATGGGCGGTGGAGGCGACGGGAAGTCATAATCTTGACAATAGTTATGGAGACAGGTGTAATATAACGCAAGCAGCTTGTTTTGGATCACAACCACTCCTTCTATGAGGGGTGGTATCAAGCTGAATGTCGCCGACACCAGGGGAGGTAAGGTGTCCCTCAGATGCGTATCTGCGATGTTGAATTCCTATTGCACTTGTTAGCGCTCGTTGGCGATACTGATATTATTGCGAAGCTGTACCTCAGCTGCCCGTGCGACTTCACCCTCGGCTTTGGCCAGAGCTGCCTCTTCTTTAGGACTCCGACCTGCCTTCCTCTGTAGCTTATTGACCTTATCTTGACATTTCTCGTAATCTAACCTCTTGTTCTCTCGCTTCTTAACTGTCTTCCTTAAAGGAGCGATGAATTCGCGGGCGTCGGCGGCAGGACGAATGATGGCGGATTCGATGAGACCGACCTCCTCGAGCAGCTCTGCTTTCAATTCGGTATATATCTCCTTCAACTTTAAGGTACGTTCGAGCTGGGGGTCCGGAGTGGGTGCAGCTGCTTTTCCATGGCCATCTGTGGCGCCGACTATGGGATCCCAAAGGCCATCAAATTCGGTAATAATTCCCAATTGCGCCATAGCTAAATCGATCCACGATTCGCGCCATGCTTTGGTGTGGTCGATGAGCTACATAGAAGCACGGATCCGTCAGTTTTCAGTTACTCAAAGTACCTATCTGATCCTTTGGGCCATACCTTAGCAAGGACCCTATCCGCATCTTCGTAATCGTTTAATAGAACGGCCACTTTAGCATTATCTCCAGGACTCTTATGGAGCAGTTTTCCAAATTGTCTTTGCATAGACTGCATGGTGGGCAAGTAGCTGAGCTGGTCACAACTCTCGAATCAGGTACGTGGCGGGGTCTATTATCTAGATGATTTAATAATAGGATGTGGGGTAGGTAGCTTTAAGATACGACATGACGAGGAGGCTATGCGACGAGGGTGAATGGAACGAACGATGGGAAAACGTGCCAATGAGTGGACAGACAGAAAAACAAGTAATAAGAGTTGACGGTATCCGAAAGACAGAGATCAGCGGGATGGTATGAAATAAATTCGGTTCAGCTGCGCCACTCTTGTGTCTGTCTACATTAGAAAGAAGGTAGGAAATTGGGGGCGGAGGCCAGAGGCGTAGGCAGAAGCGAGGATCAGAGTCACCATCGGAACATAAGATGTTTAAGGCAAGACAGCAAGATAATTAGAGAAGAGAAAAAAGAGGAGCGAAGAGGAGCCAACGAACGGACGCCGCTTTACCGAGCTAACTACTAGGATTCTCAGCGTCCAACTTCTAAATTAACGAAGGTTGGAGAGAACATACATAGGTAATTAAGGTAGGTAGGTATGTACCTCATAAAGGTGGATGGTGGATGGAAAATTCAAGGTTCGAAGGAATAGGAGCATCTGGGCAGTTTGAATTGAATAATAAATGTGGAATTCGAATGCATAATGATATGGATGTACCTACCTCCTTTGCGCTATTGATCAGTACATTAATTATTAATTAGGTAGTACGTTAGGTACTGCAGGTAGGTAACCTTCAGGGCTGGCACCGTAGCACACGAAACCTTACTGGAGGAAAAGTGTGTGATGATTGCCTGCATATGACCAGAAGGAAGCAGTGTAAGGTTTAAGGTATGAAATTTCACCTCTAGGAAATGTTCCTTCCTCGAAGCGAATTAATCTAGAGTATGTACCGTACGCGTAGGGAAAAGCACACGCTTCCGTTTTGCCGTTTTAATTTTCAAATTACTTATTACATAGGAGAACGATAGCGATAAGCAGAAAGACGTCACTCTGCAGGTTTGCTGTACTACTAAGGTCAACAGATACAATTTACGCATGGCAGTGAAATGTCGACGATGAAACAATGAAATGATTTGGATGCATTTAAGACCACAACGAATGGATGAAGTTTAATCAATATCCCAATATCCCAATACGCACAATAGTTTGTCTCTTGTATTTCTTTCCATTATTTGCTGGTCAAGAAACACACATGCATGAACAGACTGACAGATACATAAAATAATTCGACACCAACCTAAGGAGCTTACTGCTTTGGGTATCGGTAATTAGTGGATGCTTGTACCTAAGCCTACACGTGCTAGCGTGTTGTACATATGGAACGCGACTGCTGCAATAATTAAAGTGTTCTGTTACATGCAATTGGTGGCGACGCGGTCCGATACATCCATCCCACCTTCAAATCATGAACCTTAACTTCTGCCTCAATTACGAGTGAAACGTCAGTCGCTTAGTTCCCGACTAGTGTTTTTTCTCTCTCGCGTTATTGATCTCTCAAAGAGCACCACATGCATGGAGATATACAACACTAACGATGGCTGCCATGCAGGTCATGCAAAGTTCTGCATCCTCTAATCAACAGCAACCTCCCTCCACTGCTCCTGTTCTTGAGTTTGCTTGCCTCTTTACACACGATCTTCGGAGAAAGCAGAAGCGATGGCAAGATGGAAGGCTAAAGTATCATACATTCAACAAGCGTATCATGGTATACGATGATCGCGGTAACTTTATCGGAGATACCCATTGGCGTGAGGACTATGATCTGGAAGAGGGTGAGGAGGTCCAACTTGAAAGAGGAGGTGTCATTGTTCAAGTCGCCGACTGCAAGGGAAGTCGGGATCAGGACCTCTCCGAGCTGATAGATAAGAGAGCCCAAGAAAAAGCCGAGCGACAGGCCGCTGCTCTTGCGCGCCGGCCTCCTCCCCTTGCGGCTGCCACTACACCACAACCTACCGTCCCTCATTTTCAACTTCGACACCAGCCCCTTCATAACCTGATTGGTACGCCCACTGGCCATCATGGTCGTGCTCTCATACCCACTGAATCGCCATATGAAATGAAGCAGAAGCTGGCTGTATCGCCACAAGACGGCAGCGAACGTTCTGCAAAACGAAGAAAGCGTGGAGTTTCGCCACCAAGCAAGGGTGGCTACGCGCAAAGTCTGTTTGGTGCAGCTTTAACACTTTCAAGCACGCCATCAAGCACACCATCAATGCAGCGGAGGCCTCGAAGGGTATCACCTGCTCCAGCAGAGACTCAGTCTCAACCGTCATCAGATCCCAGCCAACACGATGGCCATTCAGATACAGCACATATGTTTACACGCCCGGCAGCTACAAGTATCCGAAGGGATATACGAGGCAGTACGCCTAGGGCTGCACTCCTAGCCAAGATAGCACCGACACCTCCCGTGCAGGGAACGGTTGAGCCGCAACTCCCATCATTGCCTAGAGACAATGAACTTGGTTTAGATAAACGTCGCGGCGCTACTAGTGCCACTAAGCAGGCGGTATCAAATCAAAAAGGCGCCATCGATGACGTCGTAGAAATAGATCCATCAAGCTTCAAATCAGCGAAAGGTCGAGGCCTAGATAAGCTAAATACTTCTCGAAATAGAAGCAGGCGCAACATCCCTGAGGACGCCTCCTCAGTGGCACCGTCAAGGAATGAAGAAGTCGAAAGCACACCCTTGGCACCCCGAACCAAGAAAGCATCCCGAAATTATGATCTCGATGCAAAGCCGAAGCCTGGGCTTGAGATAGAAGCATTTAGCGGTGGCGAGGGACATCAGAGCTTTCGCCAGGAACAACTCACAAGCGATCCGAGAACAGAACTACGCATTAAACCAAGGAAGAAACGGGGCCTATTAATGATTTCCGACAACGTGGATGTCGGTCCTTCGCCTTCATCGAGGATAGCCAAGGATCGCCAAAACACACCAAAATCAGTAAAAGACACGACAATGATGAATTCCCATGATGATACAAGCAAAAAACGCAACCCTACGGGACATAATCTTTCCAGCGAGTTGGGTTCTCGTACTCCTCGGTCAAGCAAAGCAAACGATAGGCGTGTCAGGAAACCCAAAGACGTGGATGATGGCCCCCCACCTGCGGCAATCAAATCTTCTAAAGCCCAGGGAAGAATTACGAGTAAAGATAAAAGAACTTCTAGTTCAACAATGGAGGAAATCGAGGAGCCAGAAGGAGACATATCTGATGATAATTTCTTTGTACCTGACGCTAACCCCCCTCCTCGCCTTGCTCGGTTGAGCCGCAGGAACGTGCGTAGTAAGGAGGTCATCGGCTTAGTTTTTGATGAAGAAATGAATCACGGCAGCGAACCATTAAGGGAGGTAAATAAAAACCAGCACAAAAAGGAAAGCTTTTCTGGACCACTTCCCGCGGACCCCTCGAGCGTGCGGTTAGCCGCGTCTGAAACAAATTGCGTGGATAGCACGACGGCAAATCTTGGCCAAATTAATACCAAGGCAGACTTTCAGGATCATCTCTCTGCCGAAGACAGAAGGATAAGCGAAGAGAGAGATGCTCAAGAAACAACTAAAGGCCGCAATACAGGTGTACCTCATTCGATGACACCTTTGGACCCTGCGCAAAACCAATCCAGATTCGCGTCAGCAGAAATGGGCAAAAAACTAGGCAAGGAGGTTTATACAACCGAAACCACTCCAGTAGCACGGCTACCATCAACGAAGACGGTGGCTAACCCCGCCACTCGAGGGAAGAAGGCTGCCAAGCCGTCGGACGCTGCCGGCCAAGTCCCGCAATGTCCTTTACCTCCAGAAGCGGCGGCGGGGAACCCCTCTGGCTTGAAGAAACATGGGAATAATCGACAGAAATCTACTACTGCGCCAATGCCTGGATTTTCTAGGGCGAATGGAGGGCCTTGGAGCAGAGAAGCCTACGATCTCTTCGAATTCACTCGGCCAGCCTAAGACGCATCTCTAAGCTTACCTGGATAGTTCAAGGGAAGACTGCTGACAAATTCTAGCTTAGGGTTACACATAATGTGTTGCGTGCAGCAATTTCTTACAGCATGGCTAAGAACAATATGAGAATTCTTTTTTTCATTTTTTCATAGCGCAACCTCTAGCTGCAGTATTGGTTGATGGTGACGAATCTACCAATCCAACCCTGCTTAGAGCCGCTTTCTCACTAAAGACTTGCGCGGGAGAATAATCCGACAAACTGAAGGAGGTAACGTTGGACTCGGAAATTTACTCTACTTGACCGCTGAAAAATTAATTGATGATGCTATAAACGCGCAATGCACCAAGACTTACAAGGAGCTTCTGAAGTAACATAGGCACTGACTCAATGTCAAGATCAAATGAACGGCTTGCGACGTGTCAACCCGAGCCTAACCATTTCGGAGGTATTCATCATCTACCTACCTACCTACTTACTTACTTACAGCACTTCCGTCTTTTACATGTAAGTAGTACCATAAGTAGATGCATCCATACACATAGGTGGGGTCTCTTTGCCTGTATTTGTCGTAGGATGCAGTAAAAAGAAAAAAAAGACAAGGCCTAACCACGAATTCCCCGCTCAAACCGAACACTTACATGTAGTTCCCGACTGTCAATTTAATCAGACATTTTGATACTAAATTCAAAAACAAAAACAAACCAAACCAAACGACTCGTTTACCTACATTCACCGAAAGTCTGGAAAAGGAGATGTCCAATCTCGAAGAATAGCAGTACGAGTCCGTATCTCAACCATACATCTATCTACAAAGTATTATGCACCCGTGCGTGTAATAGCTTAGCCTCTTGAGATTCGGCATTCATGGGGGAAGTGGGTGACGTATTACCTCCCCCGGCGGAACCAAATCCAATGATCGCAGGCTGGCTGGCTGGTCCGGTTCAGCAAGCCCATGTGGTTGCGCTCGTAAGTGGAGGTCTGGTTAAATCTGCCTCTTCGTCAGCCTCAAGTACCTAGAAGTAGGTAGGCGCAGTAACAATACCTGGGTACACTATAATCAGATGTACATGTACGTTTTGGGTGCCGCCCGGATCGGTTCCTCAAATATTTCCCATACCTACCCAAGGTATTCCAAGTTCTCTCGTCCCAGCAACCATCACATACACAGCCAACCTATCCGTTGAATTATCTTGATTTTGTCGCAGCAAATTTGTCCACTTGCACCGTTGGCGTTAAAATTTGCCCCCTTTGATACCCTGTACGATTTTCATTACCACCTTACCAGCTTGATCTAGTGGCGGACTTACACACCTCGAGGCTGTGTGCGATTGAGCGGCCGACGAGGTAGCCAGCACGTTATATTGACCTTCAAAATGGCCTCGCCCGCTCGAAACCAGGGGACCTCCTTATCCCCATTTGCTCCAACCCAGGCATCCAGAGGCCATGATGTACGGAGTCCCCCAAGAATAGTCATCGACCCAACCCCCGAAAACCAAAGAATTTATAACGAAATCCGGCGGACGCATGAGCGCAGCAACTTACAAAGTCACGTCGCATCCCAGCAAACCCTCCAACCTCTCCCAACGGCACCCTCCGTCAGTACTATCCATTCACCTATAGAAGATCCCGAGACACCTTCAACCCAGGATGCAGCAGCACAAGATGGCGACCGTCCAAGACGTCCAAGAGGGAGGAGGAGAGGGCCGTTAGAGGCCGCTACCCGACTGAACACCGCACTCAAGCGTAGGTTCAAACTGACGTGCACGCACCATCGTGCGAAAAAGACAACAGTAAGGTTACCCACAACACAGCATCACAGCAATTGCTGAACATGTATTGCCAGTGCGATTGTCATGACTTTAGTAGACTTGAGGAACGCTATCATAACTCTCCGCTTTCTCAATCATTAAGTCCTAGCAATATTCCATCGTCTACACACATGAACCAACCACCAATGAACCATGACCTATTATTTGTTGCTGGTGGCGACGCGATAACACCTGCAGACAACGATGACATTGTGAACGAGCTTAACTACTTGCAGCCGCCAATTGGGAACGATGATAATCTTCCCCGTCAAACCGTTCAACAATTTCTAAGCGGCTTCGATGACCAGAACCTACATAGCGCGATACTCCAGACTCCAGGTCAGACATACCACCCAGGCAACGGGATGAATACGCCATCGCCGGGGGGTCAGATGCAAGAAGAACTACTAGAGATCGGTAGCCAGATGTACGATTACCCGAATCGCTGGTATTGCGGATATAAGGGTCCTGTCGACAGCGCACCAGAAACTTCATCGGAAACGTGCTCTTGGTCAGGGTCATTCCAGGAGTTATCTCGGCATTTTCGAACTCAACACCACCCTTTCATTGACGCTTCTCCGCGGTTCTGGTTTGTATGCCCCAGGTGCCATACCAGGGCTGAGGATCCGAACGATAACGAGCAACTATCTTCATTACATCCATGTAGTAGGGCGTTCTGCACGGGGATCTGTGAGAAATGGTACTATGGATCCACGAGGGACGAATCTACCACAGGCTCGGCCTTTCCTCTAACCCAATACAGCGAGTCGGAAGGAGGTTATTCCTGGAATCCACAGTTGGATGGTAACTATTCGTGGGGTGGTACAGGAGGGTCACCAAGCGGATGTAACCGATACTACGGCGCCTATAGCCCCTACGAACGGACCTACTCTCATAGTTCCAAATGGGACACCAGTAGCAGCTCATCATCCGACCTCTCGGACCTTTCAAAAGACCGTCCTCGTCCCCATCCTCTTCGGAAGGGTTGCACGGCGTGTCGTTCCTCAGCTGTAGCAAGGAAGCCATTATATGTTGTCTGCCTGACAAGAACTATATCTCATCCATGTCCTCTACACCTCCTTGCCTACGCCAAATTATCCATCGCATGCCTACCCTCGATTCTACTCCAACTAATGGCCACGACGATTCGGACAAGCGGGTACTTCATCAAATCAAGCCAAGTAGCGCTTCACAAAACCAACATAGATGCTGTCAGTTGGCTATCCTTGGTACTGGCGTTAGTTGGGTTTCTGGTAACATGGGTGTTGAAGGACCAGTCTAAGTCTTGGACTACCAATGAGGTTAGCATTATGACTTCCCAAACTCAAGGTAGCTCATACTAACAAATAAAAGACCAATGGCCAAGCTCGTGGTCGCCAATGGGTTAGGATCCGAATAGCCTCGGATGAAGTTTCAACATGGCGTCGTTTTAGTACTCCTATCCGAATATAATCGAGAAGAGTTACTATGCAGCTTTTTTTTCCCAATACTTTAATACCCCTTTTCCATATTTTCTTGGATTATAGGTTGGCGATTTGTTTTCATCATTGGCATTGATACCCTCTCCATCTTCGACGAATTCGGGTGGTTGCTCTCGAAGATTTATTGCATTTCAGCATTAATACCTACCTGTTTATATTTCAGGAATGAGGCCGAGAGGCACTTATGAATGGACGACGTTTTTGTGATTCTATATTGACGTATATAACTATGCTTTGTCCAACAGGCCCATCGATATATACTTCCATAGGCCGATATTTATACTCAATTTGATATTTTGACAAGCTTACCAGGGTTTCGCTTATCATACCTCTATTTCATGCGTAGGTATATCTAATGACAAAAGCAATGGATAGAGACACCCCGTGTATATGCCCCTCAAAGATACGACAGTTAAGTGAGTCATAATGAATGGTGTAGGAATATAGGTACACATATGCGGCATGTGTTTGTACATGGATTCTCAGGTGTTCGCCCAAAGACCACATACATACCTAGGTAGCACCGTATCCAGAAGCTGGTTGACCCGACCCCGCAGTTGAAAATGATGGGGGATTCCCCCGTACAGGGTTAAATTTATAGTCCTGTTTCCCGTGTCTGCTAGATCTTCAATACGATCTAGTGGGTTTTAAGTCAGACTGATTGGAACTCCATATGAGGGAAAGATATGGGAAATAGTCGGTCCCCTCTTTTGACTACCAACCAAATAGATCAATTGAGTATTGTGGATGCATTACCTACAGTACATATAAGCAGTGTCTAACTGCCTCGGGTAGGTGCTAAATGCAGAGAGAGGTTCAATATAAAAGTAAAGATTAATTACCTATTTCATTCTGTTTAATCTTATTAGTTGGGGGCATGGATGGTTGTGCTTACGACATTGGCCAATTCTCGGATGAGTCAAAAAAAAGGCTTGTTTGGTTCGCCGATGGATGCCTGAGGCATCCATTCCTTCTTCCGCAGCCAGGTTGGGACTATAATTTGGATCTGTTAGCGTACAGACTGAGTTTCCTAGAGGATACTAACAAATCTCGGATCGGTGTACTTGGAACTTAGTGGCATTTAGAACGCAAATCCCCACCATTGGCTCGTGGTGATTGGATAATCTATCGAACTACTCTCTCGCCGGGGTGGGTCTGGTTCCCCTGCTCCGCCATTCTCATGGTCGATGAATTGAGGCTTTGCGCACTACTGTATAACCAAAAGCCTGAATGAGATATCATCCTGTAACTCCCTCCCCGAGTTTTCGATTTCTTCTTCCCCTTTTCCTTTTTATTTCACCTCACTATTCATCCTTCATCTTCGGATTCTTCGAAGACCTTCACTCGCTACCCCTGACTCTCGAGCCAGACATCGTCGACCTAGGTGTCTGACTCAAGCAGGTTTCGCTATCCCATTGCTACTAGCACACAACCATCAGCCCTAACAGCTGACAAACCCCCCCTTTGCTAGTCAATTTCTTCCCTATACGACCAAGCACGAGCCAAACCAGCTGTTAGAAACAGAAACGGAAGCATTGCATTTAATTGTAAACAATCATAGCCGATTTTTGGTATCCCCGAGTTGGCGACATTAAACTTCTACTACAACGACACTTGGTACTCGCCGGTGAATTGCACTTTTTACTTTCGCTAGAAGCCGTCTAGTCGCCAGTCCGCCCAACGTGCGTTGTAACTACTTTCCCACCATCATTTCCGACGACGCCATCAATATGTCGCATATCACTGGAAGCGAGCCTTCTACTTCTCTCATGGGTTTCTCTGTCCAACAGCCTGCCCTTGGCCAGCCCTTGCAGTTTTTCCCTGCTATGGGGTCCAATGAGTTGGATGAGATGATCAACGCTTACGTCGCCGGCGACGCTCCCATCGCTGATAAGCGTGCTTCCGTCTCTATGGAATTCTTTGAGCACGTCGTGGTCACCGGTGAACTATTCAAATTCTTCATGGTTTACCCTTCACTTGGCTCGACTACGGGATCGCCTGTCGGTTCCATGCTAGATTCAGGCTACGCTTCCAACTTCACGTCTCCAGTCATGTCTGAGAACCAATGGTCCCAGTTTGGTCGCGTCTCTTATCCAGCCACCGAATCCAAGGCTAAGCCATTGTCTTCTAAGAAGTCGGCTATGTCTGCTGATTTCTCCCATCTCCCTGGTATGAAAATACTAACAAGAGATGGAAAAGACGTCACCAGCTCGGCGTCTCGAGGCTGTAAAACGAAAGAACAGCGTGATCATGCCCACCTCATGCGTATTATCAAGGCCTGTGACTCCTGCCGGAGAAAGAAGGTCCGATGCGATCCCAGCCATAAAAGATCAACAGGTTCTTCCACAGCCAGGACGTCAAAGAAGGCGAAAAAGGCGACTGCTTCAGTCTCAGCATCTTCCGCACTACCGCAGCCCTCAATAGACCCTCAAGAACAATATTTCTATGACCAGTCTTCCAGCCTCGCGAATGAAGTCTCGCCATCATCGTTCGATTCCAGCCTGTCAGAGCTACTTGATCCCAACATGGACTGGACTCAGTTCGTCCAGTTCGACGAAGAGCCAATGGAAACTATTCCAATCGACTATGACTTCTTCCACGATCCCGCATCCCTACTATCTCCCACATCGTCTAGCTCATTCTCACCATCGCAACCGATCACGCCGGCACAGTCATTTAACATTGACAACACAACAGCTGGCACCGCTGAGGCAGCTGCACAAGTACCACTACCACCTTACCTAAATCCAGGAGGCGATGCCGGCAACAACTACACCGACTTCAATCTCTACTCGCCAAGTTCCTCGATATGTCTAGATGACGACCCAAGTCTGACCAAGGAAGTCGCAGCGCTACCCCATACTAATTATCTCGAATATTCCAACCACCAACGACCAGTTGACGGATACAGTCGGGAGACCATAGGAGGGCAAGTCCAGAACCTTGATGCAGAACCATCCTCGCCCGCGAACGAAGGCCACCTAGTCTCGTCCCGGCATGAGGAACGGGTATCGACCTTCGCCGACCTTGACAATACCTCGTTCCATGACAGCCTCTCTAGCAGGCCCATGCACTCATTCGAGGGAGCAAGCAATGACCACGGCCTGATCGAACAAGTACCCGAGTGGCAAGTTCCTGGTTCGCCGAGCAGACCGAGCCCACTGCCGCGGATGAGAACGGATGAACTACACCAGAGACCACTTGCTATATCACCAGCTGCTGTAGTGGACGCATTACCGACAAGATGGAATGTATCGCCACTTTGGTCTGACCTAGATATGTCATCGTCTAGACGACAAGATTTGCAACTTGTATTATCTTCACGCCTCGACATACATGGCAGACCCAGACCAAGCTCAGCTGACCAGCAAACCCGGCAGAGCTTGATTACAGCGCTGACAAGTGGCATCGGTGCACGGGGAACCGCATCCGTTGATCTAGGATTGCCCAAGGCGATGATAACAGATAAGCCAACCACAGATCCGTCACCTCACGACTACAATTCGCTTGCCCTGACCGTAAGTCTTTTTGCCACCTACTACTTCAACACCAGACTAAGACAATTGCAGAAGGCTGTTGCCAACAAGACACCATCGCGTTCTCCAATTTCCCAGACACACGAGCCGGTGGAGGTTTCTTTGTCTCTGTCGTCTTCCTCATTGAGTACGCAACTCACAAGGAACATGGTCGAGACTACGGAGAGGAGTACCTCTAAGAAGACGTCCACGCCAGATTCCGACAGTCTAAAGGTCCAAGATCTTGCTCGACAGAGTTCTTCTGTCAGTGCTGCCGGCCTAGCTTCCCAGTATGCTACAGGTTCGGGTGTTCTCGACAAGGACAGCTCCCCTCAAGGAAGTGCCGCCCTGTCTACATTCCGATCCAAGGCCAACGAGGATGTGCTCTCATTGGAAAGGACAGCATCAAAGATCATAGCAGCGCTAAGCCTCCTTGCTCTGTTCATGTCCGAGTTGATCATGGCCGAAGATGCTATTCTGCTCTCGGTCCTCACCGTTTCTGTCGGTTGCATCGCGCTCTATCGACCTGGAACTACCTGTGTGGACATGCTAGGGAAAACCAAGCGGCGCCTCTCCTATTTCAGACGATTTTTTCCCGCCTCGACGAAAGGGATCAGTTGCCTCGAAAACAACACGAAACATCACAAAAACAGCGGAACCTCGAGCTGCTCCAAAGTGTCAGGGCTCTCCAGATCTCAACGTGATTTCGAACAGGATATTTCCTTGCAGTCATATAACGGGTTCCCGACCACGCACGGGTTACGACGCATAGCACACCTTGCATGGTGATGTCGCCGATGATATATACGATACTTTGATTGAGTTTGATAGGTAGAATATAAATATACTAGTTGTGACAACTAGCATACAGACAAACTACCCCGGAAAAAAAACATGATACCCTTGGTTGGACAAATGGAAATGGATTTGAAATGAGCTCTTGGCTCATGATAGGAGGAGGATGGTGGTTGGGGGTCGGCCTAGCTGATGATCTCTAAGAGGTTCGATGTATCTATCATACGCTTATTTAGAGCAATGCGACCCTAGACTGCTTCTTATTAAGTTTGATGGTCTTTTATGACGATGAAATGAGTCTGTGCTCTAGATCTTGATGGGGTGCATCGATGGGGTCCCAGACTGGTGCGTGACCTCCCCTAATAATTATACCCGAGAGGTACCTATTAAGAATAGAAGGTATCGTGACTCTGGACTTGCTTTGGTATAGAGGTCAAGATAAGAGACTATGTATCTGTTAGATACTAATGTCTCATCATCCCATAATTAAGGCTTATTCTACCAGAATGACCACCTCATCCTTATAGCTGGATGTAATTAACATTTATTCGTTAATTGAAGCATTTGATACAAGGTATTTGTAAGTACTTAGGTACCTGAGCGCACGCACCCACTAAATCGACCGCACAGACGTTCCCGCTTTCTGGGAATGTGTCAAGTGGGTGAAACTAAGCCTAAAATGGTAAAGTCAAGATCTGTGAATAACAGTAAGTCATTGACTAGCGTCAATCAGGCAATTACCAAAGTTAGTAGTTTACCAACAAAAAATTCTCAGCCGCGCTGCTATTTTGAATCTGAATATACTTCAATAATCATTGACATTTCCATATCCAGTCACTTTAATTTTCATCCCATCGTTTTCTTAATCCTAAACCGTGGTCCCTCGTCCGAATCACGAAATCACGAATACCAAATCATCGTCATTTTTACAGATACGCTGCATTCTTGTACCTCCCAGCTGCCTAGAACTTAGCTTATTCATAGACGCATATCCGTTATGAAACTGGATAGATATCAACCACTTGTTCAACAAGGTTGTTCTTCTCTAGATTAAATCGTGTCGAAAGGAAGGCACATGCAGACTATTCCACACCACTGAGTCATAGTCAGACTTAAATCGACTGGCAATTAGCAGATTCACTCCTCTAGCTGGGGACTCCTTTATCCTATAAATTGTATAAGCGGCAGGTGAATTGGGTGGAATAGTCAAATTGAATAAGAACGGCAAGAAGAATGGGAATGAATGCCTGAGATAGTTGCCACGTTAAACTTACTTATAGCGCAAGGCAGTCAGGAAACAATGGCGGGACACAAAATCTTAGGTTACGCTACAAGTCTTTGGCAGGCACTGTTTGCACCTTTCATCCTACTCTTCACCCGCCTCTTTCCATTCGCGTCATCCTCAACAACCTCTGCGCAGCAACCACCTGAAGGACAGCCATGCGCAACTTCGACCACGCAAACACCTAATTCTTCTTCTTTTTCTTCTTCTTCTTCTACAAATACTTGCTCACCCAAACCCTCCCATTCCACACTCCTTCATAATCCTCAACCTTTACCAAACCATCAAGCCCCCTTTGTTGATATTGAACAAGGTCTCGATCCACCATCACAAGAAGACATCATGGCGCAGCAGAATCGTAAGCGCGGTGGTGGTCAAAAGCGTGGCGGCGGCCCTAGGGGTACCAACAACAACAGTGCCAATAGCAGTGGCGCAGGACCATCTGGTACCAATACTCCTCAGCCTAGCAATCTGACAAACGGCCTTGCCAACCAATCTGCTTCTCGCCAACCCCCCACGCCGGCTCCGGTTCATCAATCTCTCCCGGTTGGTGTTACTTCCACCGCCTTTCAGGGTGACACCAAATCCAACTCTTATCAAGCCGACAGCCAAAAGCCAACCGGATCCAAGAGAGGCGGCCGCAACTATCGTGCTCCCGCCCCCAAGCCACCTGTCGACGCCCCCCAGGCTCAGTCGGCCTCATTCAAGCCCCTCGCGACTGATAAGCAATCTTCGTCCCAGAACACGGGTACCCGCAGCCAGAATGCCCCCATCGCATTCATTAATGCTACCAGACCCAAATCGACGGAGAACATCCCCCCGGCAAGACAAGGTGGCGCATATGCCTCTACTGTCGGTCGTCTTTCCAGTGATGACATTCGTGGCTCTAAGTGTTGTGAGCATAAACTCACTCCTGTTGCGGCCACACCAACTACAATTATGACCGAGACTTATTCTGCCGCGACCGCACCCAAGACCTCAGCGCTTCCAGTGCCTGTTGTCGTCGGCCTACCTCCCACTATGCAGTCTACCGCGTCTAGACCTGCTCTGCCTCCTTATCTACCTGGATTGATTGAACCTACGACGGATGAGGAAATCGCTGAACGTGAACTGCATGTTCATTTCATGGAGCAAGCATTGAAGATGGTAAGATTCATCCGCCTTTGATCTTCTTGTCTTATTTTACCCTCTTCTTTGTTTTCCCATGTTTCAGGTTCACATCTGCTCCGGCAAATTGAGCAACTATGGTCCAACACATCTGATAATTTTCCCCTTATAATGTTCCACGTTCTTCCTTCTTTTTTTATGATAACTATTGTGAATACATGACTAACAAGAGTTTAGGGTGAATTGGCCCTCAATACAAATGAGACACCGGTAGGCTGCGTCCTTGTGTATCGAGGAAGGGTCATTGCCAAGGGAATGAATGCGACCAACGTCACTCGCAATGGTACTCGTCATGCAGAATTCATGGCTCTGTCAGCTTTGCTTTCCCAGAAGGAGCCTGGTGATATAAAGGACGTTGTCAACGACCCGGCCCTGGACGACGCGAGTTGGGGAGATGTGGACCCGACGGATGGCCATATCTTCCCTTACGGTCAGAAGCTCCATCCGGCTCCAATTGTTGATCGTAGCATTATCTCTGAATGCATTCTCTACGTTACAGTCGAGCCTTGCGTCATGTGTGCATCCCTTCTTCGACAATTGGGCGTCAAGAAGGTGTACTTCGGCGCTGTCAATGACAAGTTCGGTGGAACTGGCGGTGTCTTCAAGATTAACTTGAACTCTAAGTCCATACCGAGACCCGGAGACCGTCCCTATCAGAATGGCTACGGTCCTCAGGATCCCAATCGTATCATCAAGGGCAGGATCGGTCCTCCTCAGAGAGATGAAGAGGATGGTGATGGTGGTAACGTGGAGCCTGGTTATCCAGTAGAAGGTGGTTATCTTCGTGATGATGCCGTCTCACTACTTCGACGGTTCTATGTTCAGGAGAACGGCCGAGGTAAAAGGTTTTCATAAGTTATTTATAGTCTAGCGACACGGCTGACATTCTTCGTTTAGCTCCCCAGCCTCGCAAGAAGGAGGGCCGAGCCGCCCGTCTATTCGCCATGGAAAACCAGGCTAAGAATGGTAGCGCGTCTGAGTTCTCGGACACCGGCACTCCTCCTAATGCGGCTGTGGATGGTGAGATGCCAGTCGATGTCGATATGATGCCTATGGATATCGAGACACCTGTGGGTGCAAACACGCCTGCCGATGATGGTGGAAGCGTCAAGGCGGCTAACGGTGCTTCATCCACCTAAACTGTCACCTTTTATCTTGTACGCCTTCACGGCCACGATCACGAGCATCATGACCCCGACACGTATGCGCATGCCCTTGTAGCACCAGCAAGATAGATCAGCATGAGGTCCCCGGCTATGGGACCGACCACCATGGAGTTATCGGCTTTGTCTTGCTTTTATTCTACCACCCAAAAGCAGGTAAAAATCATTAAGGAATCGGACGGCATGTTTTTTTTTCTGGAAGAGCCAGAGGGGATACCCATTGGTGTCTGGATGGAAGACGGAAATACCCGCACCATAGGCCGTATTTGTATGCGGATATCCAGACTACTTCGTCTCACGGATGGTCTCGTTAGCTTGCATACGGCACTGATACTTCGAGGACCATGGTTATTGCATCGCGTTGCATTGTTTTGAGTTCATTTCCGTTCTCTATTATTACTCATCATGGACCACTGCTCGTCGGATCCTGTTAGTATGGTATCAAAGGAGGATCCCTATCCCCCTTGGTCTTTACTTCATCAGGTATGGTACTCTAGGTACCTACTTAGTATAGGGCCCACATTGGACCTTTACCTTAGTGATCGAGACAGCATGGACTGCAGATATAATTGATGGTTCTGAATTTATACCACGCGACTTGTCGCCTCTGTGAAGCCTCGTATATTTGATCGTAGCAGTACTAACTCAGAAGGTCTAAAGGGACTTACTATATTACAGTGTTAAATCTACATCTACCCCTTTCCAGCTCCTGCTTCCAGGGACGTTGGATAGCCCCCAGGTTTCGCGTTAATGCTCGGAATACGGGAATACAGACTTATGTTCTCGCTGTCGCAACCAAAGCGACTTTTTTAAGAGACGAAGCCCGTCCCCTAAATATCGTATAACCCCTTTTCCATTTCCCCTGTTTATCATGCGAATATATCTCTCTAGTAGTTCTCAATACTAAGACACCGATTTGATGTCTCGAGGGCCGAATGGAAGACCTCCAAGTTTGAGGTTATCCAGGTAAGTACCTGAAATGTAGCTTTCAGGGATTGCTAGTGTCGGTCCGTACGTACCTACTGGCGTGGCAGGGATTGAAGCAAGCCGCGAGGCGTTAAACTGGGTTCAGTATGTTCAGGTGCCTATTTGCCTTCTGATGTTGAATTGTACTTGTACCGCCCTAGCTGGTACCTACGGCATTTGTATTTGTTGCTGTCTCGGAAGATAAGTTAAGTAGGTTACTATCACACTGGGTGAGTCTGTACGAGTGCTGACTGCACTGTGCCCATTGTACTGTACGTCCTCCTGCCCACCAATGGATCGGATCCATCACCGATTCACGTTCGCCATGCATTTCAGTGTCGTCAATCGAGCTATTCATATGCTAAGTGTCATTGTTGGGTGCCCCATTGAGTGTGCTTAGACGTTTGGATTAATTAAGATACTTGCGTGGGGTCATAGGGTGGGGGGTTATCTTTAGGGGGCACTCCTAAAGAGAAATCAATAGGATAACTGGATGGCTAAATATATAGTAAAAGATGTCTAACGGTTCGTAAGGACTATAATAGGGCCTCGTCTTGCTCTTGCTACTTTGTTCTCGGTTGGCGTCTGCCAGGGGCATCCCACCCCTTAGATGGTTATATCTATGAATAACGTTTTCGACAACAAGACCAAGCTCGAGAGATATGATAGAAACAACGACCGCAATACTTCTATATAACTATATATTGATAGAAGATACATCAACGTCCATTTGTTTGACACCTATACGCTATGATGCATCGAGGAGTCGAATCGCCCCTATTCTTACTGAGCATGGAGCACCTTATGCCACGATCTTGCCGATATGACGATAAAATACCTACCCCAATCTAAGCGTCTAGCTACTTAAACTACGAAAATTGGTTAGGAACGCAATAGCTACCCACAACTAACTACCATGACATGGAGGCCAGCTTCTAGTGACCGCCATATCAATCACACGCTGCCACATGCATAGACCTGGAGAGTGCAGCGACTAACCTTCACCGACAATTACTCTGCCTACGAATTGGCGATAAGTCAAATTGCCTTCCAATCTTGCATAACATTGACAGTCTTTTGACCTGATCCTGAAGCAAAGAGTAATGAGGTGGCCGCTGCGATACACCCTAGCCGAGACGATCGAGAGCTGTAACTATACGTAAAGCATCACATCATAAACCAGAAGTTGACTTGAAAGGATAGATGTGCGTTGAATGGCGATAGGCTCGTAGTACGTGTTTTGACAGGTGATGCGTAGGAACCTAGGAGAAGTGGTTAAGCGACAATCCTAGCTATCTAGTTCTGAATGCTATACAACCATAAAAGCAGAAATGAATCGTTCACGATCAAGAAGGATGACGTCTGATGGGAAATACGAAATATCCCGAAGTTGGCGCTGATCTTCAGGTCCTATCTACGTGGGTCCTCTCTCTGTGGTATCACCAATCGTGCTGTATGAGCTCAGCGTCGGTCTAGGATAAGCACAGAATTCAAGATGACCCGAAATCTTGAGCCACCTAAATCCCGTGTCAAGTCTGCGGTATTTTGGCGAAACACATATTTTAGGCATCATGGTGGGCTTTTTTATATTTTTATTGTTTGCCAGTGTGTGGTGACGACACGGGGTTAACCCATCCTCCAGCGTTTACTGAGGTGGCTAAAATCACATCGGATCCAATTCGTGTAAAGAGCTTATTTACGACTGTGCTGTTACTCGCATCATTATGATCGTGAAGCTTGTCCTTTCTATCCACTTCAATGTTACGACTGTTTGGGAGCTTATGCACAGTTGCCACCCAGCCACCCTTGCGCCGCCTAAGGAAGAACAGTCAAGATGGCTGCATCCATGCCACGAAGAACTCTCTAATATAGACTCGACGAACTCACCACTTTGAGGCAATCCACAGGCCTGTCTGAAGTTTCGTTCGGTTTGTAGAATCATACCATTCGCCTACCCCGCTATCGATGAGTTATCTGTTTGATGCAAAGCTGACCTCTAGACAAACAAGATTTCCGTCTATTAGATTCGCGGAGTAGCTACAGCCAAGATGGATACTAATTAGACGAATATAAGAAATGGAATACCAAGTTTAAGCGGAAGATGGCTTCAGCCAAAGGCTCCTCTAAGCAACGTATTGTCGCCAGGTCCTAGACTTCCTTGCCTAGGTACCTATTCTTGGCTAGATGGATTCGGCGGTTAGATCGAGAGGAATATCGTAGATGCGTAGTTTATTAGCTAAGCACTGATTGTCGTATACCCGTGATCATGCGAGATGTTGTTGGTGATGTTGCTATCTCGGCTCATAATGCAAGGCCCGCAATAGAGAAACTCGGTACGGAGTAGACTGTATTATATCGAGGCAAATGAAGAAGTTCGGAGAAAAAAATCCAATCAGGAGGGTTAGCTTAGACTAAGTTCGATGCTCCTAGCTGGTACCACGCACATTCCATCGTTGTAGGAGGCGGCCACCTCAAAGCCTTAGGACGGTCAATCTCGATTCTATAGGGTCCTGGGAAATTTATCACAAAACATACAAACTTAGCTAGTGCCTAGACATATTGGCATTCGTGATGGGCAGTAATTGGTGTTGCTGTTGGGAGCATTAGAGCATCGCCGCCCCTGATAGTGGCTTTGTTGAGGTCACGTCGGAGGAGCGGCATGATATTAGACACGTCCGGGATCTACACCCTCGACTAACCAAATCAGCGCAAGGGGTCTCCCTGGGATGACACTCGGCCAATACTCACCACAACCGCCGTATCCTGCTAATTTTGGTGTAGGTTATGAAAATACCACTTCCGACGAATGTTTTGACCCACTGGCCGAATGCCTACGTGCGTGAGGCCGAGCACCGCCTCCGAGTGACATGTCTGCATCTTATCGAGAGGGCGTCAACCCGTAATCCTGCGCTCCCCGCTCCTAGGCGAATCTGGGATGATAGTTGACGGAGACTACCTAAAATTTTGGGATCCGGTCTACCGTAACGTGGCGAGGTGGTCGCACATATCGGGCCCTGCGACTAATTATCGTAACTTCGTCAATCACTCCGAGCAGCTGCTCTACAGTAAAAAGGGACCTTGGGGACCACGATCGTGAAAATATCATATCACCGATAACCACGCCTTAAGGCTGCCTGCAAATACATGATGCCCCTAATCCCATATATAGAAGGGTCGGAGGATTGTCCGTCCCCGTGGAGAGGGTGATGGACATAGGTATCTGGTGATGTGGGTGTCGTCGATTGCTTTCGAAGATAGGCGGTAATGCTAGTCGGCCTCTTCTCTACTTCGTACTTGGAGGAAGAAGTCCACGGATTGAGTTCATGGCTCCCGTCGACGGGCTAAAGGTATGGGAGGCAGGGTATATGATTATGTTAAGATAGTAACCAGGGGGGCTAGCGGGTAGACAGTCGGGTTAGTCTATCGGTAGATGGTATAATGAAGTCACAAGCACTAAGTGTGGGAGAGACAGGATGAGAAGGACGAGGAGGAGGAGTTGAAAAAGCACGGAGGTGTCGGACTATGTAATCCGAAGAAGCTGACTGGTCTGGTGTACCATGATTGAATGTCTTGTTAATAGTATTGGAGTGGGTTATTTGCTTAAGGCAATAATAATAAATAAATGCCTTGCCTTAAGTTCAAGGTACGGGAATCTACGTTGCTACACCCTAGCCTTTTCGTCTAATGCCTTTAGGTTATTAACATTGATTCTTGCAATTGGGTCAGTGGCACGCTCCTCTCTTCTTCTTCTTCTCTCCCCGATTTTTCAATTTGATCTAAATCTTCCCATTCTACAACCACTTTTCGGATTCCTCTCTTCTTCACCTTCAAACAACAACACACGACACAATCACCTTTTTCCTTCTTCCCTCTTTTTTTTCCTCATCTGCAGTTCGCACCATCGTAATTTTCCAACTGCAACTTACAAATATCTTCTCGGATTCCATCTCGACGCCTGTCTATTCAACTTGACATCGCAATAATCCATTTAAACATAAACGCATCCCATGTGAGTACCGCTGCAACCAGGTCAAGCTTCTTACTAGTGTGCACCAAAAACCAAACATAACTTCCACGCTTCGCTTCTTCTGCCCCCTCTTCCTCTCTCCCTTTCTTTCATCTTCAAACTTCCCAACTTTTTTTCAACTTCCCACGCACAACACAAACTACTTCACCTTTTTTTTTTTTTTTTTTTTTTTTTTTTTTCAACCCACCACCATCCATCCATTTCTCAACACTAAAACCCTTCTCGTGCATTTTCTCTATATAATCGATCTAACCAAAACAGCAAAGAGTAAGTCCCCTGAAACACTTATTATCCTCATCATCATCCTCATCCTCATGCCCTGCCCTGCCCCCTTTACTACAAAACAACCTGCACAGGAAAAGACGAGAATAAAGTCGTGATTGCGAGACGCGCTCGAGTACGAGTAGACAGCTAACCTGGTCTCGTACAGCTTCTTGCACCATCTTTACCTTGTGTGTATCGCTTTGGCTCCCCAAACGCGACCACATTTCCATATTACCTTCTTAGGTAACCAAACATAATCACACGCATACATAAACCGGTAAGTGAATACTCTCTTTCTTCATGACGGATGCGAGCTGGAGCCACCTAAGCATGTGGACAAGGCCATCGATTGGCCGGCGACCCTTTTCTATTCCCCCCGACCCCAACATCAAGCATCGGTTCAATCCTTGACTACCGCATTAGTACATCGTTAGGTACATATGGTACTCTGGTACTTTGATTTTATCTAACCAATCTAACCAATCTGAATCATTCCCTTATCCAATTCTCATCCACTCTCACACCTTACACTTACACCTACAACAACTCGCCTACCACACGACAACTTACCTATCGTAACTTCTCGTTGTCTATTTTCACCCATTGTCTACTTTTATTATAACATCGGTCTATTTTACGCGTCATTCTAGCAACTGACAAGCCCCCAGCGTTTTATAGTCTCTTCGTCGCGTCGTGTAGTCATGGATTCGCTCCCGACCATGTCTCCGACGCGCGGGCTCTCTTCGGAGTCCAGTGTCGGCGCCGCTGCCGATACTTTCTCCAATATCACCTCTCTAAGCTCGACTCCTCCCACCACGATCGCCGATAGCTTCAGTCTGGCTTCATCGGCAGGTAGTCCCAAGAATGAGAATTCTACCGCCCTTGGTCGCATTGATGACCCCGCCGACCTCGTGGATGCCGACGCGCCGACAGAGGTTGCCGACTCAATAATCGCGTCTTCCGAGCCTCTTCACCCTCCCCAACTTCCTCAGCTCCCTCTCCTCTCCGAGTCCACCACATCTAGTGCTGTAAGCACCCCTACCATCAGCGGCCGCTCGCGACGAGCGCGTCTATCGACGCCTATCTACAACATTGCCCAGCTAGCGGGCACTGCTGTTCATGGTCGACGACGCGCCAAGGGTGATGATGTGGCGGATCGAAAACGACGACATACCACCATCCCCCAGACTCGAGCTGGTGGTGACGAATATAACGAAGACGACGACGTTATACCAGCTGAGCCCCCTAAGCAGAAGGAAGCCGAAACCCCTCGACGAGTTTCCACCCGTTCTTCTGGTGTGCAAAATGAGACATTAGCGGGAAAGATATCCAGCCTTGGAAAGCAGAGCAAGAAGGCTATCGAGAAGAGCGTCAGCAAGATGTCGCGTGAGTTGCGACGATTGCAAGATACGGATGAGTTTGTTGGCATCGACAATAAGCCTGTGGTCTACACGACATGGGCCAATGGCAAGTATGTCACCGACTCGCAGCCCTCACGAAAGCGCGCTAGGGCTGCCACCGAGACTTCTCTTGCTGCCGCCCCAGAACCCGAGCCGACCGTCGAAGAAGCCCCCGCTGTGAAGAAGCCAAGAGTCAAGAAGTACTTGGATCGTGGTCTGTACGCTGGCCAGGAGACTCCAGTAGATCCCTACAAGGGTCTAACACCCCCCGAGAAGAAGAAATTGGCTTCGCTACCCGAGCTTGCGCCAAGCAGAAAGGTCAACAAAGTGTTGCCTATGCCGATATACAATGGTGCGCGCCTACTCGTCAATGGACGTGACTTTAAGCTGCCCTTCGACATCTGCAATCCCCTTCCCCCTGGACAACCCAAGCCCGATGACTTCCGCAAGATCACGAAGAGTGAGTATACTGATGCGCTTCTTATTTGTATTATGTTGCTGACATGTTTCTAGACCGATTTGTTGGTGATGCTGGAGCTTATTGGAAGAAGACCCCGCACTTCAAAGATTACCAATCCAAGTGCGTCTGTACCCCGGAAGACGGATGTGGCGAGTCTTGCCAGAACCGAATCATGCTCTATGAGTGTGACGAGACCAACTGCAATGTTGGCCCTCGTTTATGCCAGAACCGTGCCTTCGCTAGATTGCAACAGCGTATCAAGGAAGGCGGCAAGTTCCGGGTCGGAGTCGAAGTCCAGAAGACTGAGGACCGCGGTTACGGTATTCGAGCCAATCGCTGCTTCGATCCAAACCAGATCATCATGGAGTACACTGGTGAGATCATCACTGAGGATGAGTGTGATCGACGTATGAATGAGGAGTATAAAGACAACCAGGTAAGACAACCCCTGAATCTCAAGCACAAGCGTCCAACTGGGTGACTAATGAGATTTAGTGTTACTACCTGATGTCATTCGACCAGAACATGATTATTGACGCTACTACTGGTAGTATCGCTCGATTTGTCAATCATTCATGTTCGCCGAACTGTCGGATGATTAAATGGATCGTCTCAGGCCAACCTCGAATGGCTCTGTTTGCGGGGGATCGTCCTATCATGACGGGCGAAGAGCTAACTTACGACTACAATTTTGACCCCTTCTCGGCTAAGAACGTGCAGAAGTGTCTTTGTGGTAGTGAGAACTGTCGTGGGGTCCTGGGGCCCAAGCCCAAGGAGGTGAAGCAACCGAAACCCTCGGCAGAGGCTAGCAAGAAGGGCGCCAGTACTGGCAAGCGAAAGCTCAAGGATGTGGATGGCGCGAAAGAAGACGTTGGCGGAAGCGCAACCAAGAAGCGCAAGATCAAGGCCACCAAAGAGGTCAAGGCGCACGTTGTCAAGCGCACTTTTTCTAGCGCGGGCCTGAAGGCAGCGAAGGGAGCAGCTACCGCCATCAAGCGTAGCGTATCGTCAATCTCGGTCAACGCCAAAGCGGTCCTAGGTTCGAAATCGTCTCCTGGCCGCAAGACAGCTGCGGTCCGAAAATCGAGGGCTGTAGTTAGAACCTACAGTAAGGTGCAGACGAAGCTTCCCGCAGCTTTCCGAACGAGCCCTCGGAAGCCCCCGTCACGCGGTTCTGGTTCAACGATTGTTGCTGCTGGGGCCGAGAACGCGGCGGCGTCGTCGTCGTCGTCGTCGTCGTCGTCGTCTACCAGCAAGACGGCCGCGGTCCCTACTGAGGACGACAACGAGAATGAGGACCACTCTGGTTCCACATCTGGAGAGGCTGTCAAGGAGCCCTTAGCCGTGGTCGATAACTGATTGGCGCGCCGAGGTACCTAAGAATGCTGAAAGCATTACCAAATCAGTGTCGACACGAGACTAGGTTTCGATTTGGGGCTATATTTTGGAAGGTTTAGTTGCAGTAAATCCGGGCTGCGACACATACATAACACTTTTGGACCCCGATATCTTCTCTTCAACTTGGCAGCGATACTTCAAGAGCCTACACACGTCCAAGGTTATACTTCATCCTCCCATTTCTACCTGTGGATCTTGAAGGGCTCTTGTGAATCCTATGCGACACACGTCTCGGTACTAAAAAAACGATTCGACACAGGGTCAGGATTCTCCCTCTACTTTACATACAATGACCTTTATTTTCAACATGACGATTCGCCCGACTTGGGTCGTTTTTACTACTAGCGGTACTCCATAACCCGAAGCCGCAGAGCGTATCCATATTTCGACATATTCTCTTTTTCAACCTGGCGGCGATACAACTCTTCCAAAGCGAGACACGGCTCGCAATCCTACCCGATTGATGGAAGAGAGGTTTAAGTCTCATTATGAGACTTGGTGAAGCAAGAAACCCGTGATTTGCATGTATACTAAACAACAAGCCCTCTAGCATATAAGGAGTAAGGCGTGATAGGCCGCGATTGATTTTTGTTTCGTTTGATAGACAGGTCGGACAGACCAAGGCATGCACGAGGGGATGTGCGGCCACAAGGGGGTGCTAGCCGGTTGGCCGCTTTGATTTATAGTGGTTATGAGCTAGGGATCTTCTAATCGAGCCTCTTTTGACAATTGTTTTCTTTGCCATAAGCGACAACCAGCTAGATCCTAAAACCTACCTAGGTACCTAAATATTCCTCCACGAGAATAACTGAGACGGTTCGATTCGCCTCTCTCGTCGGCGTAGTCCATTACTAGTAAAATAGAAATGTAATACAAGTCACAATATAGTAAAATTCATCGACTGAGTTGTCTTGGCTGATCTATATGTCGAAGATTGAATGAATAGTTGAAGAGAAAAACGAAGTCGAGTTGTGGTAAAAACGATTACTACGTTGCACCTGGTAGAATGGAACATAGTAAAAAAAGGGGTAATTATAAGCCACAATGCTTTGTAAGCCGAGTATAGAATCTCAACTTTTGTAGATATCAGCATACTACATATGTAGGCATCGTTTTATTATCATATCTACTGGTTTATACTAACGAATACAAAGATCAAATATCAGCTGAACTGCCGCGCGTTCAACAGACAAAGCCAAGACGATGACGATATTGATGACAACTAAAGCAGGCAGCTGATTCATATATTGCGTGTGAAAATAGTCTCTCTTATGGAACTTACTAGCGGGAAAGTGGTCTAGACTATGGAAAATTCCCTCTCAGGCTGTAGCATGCCACTCTACCACTGCATAATTGTTACTGTTGTTACACACAGAAAAGAGACTGTTTGCGCGTAACTTTGAGGCTGTGCACATCAAATGGTGTTGCATGATCCTGCCTTGGACAAGTCGAATGCTATAATTGGCTGAAACAGGTTTAGCGTCCTGGGTTTGGTGTAGACTAAAGCATTAATTGAGATATTAGGACCCTGAAGTTGCCCGATAGCGAACAAGAAGGACCGATGATCTACCGCCCACATCGCCCACATCAATTGTTGGCAGCCAGACCCAGACAGCTTGGGGTAAGTGCAAAGTGTGGCAACTGTAATTGATAGACTGGTAGGTACATGTACATGTATGTAGAGGTATAGGTAAGGCAGGTAGGCAGATACTGCATAGTGGGGCGGCAACTCATATATACATTTACAATGTAGATTATGGATTAGGTACATTTTTGAACATTTAGGGAAATGGAAATTTGGGGATAGGCTTAACTCTCTTTCCATCAATCAACCAACAGCATCTGGACGTTAAATTTCCCTCTTCTCTTTTCTATCTCACCGAATACGCGAAAGGCTGAAACCTGTAATAGTAGGTGTGGCCCCCATCTTTTTTTTTATCCATTAACCTAGCCATATCTTCCGTATCTCCGTCATTCTGCAGACCCCAAACCATATCTCAACTCGCTGGCGCCTAGCTCAAATTTGCATATATGCGCCAACAACATACATCATATTCCTAATACTACATTACCTACCTATTGATAACACCAGTGGACATCTAGTTCCCTCTCTAATTTACACCTTTTCTCCCTCCAAGTCTAGGCTGCAACACGCACAATAGTTATTTGTACACATCATCTGCAACAACCCATTTACAACGTGTCTCAAACGCGCGTTTCAACCCCAATAGACACACACACGTAGAAAGGAAGCAAATAGATGCGAGCGTCCATGAAGTCGCTCAAGATGAGTAGGGTGCTTGGCACCATAAAAAAGAAGGCATCTAATAATGGTACGTCCAAACCCTAACTCTAGATCTACTATGCGCAACGCGCAACTCTGATTTACACTTCGTACTGACATCTCTAAAGGTGCTGGTAGCTCTGGTGCTTCTGGGGCTTCTGGTGCTACCGAAGGCGATAGCCCCGAGGCTACGGCAACACGCTACGTGGTGCGTCTGCACCTATTGAATACAATTCTAAAATGAATCGAAGAATCCTGACTGCCGACTAGAAATCCTTCTGCGAATCCGGTTCCACTAATGCTGGAGACGAGGTTCTCTTCCTACCTCCCATCGTCGATGCCGCCGAGTCTTCGCCCGCAGCAGCTGCAGAATGCGCACGGCTGATCCGAAAATACCTGAAAAGAGACTATTGGACGAAGCCTTCGTACCAATACAATGCTATCATGCTTATTCGAATTCTCGCCGACAACCCCGGCCAAACATTCACTAGAAACTTAGATCAGAAGTTTGTCGATACCTCCAAAGAGCTGCTAAGACACATTCGCGATCCCAACGTGCGCCAGATGATGATGGAAACATTGGACTCTTTCGAGAATAATAAGGCATATGATGAAGGCCTAGCACCCATTATTACCATGTGGAAGAAACAGAAGGAGAGAGCACAGCAACAATATGGAGTACGTTGGGATTACTGATGAAATTGTACTGGGCTTGTGCTAACGCTCTGTCATTAGGGCCGTGATCCTCCGCCCCCGATGCCGCGAACGCTAAACGCGCCGCCAGTTGATGCGCACTCTCAGAACTATTTCGCACGAAGCCACTCGAACCGCAAACTCCCAAGCCCTGTTGAATTAGCCGGTAGACTAGAAGAGGCACGGACGTCAGCCAAATTACTACAACAAGTTGTTACCAACACGCCGCCCGTCGAGGTACTCAGCAATGATCTGATCAAAGAATTTGCCGACCGATGCACGAGCGCAAGCCGAAGTATACAGATGTACATGACGGCCGAGGATCCAGCTCCTGATAATGATACCATGGAGAGCCTGATCGACACTAATGAGCAGCTCCAGGCATCTTTGAGCTTACATCAGAGAGCGATGCTGAACGCGAGGAAACTTGTCGCCGTCATGGACCCTCAGCAACACACCAACGAACCTGTCAGCCCCGTGGGTTCAGAGCAAAGCGGAAACGGCCACTTGGAACCACCGCCTGTACCATCCCGCAAAGCAAACGGCAAGGGCAAGGAGCGAGAATACGAACCAACTGTAGCTGGACCTTCGAGAACGCATACTCCTGCTGCTGAGGAGGATAACCCCTTTAGGGATCCCGACTCCGAGCTGTCGAGATCCCATGGAGCAGGTGGTTCAGGATCAGGCGGCGGCGCATCATCAAATTATGTCGACGAACCTCGTTTGGCATTCGAACCGTTCCACCCAGGATTTGAGACCACGCCGAGTTACGTGAATCGACAGGAAAGCGCCCTCGGCAAAGAGGCTATGCACGGGGCTGCGGGAATCGCCACCTCCGGCACCCGCAGCTCGCGGGATGATGACGATAACAGCGATGTCTACGATGTCACGCCCTCGAAGCAGAAGGAGACTATTTATCGCTATTAATCCGTATTCAAAGAATCGCATTCATATCGAATCAAAAGTCAGGTGTGTCCGGGATAGGGTTTAAGTTGATGTTTGGAAGCATGGTGGAAATAACTAAGATCGCGCATGACTCTGTGGCTTATATGTTTACTTGTTGAGATTAACCTCTTTTTGCTCTTGCTATACGAGATTCCCCCCAATGTCAGAACTGCCGTTTGACGTCCTGTTCGATGCAGATATACCGCTCACCTAGTTATGCATTCGTGCTTCAATACCTACTTGTCAAGCATACTTGCTTGTCGACAAAAGAACTGGGTGGTTTAGAGGCCGTATTGGGGAGGATTCACTTTGTCGGAAGAGGTAAGTCTCAACAATTCACCGCTCGCTGGGATAATTATGTGTAAAAAGGGGGCTCTCTGGAGTCCTAGCTCTATGGCACCATTAAGACTTTATATCAGTCTCTCGATACTATTATTCCGTCATGTGTACTAGAGTGAGCTGAGTGTGAGGCACAAAACAGTGCAATACAGTTATTCGGATGACGTTTTCATACTTGGTACCATCCAGCTGATCTATATAGATTCTAGCAAGTAGCCCCATCGCTAGTCTCTAATGGCTACCTAGTCAGAGGGTTGGTCGTTTCAGGACAAGAAATTACTCTAAGAATCGTTCTAGAAAAGCAAGAACGGGAAGAATGGTTCCTCGTGCTGTTTCCGTGGTTATTTCCTCCTTGTTTCGTTGCATAACTCGCGATTCGTGGCGAGCTTGCGTTTAACAGACTGACGGGTTGTGGGCGCGCCTCGAAGTTGTGGTAGCCTAGTGGTTTGACGTCTGCGAAGGCCTCGAGGCGGCATAGAGCTAGGAAGTGACTACTTTGGCTCGATTCTGATATGCTGTCTTCTAAGTCGTCGAAATACGACGGATTTGGCGATTCGCTCTACGGATATCCTTAGGGTGCCGATGTAGTGTAGGACAACCAACTATTGGCGTGATGTACTAAGGGTTGACCATTGATACTTTCGTCGCAACATTCCCCATACCTAGGTACATAGTTATAGGACGAATCCAAATAATGACACGTCATGTCTCTTCCGATATCATTGGAAAGTTTTCGCAAAACTTTATAGGAATGTGCGGATAGAATGTGCTTTGTAGCTGATGCTGTATATTGATCTCCACAAAAAGCCGGCCGGGCCTCAATTGTAAAGTTGCGATTGGACTATGCGGCCAGAGCCGACCCTCTGGAAAGTCCTAGTGGCCGGCCGGGAACGTAATCCGCCCGTACGATCCTTCCCTACGTAAAACCCTACTGATATTATCTGCCTTTTTGCCTTTTTCTTTGTCTTTTTTTAAACCTACCTACCGCTCAGATCTACATAGATCTTCTCTTCGTAGCATGTTCATTCGGAAGTAGCGGTCTGTTAGATATGATATTTTCCTATAGTGTCTGAGTGTCTAAGCAGATGTACCATTGCACTAATAACCCCACTCTGAATCTTTACTTTCCTAATCGGGCAATCGATCTAAAATTTCACATGTGAGATAATTGACAACTTTTCCGACAGCACACAGATTTTGATAAGCATACACAATAATATATAATTGCGTGCACAATGTGTATCGTCATCTCTAATCCATGCCACTTCCACGTGTGCGAGAACGGCGGGGTAATTGAAGTTCAGCTCATCCAAGCCCGTGGCTTGCGTGTGGCGGCGAGGTGCTTGGGCTTAGAGATGTACCTAGGTACATAGCACTCATAATCATTGAATCTCAGGGTCCCCGCGTTAGCGTCATGTGGGGTTGCGGTTGTCCTATTTTGGCGAATCTTGCGAATGACAGGAGGTACGTACTCCTTGTTTGATTCACTTCACTTCATCCCATCTACTCCCTCCGCAGATCCTGACACGAAACCTCCTTACTTCCGCTACGCAAGCCAGCCCTGTTGCCTATCAATTCGAAGCGAGAGAGGAAAAGGGATGAACTCCTATAGCTAGAAATAGTATCTCTAGATTGAACAGAATAATACCTTGTCTTTGCCCGTTCTCTTCATCAAACCCTCGACTTTCCCGGAGAAGACCGCGAACTTTACCAGATACAGAATCAAAGCTCGAAAGAATGGCTAGACTAAACGCTATGTTTCATTATCTCGATCGAATACCTAAGACCCACGGGCATGTCCCCCCTTCCTGTCACAGTCGAACTAAATCCTGGAGAGGGGTGTAAAGTCTGGTCTAACTCACCTCTACCGGACTTATCTCCACCACCTAGCATTTACCATGGACGGATAGGTAATATAACTTGCAGCTCGTGCCACACATCCCACATCTTTTTTCAATGAGCATGTATTTTGCATTCGTTACTTTACCCATATGTGGTCTAGTGATTACTCTGAGTTGTCAAGCTGAGCTCGAGACCAAAGATTATTTCATCTTATTGCTTTGTCTTTAGCTCATGATATGACCTTCTCAACTTCCAAGATTGCAGTCTAGTCACCATCGTTACCCTCTTATAAATATCACCATATACATGAAACCTCCAACTTCTATCCCATTAGCGCCAGTCAACCCATCTACCACCGAATCCCGCGACTTGGGTGTAATAGGTGGCAAGGCTTTCGTCCATACCCCATGTTCCATTTGTCACACTATACTGCCCACCATGACCCGAGACCAGGCTATACGCACAACCTATCCCGCTTACTCGGCTTCCACGAAAACAAAAAGAAAGAGATGTGGAAAGTCTCACAGCCCCGTAGTAACAGAAGTGTCTATACACCGACCTAAACAGACAATATTCCTCCATAGCCTTTGCACGGAGCTACTGATATTTATATTTGAACAGGTGAGTGATATCTCGTTCTTTTCCTATGTAACTCGCTACTAACCACTTTTGATTTATAGTTGCGGGATATAGATAAACGGGCATTGGCCAGTACCCGTCAGCTGTCTAGGAAACTAGAAGCAATCATCACGCCCATCCAATATGAGACAATTTTCCTTAATCGACAAATCATCGATCCGCAGTCAGAGGTCTACTTCTCCCAGGGCCTTGAAAACATCTTCTCCTTTACTCGACATGTTGAAATGACAAGTGATTTGGATCCGGTAAACACCAGAAAGGTACTAGACAAGATACAATGTCTTTCATCCTTAAGGTAACCAGTACTTCCACTACTTTTACATCATATAGAACTGATATCAAATGTGCTAAACAGGTGGCATTATACCGGAGCCGACTTTTATTCTGGCCATTTCTCGCAGCCATCCAATGTCTTAAGTCCGAGCCACATTCACACTAATAGGACTGAAATTCATGTTGAAAATCTACCTTTGATAGGAAATAATGACCCCTTCCATGCTATCTACGTTTCACTCGTAATCCCTACCAGCAATATTGTTTCGCTGAAGATGGCAAGCCCTATACGCCCTCTTACGACCCATCTCGGATTATTGAAACAACTACTTCTTGCATCTCGGCAAATCCGAACTTTTCACTACGAAGATCGCGGCCAGGGAACACAGTTATCCTTTGACGGAAACGAACGCCTACCAGCTTTCGAGGAACTTTCACTTCGGTCATACGACTGGAACCACGACTCCCATGAAGTTCACAAACATTGGGATTTCTCAAGGTTGAAGAGTTTGACGCTCATCGATGTGCCCATGTTCCAGTTCCTGAATTCCGTACCCCGTTCTGAGCTCCGCCAGCTCCAGGTGTTGCAATGCGAGGACTACAGCACACACCTCCCAAACCGACGACAGGAAGCAACGAAAGACTTACACATGCTGGTGCTGAGTATCCATGCCCTCGATAGAATACGAATAGTATGTCACACCGATCTCTTCCCAATATCCGGTCTGATTCACCACGCCGCCTCGCTACGGGTTCTGAGCTTTAGTGACTATACGGGGTTCGGAGACGAGAGACGGCGGTGCCCGACTATGCGCCCCGAAGACCTCGCCGTTCTTGCCCGGGCGCTCGTCAAGCTTCAGGCGCTCGAGTTGGACATGGACGTGGCTCTGTGCGACCCTGGACTGTTCCTCGACGCGCTCTGCGACTTCCCTCGGCTCGATACTTTGGATTTGCACACGCAGACCATGATCAAACCTTTCGACGCGACAGTCTACAGTGGCTTGGACCGGGACTTGGCAGCTGCCATGAAGACCTTCTCGGCTCTGGTTGCCGGCAAGAAGGGCAATGCGTGGAAGAAAATCACGATCAATGTCGGTGGCTGGAAGCCTGTCATGGTGAGGAGGATCAGCCAGCTGTGGCGCGACCGGAATCGGTATGGGGTCTTTGCTGAGAGGTGCTTTGTGCTGGAGAAAAATGGAGACACGGGCGAGTTGACGGTTAGAGAGGAGATGGGTGTTGATAATAATAGCTTCGGCTAGAGGCTGGTGTTGTATGGAAACATACACAAGGATCACCTAGGTGTGCTGTTGAGTTGTACCGACAGCGGAGCACTTCTTACCGACCCTTGAGCTGGAAGGCTATGTCCATTTACGACTCACATACACGAGCTCACGAACAGATGCTCTATCGCCAGCAATAGGAAGACGGTAGACAGTAGGTGCGTGAAGGAATAGGAGCCAAGAAATGAGGAGGAATTCACGAAGTCACGATTACGATACCCGAAGAATTAGCAGTACGGGCTCTTCATGATTGTTTTTAAATTGTATATTGTTTCAATCTTATTCTTGCTACCCGTGGCATACTCTGGACCGGACCGGACCGATTAGCTTTCGGGGGTTCCCGTTGGAGGCTTGAGCGAACACGGATTGTCCCCTTTCTTGGTAAATGGTAATCATTAATATTATTGCGGCATCGATTAAATACGAAAGCAGCTTCCTTTGGCCCCGAAATAGAACTTATTCATGAGCAAAATGTCGCCTTCGACTGATTCGACTTCATTCTAGCGGCGTGTGCCGCTACCTGATTTGGTGCATCACCTACCTATCTAGATGATATGAGTTCTGTTTAGTCCTAAGCTTCTCGCTTTCAGGTAAATCTAGGGCTGGATTCAGGATTTGGAGTAATGAAACCTTAGGTATACGAGGGACGCCTGGTGTTTGGCGAAGTATGGGAAATATGGAGTGTATGTCGAAGGTAAGAGAAACAGGAGAATTGAAAATTCTAAACTTAGAGCATACAAGCTCCCTCGTGTCCAGGGATCCCCGGACTGATGAATCGATCTATAGAACATTTGCCTCATGCTTTAGAGTTTTCTTGAGTCTGTTGCGAGGCTGGGTTAGCAAGTCAAGAAGTCGTAGGAGCCTTGAATACTCCCTGAGGTATAGGTACTTAGGAGCACGGCACCTTCTTGCAACACACATGCGGCATCCTATCTTCCTCTCATCTGTCGCAAGGACATATCCCAATCCTCCTTTCCATCCAAGCCAAGAAGGATGGAGTCGGCGACGACGGACACCTACCTAAACATAATATGTTTCATCGAGTTCCTTCTCGACGCGTCGAACACAGTACGTCTCTTTGTAACATGATAATAATAGTTAACATTCGACATGGTAGACCTGTTAGAGCCTTGGCTAGTACCTAGTTTCTGGTAGCATGCTCGTGGTCGCGTGTTTATACGTCAGTCTGCAAGATAATCTAGTATTCTTATCATATGCTGAATAGAATGACCTCTAGACTATAGCTAGTCTGTGTAATTCCATATCAGAGGAAGAAGGAAGGCGGAATCGAAAGTGAAACGAGCATTTATACTACGTAAATACTACCGAATGTATTCAAGTTCATCATTTGAAGATTATCCTATCTTGTCTCCTGTATGATAGAAAAATACGGAAAGTCGCTCTCGATACCTCTCTCCATTACTCTTCCTGGAAATGTGGCTAAAGCAAACACGAACTCCTTATGGAATAATATGATCACATCAAATATTTCAAGGAGTTCATTACTATGCTGGCACCACGATGATTTTGAATGAAACAGGACGGTGGGTAGGTAGGTGCCTGATTTCAGCCAATATGAAGAAATTAACTGATAAAGCTTTATCGAACGAAGACACGTAAGGATCCGAAGTTAAATATATGTACTCATTCAGTATCTAAGTGTATGTGGTCAATCCCCTTTGCAAGAGGATATTCCAAATCAAGCTGCCTTCTCCCCCCTAGCCAAGAAGACCTCTCTTCTCATAACCTGGCCATCAGCCGCACAGCAGCCGGGCGAGACGCCCGAGCCAAGAACCTCGAGCGAGAAACCCTTCCCAGCGCCAGCACGCTCGAACATATTCCGGACCCTATCCTCGGAGAGGCCGTGGTGCAGGACCGCATGGTGGCTGCCGTGCCCGTGGATGGGCCCGTGCGGAGCGAAGTCCCAGATAAGCAGGACGCCACCGGGTCTGAGACGTTCAACTAGGCGCTCGGCGGCTCGCTCCGGCTCCGCGAAGTGGTGGAGCCCGCCGCCCACGACAGCCACGTCGAAGCCGAAGAAGCGTGGATCTGCCAAGAGATCAGACGGCTGCGGCCCGTCTGCGGCTGTGAGATCGCCTACCACGGCTGACATTTCGTCGCGCGATAGGCCCTGTCATGTATGTCTTAGCTCTCACTCTTTTCATGTTGCTATTTTCGGAGTACAGTTCGTTGAAGATATATATGTGTGCGCATGGTTCGAAACCCGGGACATGGTATGGATTACAAAGATAACCATGTAGGTATTCATTCAGCTTGCTGGGTAGATAGATACATATCAACAAATGCATCTATGCCACTTGGTCATCGTTACGTACCTGGTTCTCGGCATGGATGTCATATGCCTCAACCATGTTCTCTGATATATCGATACCGATGCATTGTGTCGTATACGGAGCTAATGCCTATAAGCAATGTCAGAAAGAGTCTGATACTGTAGGAGCGGGCCTCCTTGAAGTATCGCGACAAGCGACGAAGAGGTCCGTGAATAGAGCCCTGTCGCATAGAGATAGGCAACTCACTCTAGACATCATGCCTGTACCGCAAGCATAATCTAGCATCCTTACCTCCCTTCTGGGAGGAGCTGCTGCACGTTCTTCCTCGGGCTTGCTCTCGTTCCCACTATCGCTTTCGTCACTATCATCAGAGTCGTCATCATCTTCTTCTGTGGGAGCCCAATCGACGCCGATCCAATCCAACCGAGCCTGGATCTCTTGGGTCAGGCGCCTATCGAGCTTGCTATGTTTAGCGTCATATGTCGACGCCTCCTCGCTGCAGACACGTCACGCTTAGCGGATTTGCGCATATTCCTCAATGCTTGCTCAGCCAGTATTGCCGTGCCGTCTTGTGCCGCATCAACCAATCTGTAGGATCGATCGTGCGTCTATGTGTCTTAGATGGAGAACGACACTGCTAGACCGTAGGCCATACGAGACACGGTCATCTTGGCATAGCCTAATGGCCTAACGTGAGGCAAAGTGAAGCCAGGGATAGTTATTGAATAGTGACGTGGTTTCAATGCACAAGCTCTACCATCCGGGTTCACTCGGCCTTAGACGGTGAGTGGGAATAAAAGGAAGTATGGACATCGAATGGAGCATTGAAGCCTTGGTCCCGTCCCGTCCCGTCGCACATTATACACGAATTGGGGTTCTGAGATACACTTGATATCTCGAATTGGGACGATGCCGTGGTCGTCGAACGCAAATGGGGACGAGATCATCCCAAATACATAGAATAGATGCCAGAACAGGAAAGAAGAACATGCAAGCTGCAAATTGAACTTGGCTAGAACAGGGGCTCAGCTTACTTGAAGTGCAACCTATTGAGTTCGGCCATACCGCCTAATTGCTTTGCGCTGGATGTTTTCCAGTGTCGTTTCTAGTATTTCCTCGGCTCTCCGTTCTTGACGCTAATCTTGAAAATTGCGTATGAGGCACTCAATATCTTCGGTATCTCGCATATGTTACTACTTCATCGTGCATCGTATTCTTGCTCAGGTACGTGTGGCTGGCACCATGCAGGTAAGTTTTTGAAGTACGTTTGTCGTCTACTTTCGGCAGCATTTGATAGAAAGGCCGGCACGCCGGGCTTGATTGGCAGGACTTTAAACACACGCCGGGGCGCGTGCTGAACGAATTTACGTTGGTTAGTACCTGTGTACATGTACTAGGTAATAGCATCTCCAACCATTCCTTTTACCTGTCAGCGCTCTGTTTTTCCTTACTGCAGCCGGCACAACTCGATTCGCTGATCGCGATGGTGACTGACGTTCACCGCCTCGATATCGTGTAGTCTATGTTGTGTTATCCAATGTAGCTTTATTCCTCTGCTACATATGGATGGACATGATACCATATGCGCCAAAACGGGCAAATCGGGAGAAACGGTGCGGGAAGGGTACCACGGCACGCAACGACGGGCTCGATCATTGCAACCATGAAAAGCAATAGAAAACTGGAGCCGATGGGCCATAGAAATCGTGGAGTTGGACTCCCTTGTGTGGGTTTGGATGGATTGTACATAATCCCATGCCTTGCATGATTAGAATAAGAGATCTCCCTCATTAATCCCTCCAACCCCGGCGGGCGCGCGCTTCGGACAGTGCCTCCCGCAGATGCATTGGTAAGGTTCTTTGGGGTTTCACGGGTACGACGTGTGCTACCACCTCATCCATTCCACCGGCATGAAGTTCTGTGCGCGATGAGTCATGAGACGGGGCTCTAGATGCAAATTATGAGATGTGCTTGGTGGAATGCTTGGTGCTTGAAGCTTGGTACCTGTAGACAGCATTAGGTAGGCAGGCAATAGTCGCGTTTAATAGGTAGGTAGATGGTCTTAGGCGTGCCGTGGCTATGCAAGTGGACCTGCAAGTTTCGCAGCGGACCGCGGTCACAAGAGGAAGTGCATATGTAGAGCTTGCTGCTGTGGCATGGCTCTAAACCTCTAAGACGTCGTAGCCATGCACACGTCCCAAAGCAGTGACGAGTCTGGGTCCGACCTAGTTTGGGTGATACTACCTTATGTATAAGGTAATGCGGCATGTATTGGCTGTCTGGCCGTAAGGGGCCGGGCGTTACCAAAGCGCAGCCGTGGTTTGGCAGTTTGGGTCCCAATAGGACGCAGACGCGGATCGACTGTAGAAGCGCAGGATGTGCTAAGGACGCTATGTACGGCGTCACGGGCGTCTGCAAGGTGAAGAAAAGGGAAAATGCGTCCGTGATGAAGAGTGGGGTGAAATGGCATCTGTTTCGTTGGACTGCAATGCATCTCCCAGTTCCCTTGTGATGGCAACTTGCAGATGAGACAAGACAGAAGCAATGGCTTTCTTTTGGTTCTCCCCTTCTGTTCCCTTTTTTTTTCTTTTCTTTTTCCAGGGTAATTGGTGTGGAATGGCGCTTTGGGCAGCGACTTATTACTAACGCTTCGCCGGGTCTCTGCAGATGTCAGCCTGCATGTCGGGTAAAATACACGAAGGATGGGTATAGCAAGACTGATAAGCGTAGTATTCCCACCTAGACGGATTCGTTTGGAACCAGTCGTAGTAATTCTGGCCGCCCGGTAACAGGGGAATGGGAGAGACATGGGGTAGAAACACGCGAGTAGGATGAATGAAATAAGTGAGAAATGACAATGGAACCCTTTTTTTAGTTGTTTTGGTTTTGGTTTTGGTTTTTGATAATCCGGATTTTCAGATGGTCGCCTGCATCTTTAACTTTAAGCATTTACCTAATAATACCTCTCTGTGCCTACCTACATGGAAGAGTTGGTAGGTGCCTACCCGACTTTTAACGAATCAAATCGTTTACGAGGTGGCACATCCTAATCTTCAAAAAGGTTTGGGAGCAACTACGACGCAACTCTTACCGGGCTATCTAAGCTAGGAACCATGCTTCTACTGTGTCAGGCAGGTGTCCTTCGTTACTCAACCGAAGGAAGCAGACATAGCGGGTAGGTGGTACAGACGCCATAGTTTGACAGCTAACGGGACAGCAGGCAAGCGCGCGGAGTTTAAGGGGGGGCGAGCTGGATGAGGTAGGTTCAACGAGATCCGACATGTGGGACTGAGAGATCAATATGTAGGTACGACTACCTAATCCGAACTATCGAATCTACATGTACTGTAATATTGTAATATTTCATCTCCAGCATCTCGGTTAGCTTGCTTACTCTGGCTAGGTAGTTCATCACTGTCACTACCTACATGATGAAATTCTTGGCGCGTAGTATCGCCTGAAGCTGCTTACATTTACATCCAATATTTTGAGTGTTGCATCGCTTTGCTTACCTGAGGCTTGACGATTTTGGAACCGACGGTATAAATGGAGGGCCGCAAATAATCTCACCGCCGATTTCCCCACGCCGTTGTTGCGTAGGATCGGCCTAGCATCTCTATATCACACATACGATTCTTACATGTGGCATGTTGTACAGGTACAACAGCTATCTGTACTTGGAATGCTTTCATGTACTCGTCTACTCCTATACCGCCTCAAGTGCAGAATACATGTGCACAGACAGGATCGGTTATCAGAGGAAAAGGCGTTGCAACTTCGCGTGACTATGATTATGTGGTCAGTCTTGTAGGGCGTATGATGGCGCTTGTAGTCGGCTTCACTGCATCCTTGGAGTCCTTATTTCGCCATGGAGCGAACGCGGGTGTTTACGGCCATGAGTTAGCTCTACTTAGGCCAATCAAACAAAGAATAACCAAGTCCTACATATTTGGTTGAGTCTGACCCGTCTTATTCTTGAATCCAGAGTCGGCTATAAATGACGTATAAAATCTATTGTAGCGAGCTCAGTTCTGGTACGTTATGCCGAGAATAGTACCAAAATTCGAGAGCCAGCTGTAAAAAGGTTAGGCAATATGTAAAAAATCTGCCGAGTTGCCTACCTAAGATTGCATTTCCAGACATTCGACCGTTGTGTACGTGTTTATCGCCGTTGGGCATACCTTTTTGTATTGGGATGGACATAATACAGCACTTATTCCATGCCGCTGCAGGCATCACCGATCAGTAGGCTGACGCGGATTCCGCTGCCTCGAATTTTCACTCGCCGTAGTACAATAGCGGTGCCCCTAAACGCTTTCGAAGTCGCAGGGCTATCCCCTGCTCAGGTCGCTGACGCAGATCGAGATTAGGCGGGCTGGTCAATGAGTTTGCTCTGCATGATGTTCAAATCGCAGCAATATAACAACGATATACCCTATATGTGACTCTTCAGGCTTGTCGGCGATGCGACACTCGTTCGGCCTAGGGTCCATAGACTTCTAGTGATCAGCAAGTCTAGAACCGCTTACCCTAGGAGGGGCGCGCTATAGCAATGATATGCATCCCCGGCCCCCGACAAGTCCCCGACGACCCCCCGGTTATAGGTATTTGCGCGCTACTTAAGATAGCTAAGAAGTTGAATAGGTTGATAGGTACCTGTGTAAGCAGAGGTGGACCAAAATACGACGCAATAACGACGTTGGTGGGGTGCGAAGCAGCCAATTTCCCCAGTAGTTCGGATGTTGACACGAAGACTAGCATACATATCGACAGATTATCTGCAGTTTTCCCTGCTTTATTGAGTTGTGTCAGTTCCACTAGCTCTAAAATGTGCCGAGTAGTTTTTTTTTCTTTTATTTTTTTTTTCGCTCTACCCGCTCTAGCCAATGAGACTATTCAAACGAACATCTGGAGTAGTGCGTGACAGTTTGATGAGCGGGATACCGTCAACTGACCCATCCTTACGTACGGACAAATTTATGTTTGGTCTATCGTTTTGCGGGTTGGCGAGGTAGACAGCCGGGCTTCTGATAATGACGATCGGATATCCATTCAGCGTGACAATCTCGGCAAAAGGGGTTTCCCTGTTGGAACAGTGCTCGGAAACAAGGACCTTTCTGGCCATTGGCCCCCCTTGCTTCCTTTGTTCTAGGACTCTGCGTAGCGACGAGCTAAGACAGGCAGTTCAGTAGTGAGTACAATACGAGGCTATTAATATTATCTGTAAGTTGGATTTGGTTTGACTTCTTACGTATCTCCTAAGATAGAGATAAATCCCGAGATCTCCCTTCATACACTTGCTGCGATCTGTGTCGACATCTATCTGGGCACTGGCCACTGGCCACCCATTCCTCCTATTAGATGCGTACCTAGGTATGCTGCCAGCAGGTCCTATATTGCAATGAGGGGTCGGAGAATGATGTGAGAGATGCACGTAGGGGTTACCCACCGGAATCGGCAGCGATTCGGAGCCAGCAAACAACTCACTAGGTCAACTAGAGATTAGTAAAAACGGGGTTCAGTTTGCGGGAGCGGCTCGCTGCATGCATATTCGGTCACGTGAACACGCCATCATGACCCCCTGATTGGTTGAAGACTCGTGTATCTACTCGCTTCTCTTCCGCTTACGAGCAAATACAAGCCTAACGTGCAGCAGCTGGCCACCAAGCCCGAGACTCTGGGTCCATCTTGCTTGGGCCCTTCCTTCGCTTCGGTCCACCCACGAGACCAAATTGTCGGTGTGCTCCTTTATGCCTTCGAAGCCCGGTCCAGTGCAGTAGCCGGTCCAAAGTGATTCCTCCTCTCCTTGGCGCCACGGCCCGCCCGCCTGATTGCATCCTGTCAGAATTGCGGTCTGGATCCCATACTATGTCCATCTCAGACTACTGCTCCAGTAGCTGCAAGAAACAAGCCTATCGAGTTTTGGGTCTGTTAAGCCGGGGCGCAGCAACCACCATACGTGGCAACCGTCATGCGGTCATCCGACTAGTTTTCTACACACAGGCGCTAGGTCCCTATGATGGAAATGGGAAATTCCGAGGAATACTCATGGGTTTGTTCTCACTGATTTGTGGGGAAACAACAGCATCTTGAATCCGGTGAATATTTCGGCTACGCTAGGTTACCACTCCTAATATTTCAAATACCAGACAGAGCTAAGATATAGCCGGGGTCTAGCTGCTAAAGGAAAAAAAATGGATTGTCCCAGAGAGCCGAACTACTCGCCGAAGGAAGCATCTGCTAAGCCCATTAGGCCCCCAACTTAAGATCTGTACGTATCGTTCTCAGCCTCGGTGATGTGGTAGATTGATCTCGAGGTCCAAGCACACCATCAATCCGTTAGGTTGCCATTTCATATCCAAGAAATAGTGTGTATCGTCTTTCGTGTATCACATGGTTCTTGGGATTGCCCTGTGAAGTAGTCAGGGATAAGACTAAGAAGGTTACTAAAAAATAGGATTAATCACCGGGATCAATATTTTTTGAGCAAGATTGACCATCGACCAGATTAAAGAAGTGAGTGAGGTTCTTAAACAGATTACAGGGTCCTTCTACGTGTAAGAAGTATGAGAAAATAGATCTATGCTCGCTTTTACGGTCTAGTTCATAGATGAGGACTACCATGCCTTTACAGAGGAGATAGGACCTATTCCATACCTAGACCGTAAATGACTTCAGGATTCCAGCTACTAATCCAGTGGATTGCAAGCCGTTGCAACTACTTGCTAGCACAGGATTGATCTACATCACTTGCAAGGAGAACCTAGATCATTGTAGTCTGTGCTATTCAGCTTACCACGATTTTGAATCACCATGTTTGATTTGACCATCGACCTAGATTGTTGCTTCGAGTTTAGGCAATTGGGTACCATAACAGCGGGATAGCGCTAAATACGGGGCCATGTTACCCTCTACCAAGCACCTGGATACTGGCCTAAGATCTTAGAATCCCATGGAAGACCTAGACCTAGGTGTCCTATGCTCCAGTAGGATATTCGGGAAATAGTAAGAGCACCCGTCAATGTCGCAAGCTTCGTTATAGATAGAGACTATATGGGCTTGTTCAGTCTAATAATGATACTGGAAATATGCCCAGGTTAATGATACCAAAAGGATAGGCCTCGCACCTCTCACGATGCTAGAAGTCTTCTAGTATGATATTGCGAGCTTAATACCAAACTATCTCCGAGCTAAGCTGGTTCGCGTTTACACCATGGATTTTTAGGAAGTGATCTGGGGATACCGAGGAGCCAACGCTTTTGATGGATCTCTGGCCCTAAAATCGACTCCTCTATCCCCTCATCGAGCCTCGGGTAAGGGTCTTATCCCGTCCGGGCCAGCTTGGCCTTTTGGCATGAGATAGAAGATGATAAATGGTTCCTTCGTTATCGCGAAAAGGGTTTATGGGAACATTCCAGGTTGCAATTTCCGGTATTCCCATGATACAATCCTTTCTCCGATCATCTCAAGTGGCCCTCGTCACCCCTAGCTTCTTAGATGTGTTAGATCTGGGCTGCAAGGCTCCTGAAAAGGCAACCCACCCACAATTATAACGGATCTAGATATATTCTAGCATTTCCAATCGGTCAGCGTTGATCAAAAGATATGGGAGGCCCCCAAATCGTCGCAAAGTGGATATACCTAAGCAGAAGATTTGTTGCTTGGCTCTTGTCATCTTGGCCCTCGTCATATAAAGTTTCTGAAAGACAGCCCCGGTCAGACCTATGGTAGCAGCATAGAGTATACACAGTAGAAGATGTAAAGACTCAAGAATATCTTGTCATTGCATCGAGGCCAGGACCATTCGATATGCGTTGTAATATTGCTCTAACTGCCTGTAACTCCCGCTATTCATTGGACGAAGGGAGCTGAAACGAAATTAATTTGCCAGGTATTGCCCAAACGTTGGATGCTGTTCAGCTCGTGTCGTCGCTGCGCATTATTTACCCCTTTCCTAAGAGGTACCTCGCAAAAACAAGCCATCTATGGCAACAAAGAACATTAACTGGACCGAATCATTGAGCTACTTAGAAACAAATCAATGTTCCCTAGAAATACTGTATTTAAAGTTCAAATTTACTATTATTATTAGACTGCTGGACTTACGCGTCTATGAAACGACTTGAACGAGTTGCTTTAACCTAACTAGCGCTCTGACATATGATACCTCATAGATACCTAACGCACGTATATCTGACCGAAGTGTATTCCGATGGTTCGGGACGTTTCGTCTCGAGTGCTTTTATTTTTTATGATGAATATTTTACATCTTAGTGATACTATAGACGCAAAGGTCTCTTACTGCCGCCGTGCAACCTATACGTTGGGTGTACAGATGAGCTAGTGGCTTCAGATCATGCAGGCAAACATCTAATATGCGTTAGGAATTTGTCGTGCGAATTAGTATCTGCATCTGCTGCACCGAGCCAATCGAGACTCGAAAATCACTCAGCGCCGTCGAGTCTGCTTTGTACAACTGAATACTTGGGTTGCAACATCTATCACCTGCAGAAAGCCGAGGCGCGCTATTGTGATGCATCCCGGCTAAGCTAGAGATTCTTTGAGCCAACGGCAACAGTTCTTGTGTAGGACAGGGGGCTTGCACTTATTAGCAGCGAACACCTGGTCAGGGTTATTGAATGCAATGCCAATCTCTCACAGGAACCAATGTAGCTATACCACCGAACTAAATGAAACAATACCGCGATTTGATGTCGTCTCGGCAGCCTCGGGTCCGATCTGCGAGGTGATAACAATTGGAGTATATAGCCGGCTGGCAGCTCTCATGTTAGGACAGTCCCTGGCCTAGCGTACCTAGATCTCCGAAAAAAGATGCCATGACCGAGATAGAGTACCGTATTGCAACACCCACGTGAAGCTGACAGGCATGCATAAAGTACCTACATGTTATAGAGCTCTTCTCCACTGTCTCGTCATTGGCGCCATACGCATGTAAGCGCTATTACTATTCACCTAATACATGTACTGTACCTACCTCTGATAATAAGCGGGTTGCTTGTAAGTCCTTTCACAAGCTGCAAAGAGGGTAAGGGTTAGAGGGCAAGCAGCATCTTAGGCCGAATGTACACGGTACACAACTGCAGATACGGCACAGAAGTGGATCGGCGGGTCCCCATTCCAACGAACATGGATCTGCACGGATATGTACGAAGGGCGGGAAGAGCCTAAAAGGTGGCGGATGCACGTTGTCCAATGCGTCACTTCAAGGCACCTATCGATACGGTAAGCCGAGGGCACGGAATGGATGTGAGCTCGTATGATGGACGGGGGTACCGGTGATGATGGCGACAGTGATGACGACGGCGCCTTAGTCGAGACAAAGCCATCTTCAAGCTTACCTGCCCGTGTCCCGTTGAGGGAAATGAATAACCCGTGACGGAACGAAGGAAAATCAAGTCATTCGGGCCGCTCACGGCATGCTGATTATTAACAATATCTGCTATTTAATAGCCCATGTTACTTACAGAATGATTGGACGAGCGGCATAAAGTGACACCAACAGACTGACGGGAATCACGACTTCTCATCATCACAATTCCTTCCATATCCGAAGTCGCCGTGCGCCTGGCGTCGGCTCTGCCTGGGGGCAACACGGACCGCATAGCGGATGGGGGAAAGAAGTGATTTCAATAGGCGATTAGTTTTTTTTGCCTTGGCGCCCGACTGTCAGAGAAGTTTCTGACTCAGGGACCAAACTGGTCAGCAAATCCGTCTCGAGGCCGATGCAAAACTACAGAATCCGTCAAGACTTAGCGAAGGCTGGATTGCGATGCAATAGTGCAGAAATGATATGTTGCAAGTTGCAACTATGCAAGGTTGTGCTGCATTGTTATACAGTAACATTTGGCCTTATGGGTAAGGATAGCTTTTCGCGGGTGGTGTAGTGAGAGAGGGGCGAGAATCATGTTCTCAACGGTGAGAGGTGTAGACGGGTAGCACATATGCACCTATATCACTGACCACACCCTTCTTTTTCTTACCACAGTAGCGTCAACGAGAACGGGAGGATTTGTCCTCACCAGGGAACAATATCCGGATCAAAAGAACCACACCCAAAGCCAGCCAGAGCCAGCCGGGTATATTGCGGCAGGCAAAGCATGTAGTTAGTTGATGGTCAGAAACCAGGGGCAAGATGTCGTGAACCGAACTGCGAATCCTACATAGTGCTAATAATACCTATCTACCACTATTTTGTCACTCCTATTATGATTCTGAGACATACGCCTTGCTATCGAGTACGAGTATTGTTTTAGTGATATTCATCGCGCATTGAATTTCAATGTTCCGTCATTTCATTTGCTGCCGCATGAGGGCTGCTGTGGAAAACAAAACGTAGGATTGTTTTTTTCTTGCGGGCGCGTGAGCCCCTGTCCCTTGCTGCTCTGGCACACTTCGCTTCCATGCCTTCCACGCCTGCCACGCTTTTTTGGAGAGAAAAACTCGACTCCCCCCCTGTCCCTTCGCCCGCATTACCGCAAAGCCCTGTCTCCCCTGCTTCGGTTTAACCAGATTCGATGTTTCGAAAGCTCTCATGGGACCAATGAGATGTAGCAGTTCGGTCCATCCATTACCAAACGGAGGGATAAGAGGACGGACCTGGAAGCCAAATTACTGCAGACGGCTTAGCGTCATGCGATCAGCACAATGTAACAGTAGGAAGAAGCGGGGATGGGGATGGGCTGAAGCTGTTTGAAAGGAGCTAAAGACGACCCGACTACGGGAGGATCTGTCATTACTTACAGTAAGTACCTAGACAAACGATATGATTAACTTCTGGGTTGCTGCAGCTCCGCTCAGCTCTCGGAATCCTATGTCATGCGCATGGAGATGACATCGAGTCTTGGAACGACCCCGGCAGATAGGAAGTAGGTATTCCATACTGTACATAGAGTACATCAAGCCTTGAATATGGAGCCAACAGATGTTTCGATTTCTGGTTCCTTGTCATCAAAATAAATTCTAATCTCTTACAGCTTCACACCTCTCTGTCAGGATCTGGGACCAACTTTGAAGCTTTTCGGCGAATTTGCTGCCCCTCCACATTATTAGTGTTAGGTATGCATAACACTGCGACGTCTCCATCTCCCTTTATCATTTGGTCCCCTTGCCTATTCATGCCTCCGGCGAACCCGCCTGTTCGGCTCTTGGGTCTTGTTATTTCCCCGTTGGTCTTCTCCCATGTCTAGCAAGCGGAAGATATCCATCTACAGGGCACTTGTAATGCGCGCACCTACAGGAAGGATCTCAATGCTACGTATAGTACGACGGCTATTTAATAATAATACATATACCTTGAATGTTCTCAGCATTTCGAACCTGGGTTCGCTACCCTTGGATTTCCTGTTGTACCGCCGTACTATTTTCTAGAACACCATCACAACGTGAAAGAATGCCCAACGGTGCATACTCTGAAACACGACCCATACGACTGCACACCATAATATGAGATTATAATGAATAAAGATGGATTATACCCATCTGTTAATACCCAGAGAGGAAAATAAACCTAACTACCATGACAGGCTAAGGCGGCGTGGGCGCTTACCGTAAAGATAGGTACAAACCGCCGTTCCCTCACCTACTAAGATCCTCACCTACTAAGATGAACAAGTAAGGTAAGAGTAATAATAATAATAATAATAATAATAGCAAACTAGCATTAAACAAATGAATAAGAACATAGCAACTATGCTTTTTACCTTGCCCCGGTGAGATTAATGAGATTATATGCACCCCACAAGAGAATAAGGCCAGAGGCTGACTACGTTTATGTACCAACTATACCGCCGGAGACATGACAAGGCAGTATACGAGAGCGACGGTGGGCCGCGATGAAGGTCTCGGGGTGTGTGGACCCCTCGCAGGCGATGCGAGAGACATTTAAATGGCCTAGACAAACTGACCACTTCGTGCCGCACCGCCTACAGCCAGCATCCGTAAGGTGTGGTGCAAAGTTGCGAGCTCCTAAGACAGGGGGACACGGGTTTATGACGAAAGAATGGGCGGCATCCCGTTCGCGGTAGCGTTTTCTTATGAGATTGTCCCCGGCCGAAGATCACGAGGTAGCAATTGAGAAAGGCGACGCAGCAATACACACCCACCCCCCGTTCTCACGTCGCACATTGCAGTGCACTCAAGTGACTCGACCGCAATATCAAGCACGAAAACAGCATGCAATATACCCCCGCCGTTTTCCATCTAGCCTACCATCCTATCTATCTGATAGTTGTATCCCACTCCAAGTTGCATGCCGCCAGGGGTTTATTGATCGTTTGAACGTCGCACGACAGCCGCTTGTAGACGTCCCGTACGACGCTTAAGGCTCACCGTAACAATGACCCAAGAACTTCTCCGTCCTTCGCAACGTTAGTCCTCTCCCAGGTTTTTCTTTAAAATCCTTCATCCTGGCAGGGTTGGTATTCCCGCCACGAATCCCAATGTTTCCTCCTGTTTGCGTCTAGCATGATCACCGATTGTTGTTGTTGTTGTTTTTTTGAATCAGCATTAGGCATCACCGACATAACAGTTCACCTCGTGGCGCTCGTTTTTTTTTAAAAAACTACATGCACGCCTAAGTTGCACACAAAAGTATTAGATGGAGAGCGACTTATTTCTGTGCAGAAGTCCCAACCGAATAAGAGCAATCCATCACACCTCTAAACATTCATCACAGCGAAACAAGGACTAGTTGGCCAATTGTACCTAATAGGCAACATTAACTGAGTAGCGCATCCCGCAAAAGTCTAGGGTCAACCTCATTTGGCCTTGGTTACCGCACCTTCGACCAGGATTTTGGGGTGAATGAATCCCTCTTCGTGTCGCGACTCGCAGGTACAGCTACATCCCTTTTTTTTCTACACAAGTATGTATCAAACAAAAGGGTGTCGAGACTAAAAAGCGCAGTTTCATATCACCCGCAGTCGTATACATCATTTCCTTGTTATAGCAAGCCGAAGTCAAGAAGGTGGTTCGAGCGCATTTATCCATTGGCATCCTCTGAAGGCATTGTGCCAGTGCAGCCCGTTGATCAGACTTTCGGGCCACCCCGTCGAGCCACTACGCTGGGATCTATCCGTCCGCCTTGTATTCCGTTACCGTATTCCCGTCCAAGGAAGGGCTAGTGCGAACGGCTGGCGACTACAAACCCCATGCTTGGACGCATCGGGTTACTACTACAGTACCAACAGCGTCCTAGGCCCGCTGAACAGGTTAATAGCATAGCAAGTTATAAGTGACGCTCGGGTGTCCAGCGAAGGAAAAAAGCGGCGGTGTGAGAACAAACTGGCGCACGCTAAAGGTCACCCTTGTCTCGACAAGGAGGGGAATTAGAAGCTGAGTGCCCAGAGCCTTGGGTCAACCCATCGGCATCGTGATTAGCTGACGGGTACCCCGTCATCTGAACCGGGAGGACCTTGCACACTTGCGTTGCGTGCATCAGGTGCCTATTAGCCCCAGCTTGTACAATCCATCCACCCAACGTGACCCCCATGCTCGAGGTTTAATGCGGAAGCAAAGGATCCTAGCGGTATATTGTATAGATACAATAGGCCAGGAAAGAAAAAAAGCATCCACGCGTACACTACTCTTCCCCATACATGTGGTGTTGTACTACGTACAGTGCTTGGATCTCATCGGTTGGGTCCAAACCGCTGGCCTGATTGGCATCCAGCAAGCACCTAACCTGAAGCACAAACTCGATAGGGAGGGGTGAGTAGGGTAGAGAGAGAAAAAAAAAAATCAGGAAAAAAAAAGGAAAAGGACGAAGGAGAAAGTAAGAGAAAAAAAGAAATAAAGAAAGCTGACCGCCCCACCAACAAAATAATAAGAATACCTACACACCTCTACATATCTTACCTTACCTGACCTGCTCGCTGACTCGCATTCGGCCAATCTTCAACCTTATCCAGTTCCTTATTTACATATTTCGATCCAACGAACTACCTTACTGCGTCGCATCTATAAGGTGTTGCCCGCAGTGGTGAACTCTATCGGCAATATCAGCAAACGATTTGTGTGTTGCATGCGCAGCCAGGCCGAACCGGCAAGCCGAACACCAACAGTTTAACCAACAGTGTACCCGAAGTTGTATCCCACACCTTCGGGACAAGCCACCGTTGCATTTGAGGGAAGCAGAAGCTTGCAACGATCCAACCCAGAAGTTCTCGAACAGTGTTTCGACCTCGGCTCTTCCACTCAACTTGGTTTGGATGAAGAAAGCGAGATTGCGTATTGTTGCGTTTGTTGCGTTTGTTGCGTTTGGGAAATAACGGCGGATTATAAGGATTTAAATTTGAGGACGCTTCCGTTAGCTACTAGCCTTGCTACGCGCAGAACTATATTTACCTTGTCCTGGAGATTTTCCCTTTTCCCTTTTCCCCAACGGCACCGTCAAAACGGACCGAGCGAAAGGATCGGTTCGGGTAGAAAGTCTCATACGCCGCCGCATTGTTGCCACGAGGGCGGCACAGCAAACCGATTCAAGCCATTTACGAAGTCGAATGTTTTAAAAATAACAAAGAAGCAAGAAGAGAACAGAGAGAGAAGGCCACCAGGATTCGAGGGTGGCGTTTTTGTTACCGGGATACCTGATTCCTAATTCGACCAACTCACCAGAAGAAGAAACTCGCACACCCATTCAAACGACGCGACATTGCTATTGTACATGGATTAATATCCTATCGATATTTCTGATTGTAAGTATTGTTTACAACTTCACTTCATGCACTAAACACAATCAACATACCATACCGTATATTCCTAACATATACCTACCCCTATATATTTCTATCTGCTTTCAAGTTGCCTTTGCATCCATGGATTTATTTCACACAAACAAACACTTTTCTCGTTTCTACCCATCGATGCATCTATATGTGAAAAATATGGTCTTTAAGTCTGGGATTAGAGATTTCCGAAATAAACGAAAATGGAAATGAAGATCGGAAGAAGAAGAAGAAGAAGAAGAAGAAAGAGGCACAAAGTGTGCTGTGCTTTAAGTTCATCTTTACTCAAAATCCTAAAACATCCATCCTTTAAAAAAACATGAGGCATTGCACATACGCACCTACTTTTCGCATACATAGGTACCTACATACATCGAACCTGCATACAGCACCAAAAAAAAGGAGAGCAGTCATTCGATCGAATCAGATTGAGCCTTCCTTCTGCGGCCCGTTCTGCGACCCTGTTAGGCCTGGGTGCCCTTACCATCCTGACGGGATTCCGCCATTGCCCATTCGGCGCGAGGTACAGGCCTAAAGTCTGACTTGATTGGAACAAAAATCCGCCTGTCGCAAGAATCAATCCCACCCCCAGTCGCCCAAGTCCCAACTTCCCCAAATCGAAGTCGAAATCGAATATCATCAATTCAGACCTGAGACTGCAACCGCAACTGCAACTGCAACTGCAACTGTACCTACATACTTATTGTTCAATTAATAAAATAGTTCCGTGCGACACATACAAACACAGCTAGCTGCTGTTTATTTTCTACTTTTACCTATCTGGTATCTGGTAATCTACCACCTACCATTTTACCTATCTAATACCCGTCTCGACTACCTATCCCATTCATTCATTTTGTTTTCACATTCTTTTTCCCATTTCCATACACACTAAAACGCACCGTACCTAATCCAAAAAATCAAAAAATCTGGGGGGTGCGACCGTGCGCATAATTTTCTTCAGTCTCCGCTGCTTTTATTTCTCTTTAGATCCGATTCTCCGATTCATTTGCAATTGGGTTTTATTCTATTTTATTTTATTTTTTTTCCTTTCGGTGGGCGAGAAAGTGAGCACACACACACACACTTACAGCAGCACATCCACATCCACCGCACACAGACGTCGATCCATCGATCCAATCCATCCCATCCCATTCCCATCCCATTCCCATCCATTCCTTCTAGGTACTAGGAACACTAGGAAATACTTTCTTACCAAATCTTGCAGTCTGGTACCAACAACTCAAGACGGCAGCTGGATGAAACTAGCTAGGTATTTTGTTAGCGGGATCATCCAGCTCAGCCATAACCACTCCGCAGGTAGACGACTTTTACTCGGTTAGCGACTCAATAGCTTATGCTAAGAAGCTGCTTTCGGTCGCCAGCTCACCCACACACACACCTCCACCCGCAGTAGTTCATCCGCCGTCGGTTCCGTTATTTTGAATTCTGGTCCACCGGCGCGAATCACCGTTCTCATAAGCCCACCCCGGAAAGGAACGCTGCCGCTAGCAGAGCATTAGCCTCTTTACGTAGCCAGTCAGTCATTCGAGGAACATAGACGGAGAAGCGAGAAGGGGAAAAGAAAGAAAGAAAAAAACGAGGTACGTTTCTGCATACATGCTTTGATGTTCGGCGCTCTTGGGCCTCTCTCTCTCCCTCTCCCCTCTAACTAGTCCTGCTTCTTCTGTGCCTGGTACCACCTGAAACTGCCTGGTCCTGCATCGGGCGCGGCAACATCGCTCGAATCAACTTACACGAAGCCGCTTGAACTATCTTGGGCCCTTTCCAACACCTCCACAAGACCTTCTCCCATTGCCATCCCCCATTACCCTTGCAACCTGCGGGTCCCTGCTCCGCTTTGCTGAACTGCGTCGGCATCGCTGTTGTCGTTCGTCCCTGTCCCTTAGCCCCAACGTCTAGGTAGCTAGGCACACACACATATACATATACGTACGCACATGGACATGCAAGATACGCATAGCCTACCGCGTCGGCACGCAGTCAACGTTGTCTTCTTGATCCCTACCAACTCCCCTCTAGTCTTGGCTGCTGAGTCTAACTAGCCCTTTACGACATCAACTGCTTGCTGTTCAGTCCCCAGTTGGTTGTTAGTTGGCTACCTAGTTCCCCTACCATAACCTGCCTTGGTAGATCTGTTTAACCTCCAGGTAGCAGGTTAGTGCTGTTTGGCGTTGTGTATGGCAGGGGAACAGTGGTCGTGTGCACGAGGGAGACACAGTAAGAAGCTCTTGTAGAGAGGCTGAGAGTGTACTTCTGTTTGTGTGCGTATGTGTGTGTATTGGTGTGCGTGTGGTAAATGAGATTCATGGGCGGACATCATCATTTCAAACATTTACATATATTTCTCTCCGTCTCGTCAAAAGCCCCTCACGAACCATTCCTGACTAAATTCGCCTCTATACTTTTTTTCCTTCTATTTTTTTGCACCACTGAGGAGGTAGTTCTGTTTTTCTCGGGCTCATTCTCACTAACGGGCTAGCTAGGCTTTTCCAAGATTCTCTTGCAGCAGCCCCCAAGGGTCATCCCGCTTCCTAAATTATAGAAGAGTCAGGCCCCCCCTTCTTCTCTTCCCGGCACTACAGACTCCGCCGTCTGTGTTGTTAAGGTTCTTCCCCTTCCACGGTTGGCCCCGCCATTCCACCTAAATTTCTTGCGCCGCCGTTCTGCGCGCAGCCACCTTTCCTCCTCTTCCGCTCTCTTTTTTTTCTTTTCTATTTAAACAATTACTCTATATTCCTCTGTTCTTCTAGAAGTTAATACCGGTGGCGTCACTCTAATACTCTCCTCCCATTTCTTAGTTGCATGCGTTGGCATCGGACCCCGTAGTCTCTAAGGAGATCGGTTCTACTTGTGCACATCTCGCGAAGTTGGATCTGAGGATTTACGACGACGTAACCTCGCATCCCTCTGCAACGTCTAAATTAAGGAAGCAGAAAAAAAGTTTGGTATGGTCGTTGGCCGTTGCACTACCTTGTTTCAAGAGTTGTGCGTTTAGAAGAACAGGTTCAGTCCACCAGGGTGCCCTGTTCTCGAAACATACGCCGCTTCAGACGTCACTTCAAACCACCTATCCCTAGCGGCTGCGTGGCTACTGCTCTCAAACTTTCACCCTGGCGCCCCTAAGCGTCTTTTAACGTAGCATGGCAGAAGATCGTCGAAATAGAGGACAACCGTTGAGGCACGACCAAATCGACGACTCTCAATATCCCCCAGTACCTGGTGAAGAAGACGATCGTGCGAGAGCAATTCCTTATCATTCACGTCCACCAATGGCGACCAGCACGGTAAGATTGCCGTCTATTCAAGACCCCCAAAGTGCCTACAGCACCTCGGGCGGCAGAAGCTGGGATCCAAGAATGTCTGGTTATGGACCTTCACCCAGCGCTACAAACGGCTACCCGCCTCCGCCTAGCAGTGCGCATGCGCCTCCAAACACCGCGTACTCACCTCCAAGCGCTGGCAGCGCCTATCCTCCCCCAAACTCCACACCTCCGTCTTATCTTCCGCCGGTTCACGCGCCAGCTCCGGATCACAGAGCTAGCTATCCAGATCCGAGAGCATCATCTTACCTCCCTGGGTACAATGCCCAGAACCCCTACGATTTCGCATATCGTGCAGATCGCGGCGCCCCTGTATACCCCCCTGAATTCGCGAGAGCTGGGCATGGAGGAGCTGCCGTGATGCAACAGTCCGCTCCTCGGCAACGAACTTCGATCGCTTGCAGGTATTGCAGGAGAAGAAAGGTGAGACCCAGTCACCCGAGCATATACACTTTAGGTGTTCGGTAGAAAACTAATGGAGTTATAGATACGTTGCAGCGGCTATCAAAATTCACCTGGGGGTAAATGTACAAACTGTATCAAGATGAACCAAGAATGCGTTTTTCAACCCGTTTCCTCTTCCTCATCTACCGCATTTGTTCCAGTCTCGGCGCTACCAAACGGTGTTCCGCCGGGCACCCCGTTGTATGGAGCGTATGGTCAGCCTCTGGGAGGCCCGACGAATATTGCGACAGCGGGAGGCTACCAAACCCCTAATCCACAGTACGATCAACCATTACCATCGCCGACTGGATCGTATGCCTCGTTTTCGGATGAGAGATCGGAAGCAGGTAGACGGCGCCCAAGACCTTCGGATGACGAGCATGGGATGCGTCTCCCACCTCCAAGCACGTTTCCCGACGACAATCCGCGACGGCGGTCTCCTTCGTCTAGCGGGAGCCCAAGCCACTTACAACCGTTATCACAACTACAAGTACAACCAGCCTATGTTGGGTATAGTAGTCAAACGCCACCTCCGAGAGGAAGTCCATCGGGTGCTTCAGCAGGGCCCAGCACCGCTAATTCCGTAATGAGCTTGGAAAATATAATGGGATCTGCTCCTACCTCCAACAACGATATCGACCAGAAGATGCTGGGGCGGTTAAACCGACGAGCACAGTAGTGAAAGTAGCCACCGGATGGCGATGGAATCACACTTTCATCAAAAGAAGGTCTTATTGGGGGGGAAGCTGGGAAAATAGATGGCTGCTGGCGGCTTGTTCGATGGGCTAAATCGGCGACGAGTTCTCGGTGTTCTAATCAAATTTCCAATTCACAATCCGAGGGCATTCTGGGAAGCATTTGCATTTCATTTGTCGGGGCGGCGACCGCGAGTCGAGGGCGTAAAACATGGTCACATGCGGACGAGCACGAAAAAAAGAGAGGAGAACGGGCCGCTCGGGAGATTACTCAATTATTAGATCACTTCTAGTTTGGCGACAAACTCCGATCATAGCGTATTGTTTATCTGGTTTCATCACGGTTCTACGTATGCTTTTAATTTTTCTTTTCTTTTTCAAGATGCCCACTCGAGTTCAGATATGGGAAGGGGACAAGAAGATTGGTTCGCCTCACGGCAAAAATCAGAACACTGGTGGTTGCTTTGTTTCTATTACATCTATTCTAAATAACGTCCATCTTACACTGCTTGAACGGTGTAGGCTCATTTTCAACGGGCTAATGGACCTAGTTCTACTTCCCCCTAAAAGGATCAATTATAGACTTCGCAGTCATCATTCGACCGTTTGTGCTTAATAGTAAACCAACATGTTGCCCTCTACGGGCACTTCGTATCCTTGTCCTACCTAAGCAGCTTTGGCACTCCTGGGGGTGTTAGAGAGCAGGCTAGAAAGGAAGATAGCCGGGTCGGGGCACGCTAATGCCATGTGGTTACCTTGAAGGCTACGTAGAAGACGGCGATGGTGCGAGTCGAAGGGCCAGGGGATGGACAATAGGGGTGTCCTTCGTTAGAATAGGTACCAGGTAGAACCAGTGGAACCCCTTCCACTGCGTGTGGATACGGCGGGCCAAGGCCTTTTTTTTCTTTGATAAGAAAGGGCTGGATTTTTGTTGGCATTGGATGCTACGGTACCACTTATCCATATTCGCGGAATCCGATCCGCCAGGACTCGGTGCTAATTTGACGTTGGCAGCGGTATCCCAGTCCGCCGTATGGGTTCTGGGGGCGTTAGCGACGCATTACACGCATACGGAGACATGGTCGTGACCTCTTTTTTCTCTCTTCCTCGCATGCCTTGCAAAGGAGGGGGGGAAGGGGGAAGAGCCTGCCAGGCCTCCACGTGCCGGATTCCCCGTCTGCGAGGTCGAGCTGAAGAAGATGCATTTTCCATCGGATCTTCCTCGTCTTCACCTTCTCTCCGCGGAGATGATGATCAGAATTAGTTAGGCTGGTCAGACGCATCACGACCAACTAGTTCTTATTAACATCAATATCTGAGAGAATTAATAGTACGTGATATATTATAATAACACCAGACCTATCAAATGTATTCGCTTGTTGGTAGATTGCATAGCTTGTCTAGTGTACCTAAGCAGGTAGTAGGTTGGTCTGCTAGCAACAATAAACCACAGGTGGGCTTCAGGGATGGGCAAAGAAAGCCAACACGAAATCTGACTAGGCTAAGGTAGCTGATCCTCTCCTGCTGCTAAGCTGCCGCGTGATATGAAATGTTCTAGCTCCCGCGAGGGCCCGAGAAATACAAGACCCTTACACCACGATGATACCCAGAAGGCGGACAGGCAGGCGAAGAGGTATCGACTAACGGTTAGTCAAGCCGAAGAACAATGAGCTAGCCGTCAGCTACACAACACACACCCAAGAGAGAGTACTTACCTCATTGCATGTTATTCCCCAGAAAACATACGTTCTTTGAAATTATGACTTGTTGGTTCGGGTGCTTACCTACCTAGCCAGGTAAAGCAATAGAGATCTTTTGGTTTCTAGAGAATGGTTTGATGCCTCTCGGAAATCAAACCTCAGTAAGGGGAACGAATGAAAGGTCCTTGACCACCAACAACTTGCGGCACACTAGGTATTCACGACTAATTGGCCCCCCGAGGAAATTGCCGTGTACATAATACCGATAGCATGCAATAATAGATCTTTCATGTGTTATGACCAGCCCGAGGAGCTATGTACTCGGGCGGGTTCCCCTAGGATTAGAAGCAGACCGCTGAATTGCTCGCCATTAAGGCTGATACACACCTGGCTCGGTCCCCAGTTCGCTGCGTACGGTACGAGATTTCTTGAATCTTGTTTTCCCCGTACTAGATCTAGCATGAAAATGATGAAACAAGCTAGGTGTTCTCTTCAGCAAACCCCCCCCCCCCCCCCCCCTCCCCTCCGTGCCCGCCTTGGACGGCGACCCCGGGAATACCTGTCTGGGTTATTTTCGTGTATATACATAGCACCTAGTGCGAGCAATGTAAGTACATATGTGTGTGGTACATATGCTCTAGTACAGTACTGTATGTACATCCATAGTAAGTATGTACATGTATCTCGACAATGAAAACTAAGAATGAATGAAAGAAAGAAAGAAGAAAAAACTAAAAATGTTTAAGATTTCGGCCCTTTGTGGAACGCAGCGGATGACGCAACGCACCGTACCGTACCGAAACTTTCTTTTATCCTTTTTTCATGCAACTAAACTCTACGACTTATAGGTGGACATGCCAGTGTATGTACGACTGTGTGTTTGCTCGATACTCATTGCTCGGGACCTTTTTTTTTTACACTTAGGAGGAGAGGAGAAGGGGGCTTAATGAACCGGGTCGAGACCCGGGTGGACGCCTGGGAATCAATCATGCCTATCTGCCACGTTTGTGTTGCGTTGCGTTGCGTTGCGTCGCGCTGGGCTGGGCTGGGCTGGGCTTCCTGTATGGAGAGGAACCAAAGAGGCGGATTTGGAGCCAACTTCCCTGTCTACCACCTTAACCCCCCCTACAGTACCTAACCCAGTGTACCTTTTTTTGTGCCGGGAATGTTTGTAGGTAGTATGTACAGTAGTACCGCCCTCGGTGTCTTCCCTTAGACTAGGAAGGCTAGTCGCCGGGATGAGCAGATGACTAAAAGATTACTGAACGTTGCAGGTTAGGGATTTTTTTTAGGCGGCTGCTTTCTACGTAATAACTGGAGTTGGCTGGCTAAGCTACGCGGTCTTGCTTAGCGTCTGGGTGAGTTAGTAAGAAGGTGTATGTAGGGACGTCCTTGTAGATCTTTCGGTAATGATTACAGTACATACTAATAACGTAACTGCTAGTTCCATTTTCCATACGCCAACTTTCCATCAGAAGGGTGTTCTGGATCCCCTGGATTCCATCACTAAACGGTAAATCTTGGAGCTGAAGGGCAACACATTATAGTTCTACTGAGTTATACCGACAAATGCCGCCATGGCGTTCTACTCCTTTGTCCCTTGATGACGAGTCTACGCGTCTTGGCCCAGACCTGAGTCCATGTATCCTTCTCGACGTGTATTTCGAAATCCCGTGTCGTTGAAGAACGATCAACCGTACCTTGGATACTTACGTCTAGAATCCGTAGAGGTGCCCATACCGGAATCGCATGACCCGATATACCTCGAGACCGAGGCGAAGAAGGTGCCTCGGCAGTCACCTCTCGAACGAAAGAACAATACCAAAACGCCGACCTGTAGTTGTCAACCCGACTTTCCCTTCCCCAACCCTACGCGTCCAGTCGAAGCACGTAGCGAAACGGAAATACACTTAGTAATCGAGTAAAGATAAAAAATACCCGGAATATAATCCAGTGACGTAGGTGGTAGTTTGTTATGGTTGTACTGTATACTATGCTTACAATTCTCTGGTGGCGTGAGAGGAGACATCGTGGTGCTAAGAGCTAGATCATTATGAAGAGAAGTCCCATGCAGCTCCTCGCAGGCTAATAGGCTTGGAATTATGCTGCTGCAATGATGGAAAAGACAACATTGACAGGAGCTCGTCATGTATTTGCTCCCAAACGATTCCTAAATTGCGTCAATGCGGTAGCGCTTCCGGTATTATTGTTACCGAATTTAAGTCAAATTTGCCTGGTCTCTTTCTGCCTTTGCCTTACTCATACTCTCTGTTGACCTCCTGAAGAGTCTTGGCACACTGGTCGGCGAGACTCAAATGAAGCCTACCGATAATCAAGTGATGATCGAAGATAGTCTTCGCAGGTTATGATACCTAAATAGCGGCCGCGTGATAATAGTTACTACCAAGGGTCGTTAGGGACACGTCGTAGGAAGACTCGAGGGCATGGACGGATTAGCCGCAAGAATACATAATCTACTGGAAAAAATTACATCCTAAACGTAAGATCATGCTCGGAATATAATAATTATTCACTAGAGAGAGTATATTTATCTGTACCTAGCAGTTTTCTCGTCGATAAACATCGAGACAAGGCGATAGAAAATGGCACCTGGAAGAAGTGACGTTTCTCGCACACTAACCAAGCAAATAACCTCGAAGCCTCTCTTTATCCAATTGACGTCTTTATTTTCAGCGTTATGTCTCCTTTTACTTGCCACATTTGGATAAGTCGTACCTTGGAGTAAGAGTGATCGTTCTTTTTGCCGGCTGGAAAGTCTATTGGGCGGAACTCCTCGAGTCTTAAAGCTCTTTGCCCTGTATCCGAGCCATTGGCATTCTAGATTCTAAGAACCTGCTTCCTTCCTGTTATTCGCTTTCTCGAATGCCAAATTAACTTCAGCTCGTTCGTAATAACTGTGCAGCCCATCCAGCCACATAGGCACATAGGTCAACTATGACTGCGAATAGGAGGACGACAACTCTCTGGAATATCTATATGAGCATAACTGTCTGTATTCCGCTGTTCTATCTCGTTAGCGGTGTGTTACTATGGCAATGAATCGTTTGAGACAACTTCATGGATGGCCTTGGGTGAGTGTTCCTACATTGCGTCATCTGCCAGATACCCTGATGCAACGGCTTTTATTTTCCTCTGGCAGTATTACTTCCATCTTCCATCTTAATTCTCGGTCGTCTTAACAACATCTTTATTATTCATATAGGTTACTTATTTATCCTATGTTGAGAATACTAAGTCGTAGGAAGTTTACATCGTGTTTATTAGGAGGCTTAGGTAAGCATATGACAGGGACGACGATTTGACAAAAGACCTAGCAGCCGATGAAGTTGAGCCTCATGAAAGATGCGATATATGACACCGTATTGTTCATCGGCGCTCGAATTACTAAGTCAGCTCAAGTCTAAGAAAAAGGAGTGAGTCCTTGCACACGTTCTACCCATATTTGGTGGAATTGCAACTAGAAGGAGGAAAACGGACCTCGCTGGCCCTGTCCCCCTCTTGCTCTTACCTCCTAGGACTCCTTGCCTGCTCCTGTCATAATATAAGATATTCTAATCTACAGTAAGCACACTAGAATTGCGGATGACGCCACTCATCTTATTTTCTTGTAAAGGTAGATGCAGTAGTTGGCGCTTCTAGCCAAACTCTTCGAGGGCGAGGAATATTTTATCAATATTTTAGGCAGGTATCTCGTAAACAATTGATATATTTTCAATTAGTATTCCACTCTTTCTATAGATAGGTAGATAGACACGCGTGTCAGAGATCTAAGCATAAGCAATTGTTCTTTCTCTAGGGGCTGACAACGAAGGCACCTCCCAGTAATATTGCAGGCTCTTCGATGCTGTGGTGCTCGTAACTGCGAAGTAAGGTAATCTATGTTAGCACCATAATCCTCGTGGCAGTTCGTCTAGTAAAGCCAGGTTGCCTAACGGGTGAAAAAAAGGGGTATTGACTAACCTCAATATGCCAACACCACCAGCCTCCAACAAGAGCGCAGGGCCATCCTGAAGCTGCTTGCCGACCCATCTCATCGCGAAAGCGCGCAGGATATGACCGTGCGCTGTTATTAGGACGTCACCTTGGGGCGAGTTCTCTGATTTGGGTTTGCCGATAACAGGGGAATGCCATTTCTCTCGGATCTCGTTGATCAGACGGTCTACACGTTCTGTAACGTCTTCAGGACTCCTGAGAGTAACGTCAGCTTAGTCTTATTCGTTTAGAGTCGTCTTATTGAAAAGCATCTTGGGTGTCTTGGCATCATAATCATCATAAAAGACCCTGGGGTAAGAAAATCACAACTTACTCTCCACCAATACAACCATCCGTCCAGATATCCCATTTCCCAGGGAGACCTTTCTCAGCGCGAATCTTGCGAATTTCGGGACTTGTAATTCCTTCGTATTCACCATAATCCCATTCACGAATGTCCTCAGTAACCTCGACTCTCGCACTGCACACGTTCCCTCCATCTGGAAGTTTCTCGCCGTGAGCCTTCCATGGTAATGTATCTGCGATTCCGAGATTAAGAAGTTCGAAGGTTCTTTGTGCTCGTTTTCGCGGCGATACGTATCTAGAGTAATATGAGTGATGCGTTCGTGTTGAACCTGAGTGCAGAATAATGGACTAAGAGCCGCCGCTTGGGGTACTACCTCCTCGAGGAAGTCTTGAAGATAATTCGGGGTTTAATTATTGAGAAAAACATTATTACGATCAAAAGAAGCTTAAGCCTGCTTACAAGACGCGCAACAATGTACATTGAAACAGATAAGAGCATCCGCGTAAAGTCGAGCCATTATAGCAGATGAGCTTCCCGCTAAATGGTAGATAATTCCAAGATATGCATGACTCAAAATCCCATAGAAAGCAGCATAATGAGAGAGAAGGCAAACTTACACATGTGCAAGTTGCTTCGGCACAATCAACCTGTCATCGCCCACCAACGCACGACCAGTTGCTTTAACACGCTTCTCTCCGTTACGTGTCAGAGGGATATCCGTCAAGCCCGTATGCTTGCCACTGAGAGACCATTCCGTCTCACCGTGACGCACGAGGAAGACCCGAGGGGTTGTCATTGCGTCCAGTCCGGACTGCAGTCAAGATATGGCTGGATTCGATAAGTTTGAGTGAGATAAAATGCTCTGTAAATGAGTCGTGCGTTTGGCTAGTCGCTAATACAGGCGATTCAGGGTGTAATTGGCGTAAGTGTCCAGCGATTTACGGACTTGGTGGCGGGTGCATAAAGCGTTATAATCAAGCTGCTTATTTAAAGATGTATTGTTATTTCGGCTGAATAGGCAAGTAGGGAGGTAGTCAAGTAGTAAGTTTCGGTCGTAATTAAGGGCTCGCTCAGAACAGCGTCGGTCTATAACCCCTCAAGAGGACGATGACGCTAAGTGTGTAAGACAAGACTAAGACTCGGGTTCTAGGCTGGGAAGGTAGAAAGAGATAAGAACGAGAATAATCCACACGGTTTCTTTAGACGCTATTGAGAAGAAATAATCTAGTAGTCTTAATTCTAATTCTCATCTTTTAAATATATTTTTCTTTCGGAGAGACAAAAAGCCTACCTACCAAGGTTAATTAATGGACCGGCTCGGTATCTCTAGAAGACTTAGCTAAGCGCAAGCCAAGGTCCAAGTTCGATGATGATCGATGATGTCGTTGGCCGATCGGGTAGGCGGATTACTAAGAACAATAACCCTGCCTGTTAGTGGGGAAGGGGACCACCCAGCCGGCGCCAGCGGGATCGGGATCAGCGGCGCCGACTTTTTCACTGCGGAACTTGAGCTGCAACCATGGTCCGCCGCTGCCACAGCTTCTTCTTCCTCGCCCTCGTCACGCAATCCCGCGACTTCTCCGACAAATAGCATTAGCATCACCGAGCAGAGTATCCACGACGCCGAAATACCACTTCCTGAATTTCACGAGCCTACCGTTACCCGCATCAAGAAGGAAGAAACTGCTAGTAAAGCTGGGCGCACCGAATCGATCAGCAGCGTTGTCAGTGCAAGCACACAGAATACCAGTAGAACCAACACGGGCCCATCGAAAAAGCAAAAAGACTACACACCCAATGATGTCGCGATAAACCCCCAAGCCGTCCAAAAGAAGCAACAAGCAAGCGAAGTCTGCTGGCGAGAGTACTGGGGCTAATACAAAACCCAAATCCACACCCGAAAGATGGCCGCAACCCGGCGCCCCGCACAACCACCACAACCACCACCAACCACGCGTCCACCGCGACAAATAAGACGAGGCGCAGCACCAGCGTCCTCCCCTCAAGCAGCCCCCCCAAAGAATCCCAACAACATTGCCAAGCCACCACCACCAGCAGGCCCGAACCTCAAGCGACTGATCTGGACGGGCGCCTTCGCCGCCATAACCATCGTGGGCGCCATCTACGGGGCCGGCCTGAAGACGCAGCAGGAGTACAAGCAAGAGAAGCAAAAGATCGTCGAGGCCAGCGTCGAGGACCGCGTCCGGAACCTGGAGCAGCGCCGGGCGGCCCTCGTCACGCAGCGGGCGCCGCTGGAGAGGAAGCTGGCGGAGCTTCAGGCGCGGATACGGGCGCAGGAGAGTGCGGGTGCGGGCGCGGATGCAGGTGCTGAGGGGAAGAAATGAGGGATGATGGGGTGAAAAGAAAGGAAAGAAAGGAAAGACATCAAGTAGCGGGACGTCTCGAAAGATTGGGAAATCCCTTCTTTGCGACATGACTGGGATCGCTCTGGATACTCACCCCTGAGAAGGGAGTATTCTAAAAGCGACCTACGTTTACCTAGCTGCTCACTTCTATACGCCGAGAGGCGAGTATGGGATGAGCTAAAGTGGAAGATATCGTATCAAGTACGTGCCGTGTGGTCAGTTTGAATTTAACTCGTCCACAGCCGCATCGAGTTTGAGGAGAGCAAGACATCTATGGGATGCATTATAGCTTTGTCAGATCCATGAATGACGACGAAGTTAGGTTATAGCAATCCAATCTACCGAACTAACTTTAGAATTAAGCGAGCAACAATAGTATATTGCATCAAGCAACAAATCAATCCATTGCGCACCTGACCACCCTGGCAAGGCATTTCATCTACCAGACCATTTCCTAAGAAATGAAAACTCTAATGCTACCTAGTCACGTTCCGTAGTCCCTGCTTGCCAATACAATACTCAAACGCCCATGCACAATATCGTACTCTCATTTTCGCGCTTGCTCGTGTTTACTCGATCGTACCCTCGGCAGAAGGCAAGGGGATGGCGCGGTAGAGTAGGATGAGAGCCGAGTGCGACTCACCACCGCCGGCCAGCGCTTCGATCTTGTCGGACGTTACTTCCGTCACCTTGTCGTCGTTGAACCACCACCATTTACCATCCTCCTCCTTGCGCTTGCCCGTCTTGGGGTCGATCGGGGCTGTCTTCTTGACGTAGGAGGTGTAGTGGCCACTGTCCGCGCTAGCACCCTGATGCGTGACAACACCCCGGAGCTCGTACAAACCGGATTGGTTTGCACCATCGTCATTAGCCAGTGCCGGGTCAATGAGTGCATTTAACTCCTTCTTGGCTGCGAGGAGAGCAGCATCACGTTCTGCGTCGATCTCGGCATCGGTCTTGTATGTCTCAGTGTCACCCATCTGTACATCGCCGTCCGCAGAAGTGCCGGCTTTCTTCTCGTCCTTCTTAGAACCTTTGCCTCCAGGTACGTCGTCAACATCCTCACCAGCGAGATTCCGCTTGCGTCGCTTGCGCGCACGCTCAATATCCTCCTCGTCCTTTCGAACCTCTCGGACCTTGTCTCGCACTGGCACCAGCATCGGCTTGAGCTTGTCGTCACAGAACTCCACCAAGTCCAACTCGTGAGGAAACGTAACCTTGCGCATGATCTTGGCCTTCTTCTGAGTCTCTCGCTTCCAGAAGAAGCGCACAAAGTGTACCGTAAGGTACTTGGGCAGCCGAGAGATCTTCGAGGTCTTAGTGTATGTAGCATCTCTGCCCAAGACTTCCGATCTCTTTTCCAGCTTCTCACTCAGACCGTTCGCGATACCGTCCCGTAGGTGATTCGTACTGCTATCGATGTGGCAGTTCAGCTTCAGGAAGGGCTCTTTGGAGACAATAGGTTGCTCTCCGCCTTCCTTTGCTGTGGGGTCGTCGCACTCGAGCGAGCTTGTGAACTCTCCTGATAGGTACTTATCGATGAAGGAGTTCTCGGGAGCGTCAGGGCTGTCCTTCGAGAGTAGCTTTTGCCGCATCAGGGATACGAGTTGAGACCATGCCTCCTCGGCATCCTGCTGAGCGAAACCGGCACCAGTTCGTGAGCGTTCGGCAAACTGGGGGAAGGCTGATCGAAGAGCGGCAAGGAACGCGTGGGGTGAAAACGGTTCTTGAGTTTCGGACATGTACTTGTAGAGATCGCGAAGCTGTTTTGTTAGGTCTAGTGGGGGCAGAAGACCAGTAGTACTAAGGGCATTCTGGGGCTCGTATTTTCCCAGAGCATTTTGCAGCTCTGGAATAGCACGTAGGGTCTGTAAGGTAGAGTTCAGATAGCACGTATTGCCAAGATTAGTAAGACCAGCAGGTATAGCTCCGTCTTGCTGGGCAGCCTCAGCTTCGGTCATGTCTTCAACAAACTTGATCTTCTCCTTCGGTCGGGCGAGCACGTCGCCATCTTTTCCAGGCGTACCAAGCATCATCATCGATTGGCCGGGTTTGAAGCCAAACTTGTTCATCGGGGTGTCATTTTTCAGTTGACCACCCTTGATCAGGATCTTCTGACGCTCGGGCTCTACACCGGTGAGACTGTAAAGTTGAAATTTAAAGACCTCACCGGTGGACTCGGTATCGACATCGACATCGTACTTTTTGCCCTGGTGCTTGACGACGACTACAGAGCAAGGATGGGTTAGCGGGGCATGTTCACAGCAGAATGACAGGGTTGACATTTAGAAAATACTAACCTGGTACTGTCGCCATCTTGTAGCACTGTAACACTTCTCGTCGTACTTTATGGGTATTGAGTAGGTCAGATAGAAACTCGAAATGTTTGTAAAGAAGGGTGGAAAGAGAAGTTATATGATACGTGATTTTGTTTGAATATGTATGTAGAAAGCAGGCAAGGCAAACTAGTGGGTGCGTCACCCCAATAATTCTTCCCACCCCAGCGTTGCTTCTTAAGTGGGTCAAAGGTTAAAAGGGTTGGCTTGCAGTTGAGAGCCCGCAAGGGTGTCAGCCACAGATGAAATGTCAGTGCGGGCTGGTTGGCTGTGGCAGTTTACGTCGGAGGTAAAGTGTAATTACGTAAGAACGCTATACAAAGTTACTTGAAGCTGATACCTCAACTTAGTAGCTGCTGAGCTGCCCCACATCGAAACTTAGGACGGTCGTAATTGCTGCGGTCGAGCGTCAGGCTGCTGTAGGGGGATTGCTTCACCCCACACCGTTCAAGACGAGACAAGACACCTTCAGGAGAGCAACAACTCTACGCATCATGGTGAGTTTTATTTATGATATTCATGCTGTTACAACCTGTTAATCTGATTTCTAGTCTCAATCCCTCCGCCCGTATCTCCAATGCGTCAGGAGCAGTCTCACGGCCGCCCTCTGCTTGTCCAACTTCGCCTCTCAGACCTCAGAACGACACAATGTTCCCGAAATCGAAGCTCAGACATCCCCCGAAGTTCTTCTCAACCCCCTAGTTATTTCCCGAAACGAGAACGAGCGAGTTTTTATCGAGCCGAGTGTCAATAGCGTACGAATCAGCATCAAGATCAAGCAGGCAGACGAGATCGAGAACATCCTAGTCCACAAGTTTACCCGTTTCCTTACCCAACGAGCCGAAGCTTTCTTTATTCTCAGGAGGAAGCCGATAAAGGTATGTTCATACAGTTCTGGGGGCGACATATCAGCCTAGTGTCGTAGCGGTCAGAGCTAATTACAACCGAACAGGGCTATGATATCTCGTTCTTAATAACCAACTTCCATACCGAAGAGATGTTGAAGCACAAGCTAGTGGACTTCATTATCCAGTTCATGGAGGAAGTCGACAAGGAAATCTCCGAGATGAAGCTATTCGTACGTTCTTTAAGATTGGTCTGCCGCAGGCTGTCTGCTAACGAGAACCAGTTGAACGCACGGGCACGATTCGTGGCTGAATCCTTCTTGACACCTGTAAGAAGAGTCTCTATCTCCCCATCCAGTCCAATCCTGCTAACGACACTTTTTAGTTCGACTAAGCAGATTATACGCATTGGGAACTGGGATTTTTGCCGATTGTTGAGAAAGAAGGCACCAATCATTTAGCTGGCGTTTAAGGAGACGCAAAAGTTGACATTCCGAGGCATTAGCCAATTGAAGCCGCAAGGAAGAGAGCGGCTCTTTGGTAATACGATTATCTAGAACATGAAATGACACCAATGAACCGATTCCAGATTACCACCTCACCCTCCTCGCCACTGTACCTAATCAATTATTTGAGCTTCATCAACTCAGTTTCTCAAAGTTAAGTTTAAAGACGTACTCAAGCAACCCGATAGCCACCCTAAAGTAGGAGTTAGCCTTTTGGGAATGGGTTACTTGCAATCATAATTGTTTTGTTGAGTTCTTCCTATCAAATATGCACGCCTCATCTTTCAGGTCGCCTAGTGCATCTCCCGATTGGTATCCAGTTTATTTATTTCTTCTTTCTTTTACTCGCAGCGAACATCGTGTGTGAAAAGCAGACTGCTGAAGCGCAGCCACGATACACGAATGGTGCTGTCTTCCAAATCCACAATTACGCATTTTGGTATGACGCTGACAGATGCAACTAGGAGCGCTAGATCTATTCAGACTAATATAGACCCCAATAAAGACTCCAAATATCATAATCAGGTTAAAGAATTCCCGTCTATGTCTAGAATCTCTCAAGATCCGATCAGCATCAGTGGTTTAGTGGTAAAATCCATCGTTGCCATCGATGGGCCCCGCGTTCGATTCGCGGCTGATGCATACCTTTTGCCAATATTTTTGGTTCTAATGATATCATTTGGTGTTTACAGCAATATACTCGAAACTTGGGCAGTTTTAAGATCGCAGTGGAATGCAATTTCAATTGTGCAAGTTTTGCTATTCAGCCTTTTTACTCGAGCGGTGGGTGATATGCAGATTGCAGTGTTGAAAATGCAGCGACCTCCCGATTAGAAACTATTCATCATACTGACAAGTTGATTTAAGCATACCACGCAATTGCCCATCTTCTCCTTTTGAGCCAATATCGGGGTCTTCCGCTCCCATTTAAGGCCGAAACCGCCAGGCAAGAGCAGGCATTTGAAGCGAAGTCCGATAATCTTCAAAGAGGTGGCTTGCCTAAGAAGCCCTTCTTCCAAACCAACCCCTTCGGTATTCTAAAGATGAAGAAACAAGAACTAGAATTATATGACTACTGACGATTACGGACTACTCGCTTTATTAATACCTACGTAGGTATTCAAAGTCACGCATCAACAAAAGATGAGATCAACTACGAGTACTCAATGGAACTTTCTGGGTTTAACTCAAGGGAATACCATATCCTAAGGTAGCTTCAGCCTTTAACCCTTTTATGATTTAAGTATTTCATGCTATTTTTTATCGCAGAGGACATATAAACGATAGCTAGTTTGATGCGATGAAGGGGGAATGGGAGTTCCTTTACAGTGTTTCTTTACTGCGCGCAAACAGTCTTTAACACTGTACCCCTATTCCAACATGAGAGCAAGTCCCCTATTGACCTATGATGGCCAAATATCAACTTGAAACTTCTACACTCACCAATTTTAAGATATGATAATAGATATATATCTATTCGGTCGTCGGCTAGTTAAACCCGTTCGGTGAGCTTCTTAACCTGTCATTAAGCTATATACCTACCTACCTTCCATCGATATCTTCTCATATCCATTACTCTCAGCAATGCCATTGCATTATTACTTGATAAAGAGCATATGCGTCCCATAGTCATACATGGATTTTATTATTCGTAAACATCTCAACCGACGCCTACGTTCGACAGAGATCCAGAAAGAGTATACCTATCAACAGTACCCAAACATGCTTGCCCCTACCGATATCAGTCAAATCAAATCGAGAAATCTCTCGGTCGTTGGTATGAAAAGGGGATAACATCAACCATCAATTCATCTATATATGTTGAGAAACAGTTGTAATAGTATGGGGAACAACCTAGGTGGTGTTCATATATGAAGACGATCATTTGCAGCCACACGTTTTGTTATGCATCACTTAAATGCTTACCATTCAACCTCATTTCCTCTATATCAAAATATTTTGCTGTAATCCTACTTGAAAAACTTGTTACTATTTACCACATCGAGCTCTGGAGAGGAAGTGTCAATGGCTTCACTAGGACTTTTAAATACTCACATATTGGGCACATATTCTAAGAGTACGCGCCTTGCTAAGGTTCGCCAACTGGAGCATATGTCTGCCTGACGTTGGCATCGATACCTTAGTACCTTTGTTGGTCGAAGTTATTCAATATACGGGGCTAATGGTCATTCACTTTGCCGTCGCGATGTTTGTACCTATACCTGCCTGCCGTATTGGCACCTGCACCCTAATTGAATAGGTACCTAAGTGATGCATTCAAGTCAATGGACCAAAGATAAAAATATAAAAGCTGGTCTGCAATAATTGACCAGCCCGTTCTTAATCTTTTCTACAATCCTTTTTGCAACATTTCACCTGCTCAGTCTCAGACCTTCATCGAACACTAACATCACTTGTAGACAAATCAACCTGAAAACTTGGTATGTCGACTTTCTAACACAACTCTCCTATTTTCTATCGAGGCGGGCGCAGTTACAGATCTCATTTATGCTATCCCTTCTAACCATCATTTTCCTCAATATTGACAGTCCTGCAGTTATTCTACATATCATCATTTTTCTCCTACGAGAAAAGCTTCAGATAGGTAAGCTGAACTCCCAAGTCTTCGTCCCCTTTTCGCCTACATTATCCCTCTACCATCACAACCCATCTCTTTTTCCTAGCAGATCAATTCTTTTTTTTTTTTGCCAAAATTCCTTATCTGTTGATTCCATTGACTCGATTCAATTCAATACCCCCTAAGGCATTCTTAGGGTACGCACTTGAATGAGCAGCTGTCAATTCACTTGACAATTGCAAACATCTCCGGGGTTACCACCAACCAACCCACTTACTTACAAAATCGAGACCTCAACTCGACTTTTTTTTTTTCCAACTTGCCTTCCTTCCATAAATTTTCTGGCGTCTTTTATTTCTATCATCCTTCGATCTTCTCCAGCTTTCAACCATCGCACACTTCTTCCCTTCATCTTCCACCATTAACTTCTGACATCTACCTAAGTGGACGAGTCGAATCTTGTCAAGCATCCACGAGGTATGTGCAGGTTTTTTTCGTTTATCCTTTCATTCTCAGCAATCGGCTTCTACTTCTCTCTCTATTAAGAGTGCAGAGGCCATCTAGTGGATGGCAGGAATGTCTGGCAGAGTAGCCGGTGCGATCATTTGACGGTGATCGTGCAAACAGCACGCCCAAGTGGCGCGACAGGCTGGCACATTCAATACCAGGAATTATCAGTGCATTCAATTGCCGGTCCTCTCAATTTTCTGCCAGGCACAATTGGTCAAAGTTACCACCGCCCGCAAACTGGCATTTCAAGCTGCTGGGAAATTCTACTCGAAGCTCTTTCAACCTTTCCCTTTACAACTTCCATCCTCCACTCAGCACTTCCTCAATCACCTTTCGCTTAAGTGTCGTCTCAACATTCGGACGTGGAGTTGCACCTCACTTGTCCCGTACTTACCTAACGTCTCTTGTTATTCAATCTCAACACGACTTGTTTTCATCGACACTTCTTTCCTTCGCCTTTTATCATCAACCACCATCAACTTACTCTCATACTTACTTCTTTCGTTCAGCAAAAGAACCTGAACCAGTCACTGTTGTCACTTCGACCTTTTAACCCTCTTGAGGTGAGTCAATGCATTTTCTAGTTCTATTTACACCAAATCCATTCGCATCCACACACGACAAATCCAAGCATCACAACGTTGACCTTACCACCTTGGAAGCTTTGGTCATTGAAGTCAATTGTTTCCCTATTCAATGACCACAATTGACTTCTTACCTTCCTCATAACCCCTCATTAGCCTGGTGCCCTGGCCCACCTTGATTCAAACACCCAGGCATTAACACGATATTCACTCTTCACTTGCCACCTCTTCCCTTCCACTACCCACCTGCCCACTACTAATTCTTTCCTCTTAACTCTTCGCTCAACTTTTCATTCTTCCTTCTTCACCTTCCACTGTGACTCGACACAAGAACACAAATAACAATCTTCCTTCCAACCACCCACAACATATACAACCTCACTTCTTCCCTTATACCTATACTAACTTCACATTAATCCTAGACAATACATTGTCAGGATATTACCAGTCCTTATCACCATTCATTCCAGAACAATGGATTACAGCAAGAGACACGCTCAGCCTTCGTCCAACGGCAACGGAGCTATCCGATGGACCAACTCCCGCCTGAACCGCCGCGACCCCGTGTCCTCTGAGCAGGACAGTGATGGCAGTGAAGGTGGCGCACGCCTCTATCCTCGTCTCGGTGCCAACAACCCCGTCCCGACTCATCAGCTCGGGACTCAGGCTCCTGTCGGCAATGGCCTTACTGAAGACCAGCAGCGCCTCGTCCGTTCTCCTAGCGAAGAGTTGCACAACTATGCTAGACCTACTCCCACCCATGCCACCTCTCTTTCCGCCGGTAGTAGTGTGGGCTTTCAGCATCGGGGCTACGCTTCCTCAAGCTCACCCAGCAGTGCCGGCTCTAGCGACTCCAGCAGCTCTAGCAAGGTCGAAGTGTTGTCGCGTGATGGCAACAATAAAGTGGTCAGCTACTTTGTTGACTCTACTGTTCTTGCGTCTGTTCTGTCGCAGCAGGACCTCGCCAAGGCTGCGGTCCCGAAAAAGAAGAAGAAGGTAAATTTCTTATCCTTAACCTGCCTAATCATCATCTCCGTACAACAAGTTCGCTAACGATTTTATTTCAATCTACAGTCGAACGGTTCTGGACGCAAGAGTATAACGCCCCCTAGCCTCAGTAGTATTGCGGAGGTTGACGAGCTCGAAGGTGCCAGCATGACCGGGGCCACTCAAAGCCCTGCTGGACCGGAAACTCTGCGCCATGGATGGACACCGTTCGGCACGCAGGGAACTGAGTTCTTACCTGGTGCCACTTCTCACCCGGCCCAGAGCGGTGCTGAGTCTCGCAGCTCCTCGTTGTCTCCCCGCGAGAAGGAGCAGCAGAACGACATGCTGTTCAGCATGCTCCGAAGTTTCGGCAACGGCGGCGCAGTCACATCGCCTCGCTCCAATGCCGACGCCGCGGAGATGATGCCCCAGGCTCAGGGTCATGGTGCGAACAACTTGCTGGGAGTACCGGCCCCCATTGGATCTGGCCCTATGGGTCAAGGTTTTAAGACACCAACCAAGCGTGTTGGTCATGGTCCTTCGCCTCTTGCTACCACGAGGACTCGAGGCCAGCAGAACGGACCCCAGAGTGCACCTGCTGGTAAACAGGTTCAGGAACAGAAGCGGGGTATCGTCTTCGAAGATATTATCAAGAAATTGGCTATCTCTTCCGCTGCTAGAACCAACGGGCAGGACATCGCGCAGCAAGAAGCAGCATTCAACCAGCCTGAGACCACCCCAAGCCGAGGTCGGAAGCTGGCACCCATTGGAACCCCTCGTGTTGCTACTCCTCAGGAAGCACCGCAGCCGGCCGTCCAGCGTCAGCAACGTCAGCAACAGCCGACTCTCCCGCACCAGAGACCAGCTATCCAGCCACAGCAACCAGCAGTTGTTCAGCACCAGCAGCCTGTCGCTAGCAATGGCATTGTCCTCCATCAGCAGGCAAGCCAGTATGAGCTCAGCCCGTTGGAATTCATCCCGCCCACCGCGTGGCTGCAACAACAGCGCTCATACATGTTAAACGGCCTGGTGGGTCCATATGGTCAACCTTCCATCAAAGACATCATGGACCCCGCCATGATGCCCTTTACAGAAATCTGGAGCGCGCATCAGGAGAATCGCTTTGGTGTTGTGTGCCTTGGTAACGTAAGTCAGCCCCGAGACTGGTACCCCGTTGCTAAAATCTGCGAACGAATCTCGACTAACATTATTCTCATAGATCCCGTACGGTGTTACCCGAGCTGAGGTCATCGCCTTCCTGGGACGAAGTGCTCGTCTCCCCAACGACAAGCACGAGCCGGTCCACATCATCATGGACCGAACTACAAGCAAGACCATGGATTGCTACGTCGAGTTCCTGACCACCCAGGATGCTATGAATGCGGTCAACAAGCACCAGAATGCGGTTGAGGCTGGCCGCCACCCTCGCATCGGACAGCGTCTTGTCGATGTTACCCTTTCGAGCCAGGACAGGCTCATGGAGCAGTTGTTCCCATGTGCAAAGGGTGTAGACTTCTCAGTTGAGCCGTACGGTATCACCACGGATAGCCGTTTTGCCTGGGAGAACTTCCGAGGCTTCATCACCGAGGAGGAGATGACAATGCTGTACAAGCATGGACAGACGCCCGCCCACGTAAGTACTCCTCCATATCCTTGTGAGCAAGGCATCGATTGTACTAACGCAAGTTTCAAACAGTCTCCTTTTTCGATGAACTGCCCTGAGCGCCCATTCGAGGCCATGATTAGCTGCATGAAGAAGCTACCTTGGCACATGCCCGAGCACATTACGATCAAGCAGCGCCACTGTGTCTACAATGCGGCTATCACGATGATCAACAGCTTGAGAATTCATGTCAATAAGCCCAACGAGACGCATCTATCCGCCGGGGCTCGCAAGCGTGCCGAGGACAACGCTCTCCGCCTTACGCCGCAGGTCCTCAATCGACTTGTCAAGGCGGCACTGTCTTGCCCAGGATTCACCGTTGTTCAAAAGGGCAACATCGCCTATACTGCTGGCATGAGCGAGTCCGAGATGCAGCAGAACAACCTACCCCCCAACCATCCCATGTGGACCCATCTCTACGCTCTGGGCCCCAAGGCTGACGCCTACATGGACGTCGTAGAGGTATGTCTTACCATGCACATATATCCTAACCATTCGTCTTTGGCTAACAATGAGGAAACAGTACTACGTTGCTCTGATCCGCGGGGACACGAACCGCTGTGTCGACGCTCTCCGTCTCGGAAACCAACAGCGCCTCCGAAAGCTGCAGCAGAAAACGTCAGAATACTAGGGATTCTTCTGGCGTGAGGTCAACTACCCCAACGGGGCCAAGTTTGACAACATGACGCTGGCTGAGGCGGCACAGACGGAGTGGAACGCGATCGAGCGCTGCCTGCGCCGCGCGGTCGATGGAGGTGACATTCCCGAATACTGATTGGGTCTAGCGAGAAGGTTTTCCGGTTCGCCTTCTTGGTAGATTTGTACGATTGGATGGGAGCGAGTCTCTTGTCTGGGTAGGATACTCCCTAGACTAAGAACCGGAGCGGGCGAGTACGACTTGGCGGTATCGTTGCGAAATATAGCTGCGTCGCAGGTGGACAAGTGATGATATCAATATTCATCATTCGAGATTTCAGGACTGTACGCACAGAAGTACAGATGGCATATCCTGAAGGAATACTGGCTGGATAAACTTTGCTGTTTCTTTTACCTTTTTTTCTTTCTTTCTACGGGAGTTATCAAGGATGATATTTTGCTTGCGGGGTTTGAGTGGTCTGGCATATGGAACCAGTCATCATGCTTCCTTGAAGGCTTGATCAGTGGATATCTTCTAGTATATGGTACTAGGGATAACATACTTGACCTTTCACCAACAATTTAGGGGCTCTCTATTTGAGACGAGTTCTTAGATAGACATATTTCATAGTCAACTGATTCATCTTTCTTTTCGTAAACATTTATTTAAATGCTGGTGTCGTGATAAATTTGATACTCATATCTTACTTCGCAACCCCTGAGTAAGTTCAAAAAGGGGATGTAGTTGGATCTTATTCACCCGATACCGGTATCCCCCACATTAGTAAGCATGGTACTTGTCCGGGGTAAATACCTTGATAATGCGATTAAACAGTAAATCAGTACTACTATGTAAATGAAAAGCAAGGTACGCATACGCATACGCACGTTTTGGGCAACGGTTCGCTTGGCACAGCCCCACTCTCGTAACTCCCAGCCGCATCCCACCTCCGTGGAACTTTCCACGACCGACGACGTTAAACGCTTTAAACCTTACGACATTTTCCCCTCTCCAACCAAAATAAGAAACAAACCAAACCAAACCAAACCAAACTCGAGTCCGCATAAACCCATTCTCAACCTTAACATCCCCGAATCAAAACCCGTCTCTTCGTCTTCCCACCATTGACGCATCCACCCCAAACCCTGTCTGGTTAACTCAAGTCGGAGAGGCGGAGCTCGAGCCTCCCTCTAAACCAGGAATTAAAAAAAAAAAATAAGAGGAACGACAAAGCGAAACCGAAGCCGCTGAATTGAAATAAACGAAAGAAAAGGGGAATAAAATAAACAAATAAATAAAGCGTTAATAAACCGCCAAAACGGCGTCCAACGAGCAGAAGCAACAGGTCCCCGCGACCGGCGGGGCCGCAGGACAAGAACCGCCCAAGTCGTCGAATCAGACCTCGACTCCCAGCTCGCCGACCTCTCCGCGCGGAATGGCTGGCTTAACCCGCCCCATCATGTCGTCCATGCCGGACACGCGACAGCAGTCCTTCGACGAGATCTACGGGCCGCCCGAGAACTTTCTCGAGATTGAGGTATGTCTTTTTTTTCTCCTCGAGCATGCCACCACCACCACCACCCATAACGGCCGTGCAGCATGCGTGGCCGTCCTGTCAAACAACGAACAAGAGCGAATAAGCAACTTCGAAACACCCATTGAAGCCATCGTCACGCGACAGGACGAGCTAGCTATCCTATCTATCAGCACTAGCAGAAAAAAAAAGGGGTTGACCAATGACAAAATATAGGTCCGCAACCCGCGCACGCACGGCACATCGCGCAACATGTACACGGACTACGAGATTGTGTGCCGGACCAACATCCCAGCCTTCAAGCTGCGACAATCGTCGGTGCGCCGGCGCTACAGCGACTTCGAGTACTTCCGCGACATCCTCGAGCGCGAGAGCGCCCGTGTCACCATCCCCCCGCTCCCCGGCAAGGTCTTCACCAACCGCTTCTCCGACGACGTCATCGAGGGCCGCCGTGCTGGCCTCGAGAAGTTTCTGAAGATTGTTGTTGGACACCCTCTTCTCCAGACAGGCAGCAAGGTTCTGGCTGCGTTTGTACAAGGTCAGTTAGCCGCCGTTCTGTTTGGTTATATTTCATACTATGTCTAGTTCCCTTGCCCTTGGTACATTCGGATCGGGTAGATAATCAGACCTAGCCAGGGACAACAACTTAGGCTGCGTTCGAGATATTAAGAAACTGGGTAGCTAACCTACATACACAGACCCCAACTGGGATCGCAACGCATGGTGACTGCGTCTCTTCGACTCGTTGACCACCAGTAACAGCGGGTCACCGCCCGGCAGCCGTCGTACGCCCCGAAAGCTTCAGAAGCGACCGCCGAAGCAGCTTGCCGAGACCCATATGCAGGGAGTGGTAGCATCAAAGCGCAGCAGCTGGGAGACCGAAACGACATTACGATCATGATCACACGAAAAGAGGGGAGCCAATTTAGGAATTTACTAACAGTGCTATGCCGCGTTATAGGGACGAATCAGAGAGTGGGAGAGATGAATTGATGGCTATGCATACATCTATCTATTTCACGACGTCCCGTGCGGACTTTACCTAACCCGGTGCTGAGAGGATTGCGGACATTATCAACCACAGCCGATATTTTGTAATTCCCAATACTACTTACGTTTCATATACCCTTTTGACAAATATTAAATTTATCTTGAGATTACCACATGTTCATTCTGTCACCAACTCCGTACAAGATGTAATCCGCGAATGATACAGCTATCCTCAGTGTCAGTGCCTTTATGTACCTACTTCTCATGCGCATTACCATGAGACATCAGCCGATCATTCATCCTCAAAAGGACCTTGCCACGAGTGTTATTGTAACATGAAATCATTCTGTGAGATGGAGAAAGGTAGGCAGAAGGCGAGTAGGATATGAGATACATAGAGCTTCAAAGACAGGTAGGCAATAATTAGAAATCTTGTACATCATCATCTACCAAAAGCTCTATTTCACACGCACGCCATATTATCCTACAACATACCTCTGTACTTCTTTTCGTACATCAACTACAATACTTTTCACACCGACACAGCAATAGGACAGACCGATGAGTGGAATTATTTTGATTTGAACTACCCTGTCATCCAACCTCACCTGCATCATCACCATTCCCGATGTGATCTCATCCACTTCACAACCCCGCCTCATCCCCCCCTCATCCAAACGCCGGATAGATCAAACAGACCTGCCCCAAACCTATACCGGTAGATCGTACGCTCGGTGTATTTACGAGTCCCCACAGCATTTATATTGTCTGCCTCGTTTCGACGGCAAGGCTAACCAGCCCACCATACCAGGTCGAACTAGATCTAGTATCTGAAGGTAGATAATTCAGTTTCATTTATTCGTGCCCCCCCGG